>CM053788.1:69398161-69913161 GCA_028749045.1 Cupressus sempervirens
ATTTCCATTACATCTCATCACATTACATTTTATCACATTTTCATTACATTGTCATTTCATGTCATCACGTCCCATTTTATCACATTTTCATTTCATGTCATTACATTTTATCACATTTTCATATCATTACCATTTCATCATATTTCATTCTATCACATTCTCATTTCATTTCATTTACCATTTTCATTTCATTTATACATTCATTTCATTCCATCTTATTTTATCACATTTTTCATTTCATTCCACTTTGTTACATCATTTCTTATTCATCACATTTCTTTCATTACATTAAATTTCATTTATCATGATCCATTTCCTCATATCACATCACATCAAATCTCATCACACTTCATTGCATTACATTACATCACATTACATTCCATTACATCAAATCTCATTTCATTACGCTACATATAAAACTGCATTACATTATATTATTTACATTTCACATTTCATCACATTTTCGATTCCCTTACATTTTTTTATTTCATTTCATTACATTAGATCTTATCACATTGCAAATTTCATTTCATTCCTTTCGTTCCATTTTATCTAAATTCATTCCATTCTATCACATGACATTATTGCAAACTTCATTTCATTTATCACAATTCATTTCATTACATCACATTACATTAAATTTTATTTTCTTCATCACATTACATCTCATTTCATTATATTTCAATACATCACATCTCATTTCAAAATTCATCTCATTTCATTATATTTCAATACATCACATCTCATTTCAAAATTCATTTCATTTCATTACATATAATTACGTCACGTTACATTACCCCAAAGGTCATTCCATTACATTACATTACATTTATTTTCATTACATCAAATTTAATTTTACCACATTTTATCTCATTTCATTCATGCCTATTTCATCACATTCATACTATCAAATCATATTTTCATTCATTAAAATTCATTTTTGCTATTTCATTTCTTTATTCATTATCCACATATCATGCTACATTACTCATTCACATATTTATCAATATCTACTACTACCATATCCATCAAGTCAAACTGGTGTCACATGCATACATGATTCCATGATATAACAAGTGCACAAATAAAGGACAATGTATCAAAAGGATCAAATCAATATGAATATAAGATGAACTACATCAACAAGAACATCCAAATGATCAAATAACATGAACATCAAAAGATCACAATATCTATCCACATGAACATCCAAAGATCACCAAGTACCTCAGCATGAATATCAAATAAACATCAAATGAATAACAAACATTTGATAATTAATGCCATAACAAATAATATACTCTCATCCATGTGTCAGTGGCTGACCCAAAGGTCTCTGCTCACTAAGGGCACTCCTATTCTCTTGTGGCACCTGCTCGGTCGCATCTATCATCACTGCAATACATTCGGCTATGTTCGTCTGACTGGTCGAAGCCCCATCTATCCCTAGTGGCAGTGGTGGTGATGGTTGCCTCAGTCTCATTGACCCTATAAATGCCTTTAGTGTACTCGTCAACGCACCCATCCCAACTTCCATGACACTCATTCGAGCCTCTAAATCAATAGATCCCCCTAGCCTCTCTGGTGGTGGCTATGTATCAGGTGGCACCTATTGCTACCCTTGTGGCTATACATCCTATGGATCTCTGATTGGAGCTTGTACCTGTGACCTCTATCACCAAATAAACTATATATCATCAAGCAACATGGGCCCTCACCTGCTCTACCCTACCTTGCCCAACACCTCTATCCCACTAACCAGCTCCCACACCACCACCCATCCCTCCCCTCACCCTCACACCTGCACATCCCTAGATCCCTCCAACTCTCCTTGCACTTACATCTCCTAGTCTCTACATTGGACCTCATACCACACCCCTCTATGGTAATACCATGGCTACTCAACCTTGCCCTCCATATCTCCCCCATGCTCTACCCACACCTCTCACTCTCCCTCTGACCCGTCATCTCCCTCTACCTCTCCCTAGACCACCCTCGTCAGCCCCATCCTCTCCCCCACTCAACGGCTCACCAATCTCCAAAATAAGCTCTATCATATCTATGTATCTTAGAAATGGATGCTCATAAAACCATCATGCATAGTCCCCCACCATCCTTGCATCTACCTCTCCATCTTTCAATGCCCATGGCTATGACATATCTATCATCTAAAGAAAGGCCTCCAAGAAAGCCTCATACTCCAAGGTCAGCCCCCACACTGCCTTCTCTGACTGAACCTGAGCATAATGTGCTAAACCCTACGGCATGCCCTAGTGCTGGCCAAACTATCCCACCACCCTCCTGAAACAAAATCTCTCTATCGATGAGGGCGCCTGGCCAAGAAAAATTCTGAGATCAAAGAAGTATATCATTTCATCATCATCCTTGGCCCATGGATTAGTGAACCTGTATGATCTCCATACAACCTCATCAATGTCATCCAATATCCACTGCCAATACTCTGTCTTACCCAAATGGTGCTACATGATCACACCAAAGTAAGTATATATGTAAGGCATACCCTGTGGATGTTATCAGACATATATTAGATGAGTAATGGGTAGATTCTCCCATGTCTATAGATGTAACAAAATCACCCCTGTTGATAGCAACGAGGCTCCAAAATATACAACCTGATGCAAGTCATGGTATAAGTGGGTCAATATGTAGCTGCCCCATGCAAATCTCCATGACCAATCAATCATATGTTGTATCAACTAGCCCCACCCAAATGGATATCCTCACCCTTGTCTATCTAGTAAAAAAAACCCTCCTATCAATCCATCCAAAACTATTGGTAATGACTCATACTACAACATCTGGAACCATGATACACTATCATCTCCAATATTGTCATCTCCAAAAAAATCTCTAAAGGCAATACCATCTGTAATCTTATCGTAGTACACTAAATCTCCCATTGTTGGGATTTGCAACAATCGATATACATCCTCTGGCATCACAGTCATCTCACCCATGGGTAGATGGAAAGTGTTGTGGTTTGAGTGCCATCTCTTGGCAAAAATTGTCAATAGCCCTTTGTTCACTCAAAATTGGGGCATCTATAGTAAATAAGTGAACCCACATCTGTCAATCACTTGTCGCTCCTCGACTGACAATTTACCTACTACCTCTAGGGGCCATGGATAAAAACCTTGCACCATGAGCTTGTGCCCATATACCTATTTCATCCCAAGTGATCATCATACATTAGTCTATTGTGTATATCTAGCTAATCAACTACTAGTTCTATCTTGGACTTGTTACTTGTCCTTCTCTATCCTGAGCCGGACTTGTTTGTTTTCCCTACTCTATATCCTAAGCTGGGGCATCATTTTTTACCTATTAATCATTAGACTAATCCTAAGACATCATTTCATGACTACCTGATTGTTATTCTTTACTCAATATGATGAATCCCTAGCTAACAAACCTAGAATCTAGCCTTTTGCATTATCTTAAGCTCAATTAGGGCTTTAAAATTTATTTTCACTCTTCAATTGTCATCTACGCTATTTCCTAGGACATATCCGCTATCTAATTAATTGGATGCACTAAAATAGACATATGCATTATTAAATCATTTGAGAGCATCATTTCCTCTATCAGATGCACTATAAGATGTATTAGCGCTATTTACATGATCATATGCGCTATTTCAAAGTGCATAAGCAGTATTTGACACAAAAGTGCTAAAACATCATTCACATGTGCTACAAGATCAATCAAATGTGCCAAAATGTTCAAATGCACTATTAAAACCACTATATGTGCTATTATTTTATTGTATGCGCTAATCTACCTTAAAAACTAGGTTTTTGTATGCGCTAATTCACCCTTTGAATGTGCTAAATTATTGTGCGTATGCGCTAAAAAAATTCAAAGGTGCTAAAAGAAAAGATAAATGTGCTAAAACATTTAAACTGCTACATCTACCAAAAACATTCATGTGAAATTCATAAAAACTCTAGTACAAATGCAAAGATCTTAAAAATGGAGGATCTCGATGACTTAGTGGGGCACCATAGTTTGTTGGACGCACGTACCTGTGACCCCTCTCGAATCTGTGCTCTCGTAAAGGGACCACCATCCTCGCTAGCTCGGAGCTCCAAATTACCAAATGTCAAAAGAGAGTGTGAAAATGACAAGGGTAAAAGGCCTTTTGACCTATTTAACCCTCCCTAGGGGCATTTATATCACTTTTTCACTCTATTTACCCAACATTATAACCTTTTTGTTCACTTTTGCCAGTTGAGTATTGTCTTAAACCAACTTGATTATCTTTATCTGTCAATATTCAAACATTTAAGAAATAAAATTGGAACCTCTTTGATTTTCACACATTCATTTTTTTCCAATTTCATTTATGAGGAGGCAATATATCCATATCAAACTAGGGCATCAAAATTTTTTGAAAAATAAAAAATGTTCTACTCCAACCAAAATTTCAAACATCAAATCAACCAAAAACCAAGGTATCCAAGTAAAAACATCACAACATCAATCAGCAAAATCAACAACAGTCAAACATCATATCAACTACGAATGTCAAAATATCATCAAATAGACATTCAATCATCAGAATTTGACCTAAAGTCTGCAAATCAAGACATTCTTTGAACTAATATGTTTCACATATTAGCTCAAAGAGGGGCATTTGTAGATACCCAAAAATTGACAAAGACCTAAACTACGCAATTTTGATCAATAAATGCAAATTAAGTAGGAAATTAGAAGAACACAACAAAATTTCAAATCAAAAATCAAATTAAGTCATTAATCATCTATCAAACCAACAAGACCTTAGGGTAAAAGCACAAACTTGTGTCACCTTTTATAAAGGAGAAGTGATATCAAAATTTAAAGTCTTCAACTTTAACAACATAAAAGTGGCATTTGTGCTTAGAATTTGAAGATGATGTAAACTAATGAAATGTGTAAAATTAGATGAAGTTTATGCCTGTAATTTCTTTATAAAAAATTGAGTGAAAATTTTATCTATTTTTTAATTTTTAAAGTCTATTTTTTAATTTTTTAAAAATGCTGAAAATATAGAGTTTTTTCCCTGTCAAAAAAATATATGTAAATGTTCATATTTTGGTCTGATTTTGGAATATGTTAGAGTCAACATGTATACCTAGTGCACCAAAAAAGAAAAATTGAAATTTGGCTAATATTTTTCAAGTTATAACTAGTCAAAGTCAAAGTTATCAGAAATTGATAGTTTTTTTCTCCCGTCAATCTTTTTCCATCAAATCTATATATTTTTTTTTAAAAATTACATATTCTTGAAGAAGACTCTCTCCTCTAGTGCAGCATTAAAAAATAATAATTTTTGAACATGATTTACTATTTTTTTCTTATTTTTGAATAGACATGTTCCCGAATCTTAAAATACCTAGTTGTACTATTTTCAAATTATAACATATTATCCATAATCAAATTAATAATAAAATTATATGATCATAATCTTGACTCTGACACCTACAAAACTATATTTTTAGTTTTAAAAAAAACTTCAATTTAATAAGTCAAATTGGCCTTCAAAGTGAGAAGTTTGTAGAAGTTCTTATTTTTGCTTGTGTGGCTACCACCTAGGATGCCACATAGGTAGTTTCGACCGAAACTATTTCGACCGTAAGGGTTACGGCCGAAACCCCAAGGCTTATAAAATTGTCGTCAACCACTTTTTGGCTATTTTTTATGATATTTTGAATCATTTGATACATGGGAGTTACGGCCGAAATCCTTTCGGCCAGAAGTGTTTCGGTCGTAATCCTGCATGCCACGTCAACAAGGAAACCTGCCACGTATGTACGGCCGTCACATGTTCGGTCGTAACCATTATGGCCGAAACTATTTTAGCTGTAACCCCTCCAAATATCACAAATGGTGACACAGGTTTGTGCTTTCACCTCTTAATTAACTTTTAAAAGAGGATAAAACCAATTCAAAATCATAAAATGAAATTCAAAAAGGGAGAAAGAAAAAGATAAACTTTTGAAATAAATAGAACATTTATTAAATCAATAAAGTCATTTATCCTCACAAAAGTGAAAATCCCCCTTTAACATTTAAAAGAATTAGAAAAGTCCTCATTTATCCTAAAAACCAAGTTTATTAGACTATTCGTCCTAGTCTCTTATGAGATATTTTCAATTTCACCTCCATTCACCAGTCAAAGGTAAAAATCCTCATTCTTACCCCAACCACTTCTGAAATCCTATAAATAGGAGGTAAATCCAAGAGCTAAAGGACCCAAGTTTTAGGCACCTTCACTATAGGCACATTTTGAGTTATCATTGTAGCATTGTCATTATAGCAAGTTCATAGCATTTTTAGCATTGTTTTCATGTTATTTAGTATCATTTTAGCACTTGTTTAGCTCATTGCATATCCATTTTGATAGCATTCTAGAGTTGTTACACCATCTAATCTATATTTAGTCATAGATCTTGCATATATTCTTGTAGATTTTCATTTTAAGCATATTACCATTTTAGAATTGTCACTAAGATGCTAGTCTAAGAGCTTTCTTAGTAGTTGTAGTTAGGGAAACATGAGACATTCGTAGAGCTTTATATTTTTACAATGATTTATTGGGTTCAGTCTAGTCTATTGTCATTTTATCTACATTCTACATTAAAGTCTCATGAATACACGAATATACCATGTACAACTCTCTTTCTCTCTCTTTCTGACCCTAATCCCTAACCCCTCCCTCTCTCTCTCCCCTTGATCTCTGATCCATGAAATGGGAATTTTACGTAAAGAGAGTATGGGATAGGGAGAGGGAGAGGGGATACGATGTGAGAGAGAGAGATTAGGTGATAGGATAGAGAGAGAGTGTGTGTGGGATAGGATATGAGAGAGAGAGAGAGAGAGAGAGAGAGAGAGAGAGAGAGAGAGAGAGAGAGAATGGGATAGCATGGAGAGAGATTGAGAGAGATAGAGAAATATGGGGAGAATAAGATAGCATGGGGAGAGAGGAAGAGAGAGAGAGAGAGAGAGAGAGAGAGAGAGAGAGAGAGAGAGAGAGAGAGAGAGAGAGAGAGAGAGAGAGAGAGAGAGAGAATGGGATAGCATGGAGAGAGATTGAGAGAGATAGAGAAATATGGAGAGAATAAGATAGCATGGGGAGAGAGAGAGAGAGAGAGAGAGAGAGAGAGAGAGAGAGAGATTTTAGGAGTTAGTGAGAGAGAGGGGGCTTAAGGATTGCTCAAAGAGAGACAATGCTTAATGGTAACAAGTTAGATAGAGAGAGAGAGAGGGCTTATGAGTTAGTTAAAGAATATGAGAGGTTAGGAGTTAGTAATAGAGATATATTCGGATTTACTTAGTTAGAGAGAGAGAGTGTGTGTGTGTGTGTGTGTGTGTATCTTTGAGAGAAAGAGGGAGAGAGAATTAACAATATGTTAGCATTCATGTTTACCTATTGATTACGCATTTGGAAAATAATGACTTCCTATTTTAGATCATGCTTAATTCAAATTTATGGAAAATAAAATTTTGATGACATATTATTGATATATCTACATCATGTTGTATAGGTCTTCAATATCTTTCCAACGCATTTCGAATGGAGTCAATTGGACTCCATATGTAAAATTTATGGCCTTCAGAGTAAAGCCTACTTTTAATTTTTCAAAACTTGATCAAATTTTGAACAAGTAAATTTTACTTCTTCAAAACCCAATCGGGTTTTGAATGCACTTTTTCATTTTCATAACTCGATCGGGTTATGGCTTGGTGATAGCATAGAGAAATGACCAAAGGGCTTGGGGGACTATTTTCCCTCCAATTTTTTTCCTTTAGATGTTTTTTCATCTTCTAAGATGAATTTTGACATTTGCCTTCATCAGGTTTTCTAATGGTGAAGTGGGTATCTCTAAAACTACTACCATAATATTACATGTCTTCTTAACTTTCTAACCATATAAATTGTTCTATTTTTGGACAATATTACCAATGCAAAATTTAATCTTTTACCAATGCCTTGACATTCCTCATTGATATATGTCTACATTTTTTTTAACTTTTGATATACTTCACCAAATTTAAAGTAAATTATATATTATTGTTCCAAACTTGACTCTATACACTTTTTTTTCTAAAAAAAGTTTAATTTTCAATTATTTTGATGCAAGTTATGCTCAGCACATGAACATGTACCAAAATTTCAAGGTGTAGTCAGTTCAAAAATTCATTAAAAAAATAATCATTAGAAAATTACAAAAAAATACAAAAAATCTAGATATTACTCTTAAGTATCATCCTACCAAAGGGTTATGCAAGATACGAAATATAAGTATGTCTTTTGTGCTGCACACAAAAATAGCTATGTTATGTTTTCTAAAAAACCAAGAACTATTTTTCATGTGCACAGAGTTTGACCCACCTAATCTTATCCATTTTGTAAACAATCTAGTAGTTTTGAAAGTAGATTCAAAGCACTACAATTTTATATTTTTTACACATATCATCATTTTGAGTGGATGAACCTCAAATGTCTCATCCAAGTTCATATTAAAAAAAGGTGTCAACTTATAACCCATTTTTGTACACCATCTTGGTGCACTCACCCCAAGTAGAGCAAGGATTTGGTTTACCAAGTGAGAAGTTTATATTGACATCTAAGGGACTTGGATTTCTTTTTTTGGTAATTGATTCATCCCTCCCCTCTCAATGACTCATTGCATTTCCAACAATTGGTATTAGAGTTGTTGGTGCTTGTAGGAGAGGTTTCAAAGACTTGAGCTAAAAGATCAAGATGTCTTACAGAAGAGAAATTCCTAAGCTTAACAGAGAGAACATTTTAGCATGGTGGAAATTGATGAAACTACATTTGGGAACCATTAAAAATGCAAGTTTTTACTTCTTGTTGAACCAGTATGTGGCACTAGAAAAGCCTTTAACTGTAGGTCAGATGGTGGATATGAAGAATCACAATACAATGGTGATTTATATTGCTTCCTCTCTCAATTATTCTAAATTTGAAGAAGTTAAGGCTTGTCCTACTGTCCATGATATGTGGAAAAAGAAAAGATCTATGGAGGAGATGATAACATGAAAAGAGCCAAAGAAGAAAGTTTAAGAGGCTAGTTTGATCATATGAAGATGAAAGAAGATTAAAATATTACAATATAAAATGAAAGAATCAAAGTAAGTGTAAGTATAGTCAGAAGTGGGGGGGAGAATAAATGATACAATAGTAGTCAGCAAGGTATTAAGAACTCTTCTTCCTATTTATGCAATTAGAGTTTCATATATTCAAGAGATGAGATGTGATCCTAAAAATGATATAACTTTAGATGCACTAGTGGAAAGATTGAAAGCTTTTGGGTTGGATAACTTTGAAAACTATCTTCCTAATACTAACAACATAGAATTTTCATTCAAAGCCAAACTAACTCTTGGTAGAAAGGGAAGAAACTCTAAAGGAAAATAGATTGACAATGAAGAAGATGATGGTTATGAGGATGACCTTGAAGCTATTGAAGCCCTACTTGCAAGAAGGTTACCAAAAGGCAAAGGTAAATATAAAGAAAAATTACCATAGATTTTTTTCTCTTGTGAAGAGGTTGGTCACATTGTTGCAAGGTGTCCAAACAAAGAAAACAAAGATGCCAGAAAATTCAATAAGTTCAAAGGCAAGAAATATTTCAAGAGCTAGAAAGACTACAAAGACAAAGGTAAGAAATCTTGTTACATTGCTAAAGATTTTGCCAATGATGATGAAGATGAGATGGTATATATTGTTGTCAAGGATGAAATAGATAGTGAGGAAAATGAAAATATGGCACTTATTTCTCATGTTAGCAAAAATGACACGTGGATAATAAATAGTGGTTGTTCCCATCACATGACTAGTGATAAAATTAAGTTTGAACACTTGGAATATTATGATGGTGGAAGTATTAGATTTGAAAATAATGAACTGTGTTATGTGAAAGGAAAAGGATGTATTGCACTAACTGATGGAATCAAATGTGACAATGCCTAGTGGGTTGAAGGGTAGAGGTACAATCTTCTAAGTGTGGTGCAATTGAACAACATTGGATACAAGGTAGAATTCATGAAAGGGAAAGCCAAGTTGTTGGATAGAAAAAGAAATCTAGTTTGGATTGGTAATCAATCTAAAGGTAATCTATTCTATCTAGATCTTACTGAAGTTCATGTTTTTTGGCACAAGTAGAGGAAAGTTGGCTATGGCATAAAAGAATGTGTCATGTAAACTTTGATAAGTTGGTTACCATAAGCAAGATCAAAAGAGTAAGAGGTATTCCAAATCTGAAGAAACCTAATATGGCTATGTGGAAACAATGTTAGATTGGAAAAATGGGCAAAAGTAGTTTCAAAAGTAAAAATTACTATATAGAAGAAGTCTTGGAACTAGTTTATACAGATCTTTGTGGAACAATAGGTGTAGAGAGCTACAGTAGAGACAAATATTTCATTTTATTTTTTGGTGAATATTTTAGGATGATGACAGTGATGTTCCTAAAAGACAAATTTTTGGTGAATATTTTAGGATGATGACAATGATGTTCCTAAAAGACAAATCCGAAGCTTTTCAAAAATTCAAGTGGTATCTGACTAGAGTTGAAAAAGAAATAGGGAAGAATCTAAAATGTCTAAGGTCAGATAGAGGAGGTGAATTCATCTCTAATGAATTTGATGAATTATGCAATGAAAGAGGGATCAAAAGACAAGTATATGCACCTAGTACACCTCAAAAAATGGCATAGAAAAAAGAAGAAATAGATCCATCATGGATTGTGCAAGAACATTGATAATAGAGAAAAATGTCGCAATCAAATACTGGAAAGAAGCAATCAACATAGCAGTTCATAACTTGAACTGAGTTCAACTGAAGAAAGGTACAAATAAAACACCTTATGAATTATGGTATGGCTATAAACCCAATGTTTATTATTTCAAAGTATTTGGAAGAAAATGGTATATCTTGAAAAGGCAAGGAAAGGAAAGTTTGATGCAAAAAGTGGTAAAGGCATATTCCTAGGCTACTCCAACAAGAGCAAAGCATATAAATGTTTGAATCTTACTACTCACAAGGTTATAGAAAGTGTACAAATTGATAAGTTTGTAGAAAGAGTGAAGAAAAAAGAAGCAAGGAACCTAAAGACTATAGAAACTTTGTTTGCTATGAGCCTAAGACTATGTCCAAGTTACAAGAAAATGTGGTTGGGCAACAACAGACTATACCACTCAAGTCACAGATAGAGGGAACTGAGGCTCAGACAGTGGAATCCAAGCAAAGATCAAAAGGTCACAAAGTCATTGAACATGGTGAACCAAGTGAAAAAAATTCAAAATCTAGAAGGAAGGTACCTATACTTTCTAAATATGTCAAAAGGGATCATGCACCTGAACAAATAATTGGAGATCAGACGGGAGGCATACTAACAAGGAACAAACTAAAAGGTACATGTTTGCTTAGTGAATTTGAGCCTAGAACTGTAAAAGATTCTTTGAACAATGAAAGTTGGATAGAGGAAATGAATGAAGAAATTGAGAAAATTGAAAGGAATAATACTTGGACTCTTGTTCCTAGACCCAAGGAAAAAAATGTAATTGGTACAAAGTGGGTTCTTAGAAACAAATTGAATGAAAAAGGTGAAGTTTCAAGGAAAAAGGCAAGGATAGTGTGTAAAGGATGTGCTCAAGAAGAAGGTATAGGTTATGGAGAAATATTTGATCCTATTGCTAGACTTGAAGGAGTTAAACACTACATACATATGTTGCACATAAAGGATTCAAAGTGTATCAAATGGATATAAAATCATCTTTCTTGAATGAAATTCTAGAGGAATAAGTTTGCATTGATCAGCCTAAAGATTTTATTGATCCAAATAAATGAGACATCGTCTACAAATTGCACAAATCTTTATATGGTCTAAAGCAAGCTCTTAGAGCATGGTATAAAAGGCTACATGGATATTTGGTAAGGATTCTTTTTCAAAGAACGAATGATAATAGTAATCTTTATATCAAAAAAGGACCACAGAGTAAGATATTGCTAGTAGAAATATTTTTAGATGATATTTTATTTACAATCCATGATTACTTATGTAAATCATTCTCTAACGAAATGAGGAAAGAATGTGAATGTTAATGTTTGGAGAGATAAATTTCTTTGTTGGTTTACAAGTTTATCAAATGAAGGTTGGCATCTACATTACTCAGTCAAAGTACATCAAGGAAATATTGAAGACTTTTGGAATGGAAGATTCCAAACCAATTGTAACATCTATGTCTACTGAACATAAACTATCCAAGAATGATAATTCAAAGAAGGTAAACTAGACTACCTACTTATCCATGATTGGGAAACTTTAGTATATAGTGCACACAAGGCTTGATATTGCATTAGCAATTGATATAGTTACAAGGTATTCTGCAAATCCTAGAGAAAATTATATGGAGATATCTAAAAGGTACTAAAGACTATGGTTTATGGTATAAGAAAGAAGGAAATTTAGAGTTGAAATCATTTACTGATGCAGATTGGGCTAGAAGCATTGATGATAGGAAAAGCACCAATGGAGGAGCATTCTTTCTTGGAAAGAGGTCAGTATCATGGACAAGCAAGAAGTAGAATTGCATCTCTCAGTCTACAACAGAGGCAGAATATGTTGTTGCAGCAGTTAATTATTCTAATATAATCTGGATCAAGCAACTATTGTCAAGAATGAAGGAAGAAATCAAGGAACCAGTAGCTATCTATTGTGATAACTTTAGTGTGATCAATATATCCAAGAATATAGTGATGCACACTAAGACAAAACGCATTGCAATCGAGTATCACTTTCCGAGGGAATTAGTTCAAGAAAAAGAGGTAAGATTGGAACATGTGAACACCAAGGAGTAGGTTACAAACATATTCACCAAGCCATTACCTAAGGATGCATTTTTGTATCTAAGAGGTAAGCTAGGGGTCATTCTCCTATCTAATGCTCACTAGAGTACAGATTAGTGATGCATCAACAAAACTTCATTGACAAACTATCAAGTTGATGCAAGGATTTCAAAGCACATTGCATATGAATCAGTACATTAGGTACATTATAAATTCATTGTATAAAGTCTTTGGTATTTGGTGTTAAAGATTGAGAGATTGATATCATATCATAGAAAAGAATCAGAGGAAGAGATTTGTATGAGAGAGAGAGAGAGAGAGAGAGAGAGAGAGAGAGAGAGAATGTGTGTGTGTGTATTTGATAATACAGAGTCTTAAGATAAGATAACAGAGGGAGTTATCATGGATGAAGAATTAGAACGAAACTAAAGATATTATAAAATCTTATAAATCATTTTGTTGCTTTAAAGTTTTATTTGCATAATGACATGTTGTGTTGCCATCAATGCCAAAGAGGGAGATTGTTGAAAATAATTATTCAATTATATATTGTCATTGATGTTACACAAATGTCACACTCTAACTGAGCACAACTAGTGTTGACCAATCTCAGTCAGGCATTATAGAAGACTTCAGTATCAACTAAGTAAAATTCAATAGGAACCGCGTTCAATTGGTCAGCAAAGTAAGTTATGATAAACTGAGTTAGCAAAAAAAATAGTATTAATTGAGTTGGGTCAATTATCAAAGAATTTTTTGTATTAACCAAGTGAATAGTCTAGTTTTAGTCGACTGTTAACAGATTACTTTTGTTAATTAAATGGTTAATACAAGCCGACTAAATGAATGTTAAAAAGCTAACTTGACATTGATTTTCATATATATGAAAGGTCAAGTTGTGGATTGAAAAATATAAATTAAAATAATATGAAAGAAGTGAAATAAGAATGATATTTGATTAAGGAAAGAACATATGAGGAGCTACAAAGAATATTTTGATCATGGAGGATCAAGAGAATAAAGTAGAATAATTATCTGAATCTACAAAGTTAGTTGCTTCATCAATCAGGTCAATCATTGTTACTCTTTGACAATTGTAGCAATGAAGAAATCTCTTAACACAATTGGCTTAATAGTCATTTTGTAAATCCTCTAACAAGGTGGCATTTATGTATTGAAGTGTTTGAAGACTTCTAACAAGACCACTCCTAACAAGGTGATTCAAATCCTCTAATAGAGTCACACCTAATCGTGTGTTATGTAACTTTAACAGGGATGGCTCCTAATAAGGCTCACTTGAGAAGAGTGAAAAGTTGTAACTAGTTGCATTGGTGGTTTTTTCCAAATTGGGTTTCCACTTTAAATATTGGTGTCTCATGTGTTCATGTTATTTTCTTAATGTTTTATGTTTCTGCAACTAAGTTACTAAAGGTTAATACGTAGTAATATCTTAAATTTGCTTGGTTAACCGATTTACAATGAATGTCTAGTTCTAACCGAGTAGAGCAAGGATTTGATTTACTAAGTGAGAAGTTTGTATTAGCATCTAAGGGACTTGGAATTATTTTTTAGTAATTGGTTCACCCTTCCCCTCTCAGCTACTCGTTGCATTTCCAATTGAAACATTAAAAAAGATAATAGTAGTTTTGCCTCACTCATGTCTTGAATGCTTGTACAAGATAAGAATGGGAATGAGATGATACCTAGTGACAGGTATGATAGTATTCCTTGTCTTTATGAGAGGGTATTCTAATTTTGCATGGGTCACATTGAGGGTCTAGGGCCCAAAGTGACTAGTATAACTCAACCCTTAATGTTTGGAGTCTAGTGAGAGACCAATTCAGGATAATTCAAGTACTTTGACCATGTGATGACACTCCATAATATGTAGCCTAAGTCTCTTTTTTACATTTTTTATTTACTTGGTGGGTGTTACTTATTGTTGGGTGTTATTTAGTATTGGTGGTTGTCATTTATTTGTTGGTTATTATTCTTTTGATAATTGATATTTGATTTTGAATTTGGTATTCTTTAAGTAGTCATTCTTCAATTAGTATTGGTACTTGTTTTAAAAATTGGTATCTAGTTGTGGGTTTTGGTATGTGGTTTTAGAATTGGTCAATTGGTGTTTCAACATCTATTCTTGTAAGAATTTGGCCTAGGGCATAATTCACTCAAGACCAAGGAACTCAAACACAAAGACAATAGTAGACCAAAGAGAGAGTATGATCAAAATGACGATATATTCATTCAATATGTCATATGCAAGTACACTAGGAGTGCCTATATATAAAGGCCTCTAGAGAGCTTCTAGAATGCATAGAAGTCAGCAACATGATAAGTCATACAACTATGCACATGTCCACCAAATATGGGTTATCCTCCATTAAGCACACAAGTAAGTGCAGTGATGAGAGGATAAACCTACAATGGTGTAGACAACACGTGCTAAATTAGGAGTGTGAATAATTGTGTTGTCAGCATGACAACTCAGTGAATGATGCAAACTCTAGTATTGTAGACACCATATGCTAAATTAGAGTTGTGTACTTCTATGTTGTCAACATGACAACTCGTGAAGGTGTTCAAACTCCTAAGTGTCTCACCTAAATAAATAATAAAATAATGCAATAGAATAAAATAATACATTAACCTAAGTAAACTTAAGTAAAGTGTAAATAGTAAATACTTATTTACACCAACACCCCCCCTTAAGTGCAACTTAGGGGAACACCCTTAAGCTTATGAAAACTAGGATGAAGTGCATGATGGGTCCTGGCTATTAGGCCATGTTAGGTACCCATGTACATAATGAAAATGCAATCTCTCATAAAGCGAAGAAAGAGGGAAAACCTCATGGAAAAAACCCTCCTCCAAAAAGAGAGATGAAATGATGTATGAATGGATGGAGTAATCAAGACCCCCCCATTACAACATACATCCAGTATACACGTAAGAGAAAAAAGAGAAGAGGAAGAGAGACACAATAGGCTCCCCCCCCCCCCCCCCCCGCCAAAAGAAGAATGTCTACCAGTGATTGCTCCAATGAAGAAGCTAACCCAAGACTGCAGAATGGTGTTCCTCCCCTTATGAAGAAACAAGGCCAAGGGTACAAATGAGACACTTTCCCTGTGCGTGGAAAGAATCTCACTGATAAGTGATGTCTCTGAAACTTGCTCAACTGGATGAAGAACCTGTCTCAAAGAACTGTATGTCTGCTCAGTTGATGAAGAACCCTTCTACAACTACTGATCATAAGTATCCACAATCACTTCAACTTGTGACGGTCGATCATGTAGAGAATGAACAAGAGGGTCAGATGGAGCCCTCATGACAACTGAAGAAGGTGCTTCTATATCAGGAAGAGGCAGATCATCAATACTATCCCCCAAATCTATCATTGAAGCTGGACCTAGAAAATTGGATGTACCCTATTGTGCTAGACCTATCACTGTGGCTATATATGCATGTGGATTGAATTGATGTAGTGACCTCTCGTTGCAACTATCAATAAAACCTCACATGTCTGAATCTGTTGAAGGACTATTGCTGGTGTCACTATCAGTTTCCACACTATATGATGTGCGGAGAGGATTAGAGGACAAGTTGGGTGAACTTTCCTCAAAGTGTACATCCTTCTCCAAAAAGATTTGATGGATCTCTAGATCCAATAATCGATTTTCCTTCACGTCATCTTCATAACCTATGAAAGTACAAGGTCGAGGTGACTGTGCCTTACATCCCCTAGAAGATATCTTTTCCCATGCAGGACAACCGAAGACTCTAAAGTGTGTCACAATAGGTTTTCTACAGCACCATGCCTCAAAAGGAGTCTTACCATCTAATGTTGGATAAGGAGATTGATTAAGAATGTGAGTGGCACTACTAATTGCTTCGACTTCTAATGATGGATCTAGAGAGTTGGCTTGTATCATGCAACTTGCCATAGATTTGAGAGTCCTAATCCTCAGTGCTACTACATCTTTCTTATGCGGACTGAATGCTAGCAAATTCTAAAGATCAATTCCCTCAAGTCTGCAAAAGTCTATAAATCTTTTGTTCACATTCATGCTTCCATTGTCCATTCTTAGAACTTTGATTGCTTTTCTTGATTTCTGTTCAACATGAGTCTTGAAGGCTAGAAACTTGTCCAACACTTCATTCTTCTGATGAAGAAAGTAAACCCAAGTGTACCTTGAAAATTCATCAACGAAAGTCAGTATGTAGCGACCCTAGCTAACTACAAGAGATCATGCTAATACCATGTGAACCATGTGGAGAACAATTGGTGCTCTTGAAGACTTCCCTTGTTGTAACTTCCCCTCTGGATATATATCCATTGAATCTGTTGAACATTCACCGTGGGAAAAGTTGATTGGGGTAGACCTTTGACCATTATGTTTGTGCAAAGTTGCTAAAGATAGCGGAAGGAAAGATGTCCAAATCAAGGATGCCATAATTGCATTATTGAATTGGATTGTGTTAACAAGGCCTTTGAAGGAGACTTGGGCACAAAATGGGAGAAAGAATATAACCTTTTGTCATGATTCACTTTCCCCACTGCAACCAATGAGTCATCTTTTAGACTGTGCACATGTATTGAGTCTGGAAGGAACTCAACTCTATGTCTATCTCCGAGGTGTGTGATTTGGTAAAATGATAGGAGATTTGAACTTAGGTTTGGAACATAAAGAACATCTTGAAACTCTCCATTTTCCATTTCCACATTTCCTTTTCCTTCAACTTCCATTTTGGTATCATCTTCCACGAAGATGTGCGGTACCTTTGATTGCTTCATTGAAGAAAAATCCTCCTTTGAAGAACCCATGTGATATGAGGCACCTGAATCAAGTATCCATTCCTTTTAAGAATTTGAATTTTCCATGAGTGCTTTCCCTTTGACCTTTGAATCTGAAGAAGACCCTTTATCCTTATAAGCATTAGGCAGTGGAACATATTGTTTCTTCATAATGTTGGTCAACTCATCAATCTTTTTAAGATAACACTCATGTTCTTCATGACCCATTTTCTTGCAATAGGCACACTTTTTCTTCTCCTTGTTGTTGTTGTTCCCCTTCTTGTTGGAATTTGAGGAAGACTTGCCTTGTTGATTGGATTGTGGTGTTGTCTTTTCTACATCTTCTGATTTGTTCTTCCACTTCTTTTTCGTACCCTTTCCTTTATTTGGAGACTGTCTTGCTAAATTTTGAGAACCCTCATTGTTGGCCACCAATGCTTTAGACTTAGGTGAATTGAGAATCCCCATTGATTTCAACTTCTTTTCTTCTATATCCAACTGTTCAACATATTCATCAAAGGGGACTTTATAGGCAGACCCTAATGTAGTCTTTGAGGTGTTAAAAGAAGAAACAAATGTGGAATATTCTGATGGTAGCTTGTTATGTATGAGATAGATCAATATGTCATCTTGAATAGAAATCCCACAATCAATAAGCTTCGTCCTTAGTTCATTCACCTTGATGATGAAATCCTGTATAGAATCAAATGACTTAGGATCTAAGGAGACAAGCTCATCTTCAATTTTGAAAACATCCTCTTCAAACACTTTACCATATAGGTTTTTGAGGGTATCCCAAGCTTCCTTGGATGTAGAACACTTCTTAATTTGATACATGATCTTGTCATCAACCCCCAAACATATATCACCTAGGGCTTTCCTATCCATTGCCGCCCAAGCTAAAATATCACTTGTTGATACATTATCCCCTATTGGTTTAGGAAGAGTACCATCTACATATTGAAAAACTCCATTATGCATTAAGTGATACCACATTTTGATGGACCATGTAGCATAGTTATGTGGAGTTAATTTTGGAAACTTAAACTTTCCCATAATGCAGAAAGAAGATTGCAGAAAAGAAGGAACACAACACCAAGAACACCCCCCCTTTTCACTAAATCAAGAAACCCCCACCACCACCACCCCCCCCCCCCGCCACCAAAAAAAAGAGATGCTTTTGGCACTTTATAAGTAGTGTGATTATAATGGCCACTTGCCAATTTTGGCCTTCATGGACTTTTGATTTTGCTTGTTACAACCTCTTGATGGATTACAAATTTGAAACTTTACAATGTGCTACAATTCTAAAGCAATACAAAGCAAAGAAAGGACCTATTTCTGAAAGTGACACTTTTGTCTACACAACCCTATAATTTGATTGCAAATTTAGAAAGTAGACGAAAAATAACACACTTCCAAAAAAATGGAACCTGTTTTCGAGTCTAGATGTGCTTGTACAGAGCTTTTGAAGTTGCAAAATGCAGGATTATGCAAGTATAGTCACCAAAAGACGCAATTTCTAACAAATCCAACCACCAAAACTAGAAAAGAGCTACACCACTAAAAAATTTAGGAAATTCTACCCAATTTCAAAAAAAAATCACACCTAATTTGGAGTTTGGATGACTAAGATATGGCCTCCCAAAGTTGAACTACAAAATCCAAAATCAATCTAGAGAGGGGTTGCATTAGCAAAGGATGGGGTTAAATTAGATGGTTGTCAAATTTAGGCACATAGATTAATGAATTCAATGACCTTCTACCCCTGTGATGATGTCAGCATTGTACGAAATTGTGAGATATATAGGAACTAATGATGTGTCCAGGTGAGTTGGCGTACAAATGTGCTGACGTGTCAGCCAAATAAGCATTGACTGTGCAGGAACGTGGATGTTGATGTGTTGCTGACTAGATGGATGATGTAGCTACAGGTCACTACTGACTCGGATCGAATGTACTGCAAACTGGTCTGGTGACTAGTTTGTCACATTGGCGCTAAATCGTCCAATCATTATGCATTGCATGGCACCAACAGAGGGCGACACATCTTCGATGATGTGGAGGGTTGAATTATGTGCCAAGTGGTACAGCACTACATGGGTGAATTAATTGGCACCGCGTGGCACAGACAGAGAGGACATCATAAAACCTACCGTGCTGGAGAACTACTCTGGAAAACTTTTTTGCAATCGTCGGATCTTCAACAATGATCCCACATTCGTGAGGTGAGTGATGCCAAGGTTTTTTAAAACCAAAGCCACAAAAACATAAAAGAAAAAAGGGGCCGCTGATGTTATTTGCGGATTTCGGTGAAATTTGGTCACCGGAATATGCTAAGATAATGGTGATGGTTGGTCCTGGTTTCAATGCATTCGCCGATAGATTGTTGAAGCCAATTTATTCAAAGGAGCCCACTGATAAAAATTGAATATTCCTATGCAATAGATACAAAAAATCCTCTGAAATTGCAAAGCTGGGGGTTCACTGTCCAATTTTGCAAAAAAAAATTCTCTGACTAGCCAACTGACCAGAAATTTTCTAAAAATAAAAATTCAAAATAATAATGCAGAGAATGAAATTAATTGAGATCTAAAAAAATAATAATCAGATCAATTGAAATGACCATACCCAATTGCAAATCGATGCCTTTGGGTGCCAGTTTGCAAAAAAAATTTGCCTCACGATCAACTTTAGCCCAACATAGGCAAATTTATAGTCGATCTTCACCGAATTGACATTCTAGACGCAATGGCAATGTTAGATCTGGCTCTAAACACTCCCAATTTTTGTAGATTCTCTGGATTCGGGTCGAGGTGCTAAAGCATGAACGGTCTCGAATGGCTATGTGTAGAGAATCTCCCCAAGCTCTGATACCATGTAAGAATTTAGCTTAGGGGATAATTCACCCCAAGACCAAGGAACTCAAACACAAGCTCAACAGTAGACCAAAGAGAGAGTGTGATCAGAATGACTATATATTCATTCAATATGCCATATACAAGTACACTAGGAGTGCCTATATATAAAGGCCTCTGGAGAGCTTCTAGAATGCATAGAAGTTAGCAACGTAATAAGTCATACAACCAGGCACATGTCCACCAGATATGGGTTATCCTCCATTAAGCACAAAAGTGAGTGCGGTGATGAGAGGATAAGACTACAATGGTGTAGCACACAAATTAGTGGTGTAGATAACATGCGCTAAATTAGGAGTGTGAATAACTATGTTGTCAACATGACAACTCAGTGAATGATGCAAACTTCATGTTGTAGACACCATGTGTTGAATTAGAGTTGCATACTTTTGTGTTGTCAACATGACAACTCATGAAGGTGTGCAAACTCCTAAATGTCTCACCTAAATAAATAATAAAATAATGCATTAATCTAAGTAAACTTAAGTAAAGTGTAAATAGTAAATACTTATTTACACCAACAATTCTCTTTTCTTATCAATATTTTGTGGCACCCTTGAGAAAGTGGGTATTCAAGATCCCTTGTCTAGGATTTACTTTGGTAGTTTGATATATGTGTGAAGATCATATGTGATCTCCCCAATAGGGTAGAGGAGTGGGCCTGATTAGGTTACCACAAGGTTGGGATGTGATGACTCTCTTACCATTGGGGACCCCACATATTTATATCAATGTTGGATAATCCAATATTGTGGTTGTACCATTTTCATTCTTATATCTTAAAGACATTATGTATTCATTATGAGAGTATGTATTGTTATTCTTTTATGGACATGGTCTTTGTACTTATGAATAAACATGATCTAATAGTATTTACACAAAAGTGATTCGACATTAACAAGCCCTTGAGAAATGAAAACTCAATTTGTATTGCTTAATGTAAATGTGACGAATATTATTATTATTATTATATCGCTTTTGTATTGTTAACTTCATGTTGTATATACTTTAAAATTATCATAAACATTGTAATGCAATAAGTTGATTTATCTTGAGTTCCCTAGCAGGGCATTACAATTTATGTAAAAATATTATTTAATATCTAGTTGGTCTAACTTATGATTAAGTAAAGAAACTAGTGTGAACATTACTCAATATAAATAAACTTACCATTGGTGGGAAAAATTTACAAAATGTCAATACCAACCTTTTGGGAATAACACTTTACTATATTCTACTTTGTACTTTTTCAAATTTATCACTAACAGTTGTTTTGAACTTATAGGCCCATTTATAACCAAAAAATTGTCTACCCTTTAGGAGTTCTACCAACTCATCTTTTTTTTTTCCAAAGAATCAAATATGTTCTTTCATTGGTATTTTCTAATTAGCAATCTCAATGTCATCAATTTCTTCATTGAGTTTCCCATCATTACAAACAAAACTAATAAATGAAATATAATCTCAAATAAGTCATAGGAGGATTTCTAACAATATTTAAATCTCATTATAGTTATGATTGTATATTTGCTACATCCTCACCTTGTTTTGAAGCTTCTTCTTGCTCACCATTTTTTTAGATGAATGAGTTTCCTATTAGATTTCTTGATATTTTGGTACTTTTTATTTGAATTGAGCATTTAATGTCTAATTTTATGAGGTGGTCCATCAAATATATCTTTTAATGATGATGATTTGTGAGTAATAAGATCCCACAATAAATATCCCTCAACTCCATCACCATAACCAACAAAAATAAAATAAAATTTGATCTAGGGTCCAACTTCATTGATATTTAAGAATAAAAGAATATGAATCATAAACATCATCTAAAAATAATGTAAGAGTGGATGGGTGAACACTACCTTAACTTTTTCTCATGATCCATTGATTCTTTCAAGCTACATTATTTTGAGGTAGATAGAGAAGTTGTTAGATTTCATGACACCTACGAATGTTTCATTTTGACCTACAAGAAGATGTGGGGTCTATCCATAAGAATCTCTTATTTTTTATTATCTCAACACCATTTGACCATGTCAAAAAATAAATACACTATTGCAAAAAGCATTCATTGAAAGCAATATAACATGTGCATAATTTTTTTTTCATGTATCATGGGGCCAAACAAAATTACACCAACACATCTATATGAATAGGGGAATAATTGGGTAGGCCTCGATTAACTTCCATTGTCTTTTGATACTTCCAAACAACCTTCTTACAAGGCAATAATTTAAAGAATTTTGAGAGGAAAAAACATCAATGTTGTGATAGAATAGTTCCCAAATATTGTGCTAATTTTAAGTTACAAGTGGATGATTATATTTTTAAAATACCTCTCCCTAGTATAAGAAAACAATTCCCTAAGGCTTTATGATAAGACTCTTCACTAGCTCTACAACATTTTGCTCTTTAATCTTTTTCCCAAGACCATTGGATACAAATGAGTCATTTCATATCTTTTTATCTTTTTTGAGCGCATTAAAAAAAACATAACCTTTGCACCATCAAATAATATTGAAGAAACAAGATCAAATTTAATCTTGGCAAATCAAACAAGTGGTGAATCAAATTGTACGAAGACACGTGCAAATCAAACCTAATCCAAGCAATCAAAACTGATGTGAATGAAGTCATATAAAGACAATTGGGAAGATCAAATCTAATCTATGCAATCAAAAAGGGCATGGAAGGATGCACCTTTACAAACCAATCACATCTAACATTAATGATTCAAAAGACTACACATATTTGAAACCATTTTTCCAAACTAGTTAGTTCTTATATAGAGATGGATCAAAGAGATTGAAGTCGTAATTCACATGGTCAAATGTAAAAAATTACATACCCATCACAAAATTTGGTTTTTTCTTTTCCATATGGTATATCTATCTTTTAATCAATAGAAAGTCTATCTAAATCATAGATTGGTTTCTTTTCCCTCTATCAAGCATTTTGACCTAATTCTTCCAAACATTTGTTAAAAAACTTCAAGTCACATTATAATCACCACCCTTATTATACTATCATTCCTCGCCACTACCACAAATCCCACTCATATAACACCTACGTAATGATTGCTATGTTTATTCATGGGTTGTGTTATATTTGCTTGTCCCTTGTCCATCCTCCAAACATCATTCAACTCACCTACTATATCTACCATTTCTCTCCACTACAATCCCATTCACATACCAACTACGTAGTCTCATGGTTTTTCACAGGCTACATAACAATTAGATAACTATAGAGATAACTTCTATATTTATCATTTCTCACCACTACAATCCCATTCACATACCAATTAAATATTGTCTCATGGTTACAACCATAAGCTACATAATAATTAGATAACTATGGATTATCTCTTACCTCATATTACCTCCTTCATCCCTTACCTCCTTCCCTCTTCCCTCTTCCCTCCATATTCCAACTCACCTACTATATCTAGCATTATTTCTTACCACCATGACAAATCACACTCCAACCAACCTATACTATATATCTACCATTATTTTTTACCACCACTACAAGTGACAAACCGGATACACCATAAGCTACATAACAATTAGATGACTATGGATTATCTCTTACCAACCTATACTATATATCTACCATTATTTTTTACCACCACTACAACTGACAAACCAAATATACCATAAGCTACATAACAATTAGATGACTATGGATTATCTCTTACCTTGTCTTTTCTCCTCCATCCCTCTTACCTCCCTCTTCCCTCTTCCAATCAGCTACTATAACTAACATTATTTCTTACCACCACTACAAATCACAAAATCACAAACCAGACTATATTTCTTACCACCACTACGAATCACAAAATCACAAACCAAATTTCTTTGCATTTTCTCCCCCCTTCCAAAAATCCTAAATGTTTATATTCCCCAACTTTCCCTAATAAAATACCTTCGCATCTTCTCCCCCTTCCAAAAATCTTAAATGTTTACTATTATTGATGATTTGTTTTTCTTCAACTCTTAGGGCCCGTTTGGTGAGCGGAATAGGAATTCATATTCTAGAATGCATATTCCGAAATACGTATTCCGAAATAGAACATATTCCTGTTCTCCGTTTGGTTCAACGAATATTTGATGAGAATTCGCAGACCCGAAAATTTATGTTTTCTAAAATTAAAAAAAATGGAATAAGAATACATATTTCAATACCACGTATTTTGGTGGAATTGCAAAACCCCATTTTTGGGCCAAAAATGGAATACGTATTTCATTTTTGCTTCATATTCCAATCCCGTTTTGGTGCATCCAAACAAAGAATTCACAATTTTTGAAATACGTATTCCTATTCCGCTCACCTAAAAGGCCCTCAGTGATAGTCACCAATTAATTTTGGTGATCCTCTAACCTCATTATTATCAATCCACCAACCTTTTATCTTTTATTATTAATCCCAACTTAAATTTCGTAGTGCTTCTCTAAAATTCCATATTCACCAATTAATTCTTAAAATCTACCTCGTTATTCCGACTCTAAAATCCCATATTCACCAATTAATTCTTAAAATCTACCTCGTTATTCCGACTCTAAAATCCCATATTTACCAATTAATTTTTAAAATCGACCTGAACTTAATTTCATAGTACTTCCAACTCTATATCCCATTTTCAACAATTAATTTACACGTACTAAATAGCATAGCTTAATGTCGATGGGTATATATTGTTTTTATTTGTAAAAATTTGCTTAAATTTTAATTTTAAAATGATATCTAAAATTATTCAAATTTTAATTTAAAATTAATATTTAAAATTACTCCAATTTTAATTTTAAAATAATATCTTAAACAATTCAAATTTTAATTTAAAATTTACTCAAATTTTAATTTAAAAATAATATTTGAGAGGCTGTTTAAAAATAATATTTGGGAGGCTGTTTAAATACAAGCAATAAACTTTAAAAATAATATTTGAGAGGCTGTTTAAAAATACAAGCAATTAACTTTACCACTCCGTTGGAGCCACCGACACCACACACTGAGATCTGCCCTAAGTTAGAAAGTTATATAAACCCCAACTCCAGAGACAAAATATCATTGCCCATATATAGATAAATTTGAGATGATCTTTTCCTCCTAAAGAGTGATGAGATTTTTCTGATATACGAGTTTTTTTTGCTTTCTACCAACCACAATAAGGTGGAAAGACGGATGATTTTTTCAATTACAGAAACTACCGTAATTGAAAGGAAAAAGAAATTTAACGGACACTTCCAAGGCTAATGATATGCTTGCATTGCATATTCCATGACAGAGACATTAGAAAACCAAGAAAGCCATGTCAGCAACAAACGCATAAAGCCCCCTTCTAGAATGAAAGCGATGTTTTTTTGGACATCATAAGAACATCATCATTGCGTTTTGAAAGAATCCTAAGCTCTTCCCCCTCTTACAGCACAATAGGATATTAGGCTTTCGATCCGTCACATCTCCATCCCATAGGCTTTGTTTCCACACTATAGGCATGTGTCTGTGCACGCTCGCTTCTTAAGATTCTTCTGCTTGTTAATTAGCCGCAAAAATGGATGGAGATCATTCTCAACATTTACTTGCTTGAAAATGTGTCGTATATTTGCCCTTTCTGTGGCTTATGCAGAGATAATATAAACATGTTAATTTTGTTGTTCTGAGAAGACTGAAATGGTAACTGCAAATTAAAAGGATCAGTATACATTTACAAAACAATTTAGTCAAAATTTGACACAGAGGCCTTCCCTTCCATTTATGATACATTTGTCACGTTACACAACCCAAAAAGGCCATATGACACAACATCCGCTTTACATAGCAAAACTTCAAATCCTTTCTGAAGCAGACACTGTCAATTGTACTCGTACGCGTATTCATGGGAGTTACTCCTCCCCTTCACTTACTTTCCACAAAACAGATACTAAGGATGAAAAAATGGTATGAATTTTGTGTATGGTACACCTGTCAAGACTGCACTGGTTCCGTTACATTACCCTGCTGTCCATGTCCACATTTAACTTATGCACAATTTACTTGCTCGGAGCAGAGGCAATGCTGAGACTGAGATAGCCTGATCCTGAGCTAAGCCCCTCAAATATGTCTCACTCCACCGCCTGCATATACATCAGAACATAATTTACTACTATTTGGTGCAACAAAGAAATTTATCATCTATACAACTAGATTTTTGTTAAGCTAAACGATAAAAGCCCCTTCCTCAAATAAAGCTACTTAGTTTTAGTTGAAATGGAAATGCAATTCAGTAGAGCTTCAAGATTGTCAAACAAGTAAATTATAGCTGTTAATAGTATTTGGTTTACAGGAGGAGATATTATGAAACGCACTCACAGTCCATACATTAATAGAGTGTGCTATAACGGAATCATATCACATCTAGCCCATCGCTAGTCACTAAAGGATCCAAAAGCCACTTCAAGAACCAGCTCATAGACCTGCACGTATCAGGCAGACTTGCACTAAATCACAGTCTCATACTATTTATCTGCCATGTGCTTTTTAGTACTAAACAACCTAGAAAAAGACTGGATTTTCAAATACAAGAATCGGGGTATGTTACTAAGCACTCTTTGAAACATGGCAACCCAACCCTACCTGTTGGCCTACAATAGATTCAATTTAGACTTCCCAATTCTGGGTGATTCTTCTTTCATTAGATTTTGTCAGAAACCTTCAACCTTGAGCTACATTATCATGAAAAGCAACATATTTTCTGCACTTCTGTTATTAAACCAAACTAATGTCAGTAACACCCTCTAAGAAAGTGAGACTAAATGTTCAGATCAAACCAAGAAACTTGAACTCGTTTTTCCAAAACTTTCAGTTTTAAATGTTAAGCTAAACTGGTGCCCTAGCCATTTATAACAAGTGGAGGATGTTTGATGGAAGCCTGGAACTAGAATTCAATCAAATGCATCAAACATTTACTCACCCATGTTTTGCTAACAACAACGATCCGTTGAGTTGTGCTCTTAGCTCCTATCGGGCAATGCCTTTGATCCTGCACCAGCAGAATTTGCATCCTCCCCCTCTGAGTCGCTCCCAGAAGAGCTCCCAGAATCAGAATCTGGCATATAAATGGAACACCTGTAAATTTTCGTTTACTCCGTAGATAATAAACCAAAGATGTAAAAGCACCCCCTAGCCGCATATGGCACAAGCAAACCTCGTAGCATGCTTCGGCAATGCATAATCCTCCCTAAACAGATTGAACTAGAACCAGTGAGGACAGAGAACATACCACTTGACGAAGAACCAGAATCACTGCTAGAGCTGCTAGAACTGCTCGATCTGCTTCCGTATCCCCCATCTTTATCCTTATCGATCTCTACGGGAGGGAAATTAGTGGAGGGCATATCATCGTCTATATCAACGTCCTCTTCACCTTGATCCCCTGCTAATCAGAAGACGCGCTCATGAAGATACAAATTTACATAGACCAGTCCAATTATATAAATCTCATGTTAATTTCAATATGAACCCAAAACTACTCAAATAACCAATCTACAAATAAACAAATCCCCCAACTGAGTTTGATTACAATCCAACGTAGAAAAGTGAGCTGAAAAAAAAACTAGTACAAAAATGATAGGATAACTTACCCTTCTTATTTGCTTTCTTTTGGGGATCTTCCGGCTCAGTAATAGGGGACTGCAAAGTATAAAACAGAGAGAACTTAAGTCCAACTTCACTAGACCAAACAGCGAGAACTTAAGTCTAACATCATAAACCAAGCACACACTGCTACTAAAGAATGTCACATTTAAAATTTGGAAAAACATCACTACCTTTTCCCTTTTTTCAACCTCGTTATTTGCATTTGTAGTTACTTCTTGTACCTGTTCAGCCGCATTTGCTGTTTTTTTCTTGTTCTTGCTCATATTCTTCTTACAGTTATTGACAAACCTGTCAAGCTCCCAAAGCGTTTCCGTATCGAAACAATCAATATCAACCTCAATCTCATCCTCCTGCTGGCACAATGAGGGATTTCTCTTCTTAATGATCTGAACAATATTCTCTAACTTCTCTGGAGGCAGGCTCTGCAAATTAGCACTCAATTTCTGCTTCTCCTCAAAGCTCATATCTCGCTTTTCAGTATCTTTGGCCTTGGGTTTTTTGGGAGCAGGGGCTCGAGCGGCAGAGCTACTCTTGGGTTTTGCTGCCTTTGGTGGAGGCGGCGACGGACCAAGTATGGGCTCAGTTTTTTTCAGATTTTTCTTTTGTATCTCAGTGATGGGCAATTGTTTCACGTTCTGACCAACACCACCATGAAATCTTTCATCCGACCATGAATTAAAATGAAACTTCCTCTTTTCCTGTTCATATTTATCAATAAGCGGCTTCCATCGCTCTTCGAAAAACTGAAGCAAGGCCTTAGCCATGCCATGAACATCATGCCCTTCAGGATTATAAGTCATCGCATTATTAAAAGTCAATCTTATATCCGCCGCGAAATCAATAGGCGAGCCATACTTACCCTCATTAAGCCTTGATTTCACGGTGCCGAGATCCATGGGATTCTTAATTATTGCATTATAGTCATGTAGACCTAGCCCAATCACATCTACCGGAGTATTGAAAACCCACCCAAATCGGTGTTTCATCAGCCTCGTTAGCAATGACCCGCATTGTTTCATTGCTTCTGCAAGCTGTTTACCAGCAACCGGATTGACCAGCGGCTTCTTCGGCTCCCTTCCGTCCAGCTTTTCCTGTGTAGATCTTTTATGAAGACCAGACTTTTTATTTTCCGGCGGCGGCATCTTATCCTTACCTGTCAGAAACTCTGAATTCCGATAATATTGATTCGCCTTAGGTGTCCGTTTTTCCTTAGCAGCACCATCACACCCGACGGTCATATTGCTCTCAACGCTTAGCGGCAAAGGACGCTGACCATGGGCTAAGCCCAAACCTTGGTTACCCGCTAAACCAGAGGTCACTTCCTTACCTCCATAGTTATTGCGAGCATCATTTCCAGAGAATTGGGAGGCGCTATAGCTAGCGTTAACATTAGAATAACCACCCCCTCCGCACCTTAACTGCACTTCCTTGGCCTCTAACCTACCGTACAAACTCCTAACCTGCTCTAATTCCAGAGTTAATTTTCTCCTCAACTCCCTAACCCTATCTGCAGAATAAGAACTAATATTATAAGTAACAAATGCATCAACGCTCCGCAGACCACCATCCATGGCTGCCGCATCATGGTTAACATTAATTGATTTCCTGTTAAAGCTAGAAGAATCATCAGATGCCATCGGCGCAACATCATGACCGCCGCCGCCGGCCAGAACGATCTCACGGCCGCCGCCGCCGCCGCCGCCGGCCAGAACCATCTCACGGCCACTATTGCCTTTGCCGTTACGAGACTGCTGAAAATCTAACACAGGCTTCGCCGAAGCCGACTTCCCGGAACTCTTCCTCATGTAAACCTTTTTCTCCGCCCAACGATCCTGGTGATCCCGCGTCTCATCACGACTCGCCAGCAGCGCGGAAGCCATTCATGCGAGGGCGATTCTCCGGTGGCATCAAAATATCTCAGATCGCTTCCCTCGCGTCTCATAGAATTCACTCCTCACGGCCTGGAACCCCAATAAATATTTCTACAGCAAGGGTTCCGGAATACACGACCTAAAATCGACAGCTTTAAGCCACGATTCTGCGGCCAGATCAGGACTTCTGATGGTCAGATCCGCGGGATTAAGGATCAAATGCGATCTCAGAAGCAGAGCTCCGAGATCACCTTTATAGGCTTCACGATTTGGGATATTTCTTACCGCCGGCAAAAATCTCACGGCCAACTCAACCGCTGGAAAATTTTCCTCGGATTTCTGAAGAAATCGGGAGGAACAGAACAATTTGCCTCAAGCAAGCAAAGATTTGGAAGGGAAAGAAGAGGCCAAGGACAAAAATAAGGGCAAGGGTTTCACAGGCAAACCCTCGATGCGATAATCAGAGCTCTACACCGTCTCCTCTTAAAGGCGGTAACGCTGCCCGCCATCTTCTCGGGCAGCATCCCTGCCGTCCATCTGATCTCATAGTCGGTCCACCTGCCCGTTCCAGACTAACCCCATCGACGGCCGCGATACTCCGACAATTTTGACACGTGTCATTTATTCAGCCGTTGGTTTTCCGAGGATCGCATTTTAAGGGTTTCAATCTGGTTTTGTATAAGTCGGTATGTAGATTGAAGTCGAGATTTTAGGGCAACACTTTTGCCCGTCGCTTTCAATGGGTCACATCTGGATGACGTGGACGATTACGTCACTGCAGAAAAACTCCTCCTTACCTGGGATGCCAGCTGTTTTGGGCTTTAAAGATTTTTTTTATCTATTGCGAGCCCGCGTTTTTGCTGGAAGGTTATTGATGGAAAGGGATTTTTTTTCTGGTTTTTGCAGGGAAGAAGCCATGGCAGCCACAAAATGTAAAATCCTCTGGAGCGCTTTCATCCATAATCCGCCTGGCTGTTGAAAAGGTAGATTATTTGTTTCAGCCATAATAATTTGGTTTCATCCGTAATTTTCGATTATTTTGGTTGCATCGGGTCATTATGAAACCCTAAAAATTGACATCTGAGTTTTATTTGATTGCATCTGAGTGGTTTTTCAGTCAAACATCTTGTTACTATGAAACCCTAGAAACTCACATCTGGTTATTTCATTCATAATTTACCTGGTTATTATGGAACCCTGGAAATTGACAGTGAAAGAAGTGCTTCGGCCGTAATTTTTCTGGTTATGAAACCCTAGAGATTGATTGGGAAAGAAGTAGCTTATTTGGTTTCGTAAGGAGATTGATTGGGTTAGGTCGTCGACAGTGGAAAGCAGAAAGCAGAAAGACTTTCAGATATGGTTGGCTCTCGTTATGGGGAACAGAATATCCATGTGCTTCTACTTGATGTAATCTAGTATTAAACGGAGAGGTGCAATATCCTTTTTTTGTTTTTTGTTTTGTTTTTTCAAATTTGTAGTTATGTTTTTTGGAAATAAAATAGTAAGGTGTAGGTTTTTTAATTATTGTGTATTTTGTCTTTACTGTATTATTATAATATTTAATTATATTTTAGGCAAGAGTCTACAACACAATGGTAATGGATTCAAATTTGTTTAATACATAAAAAAATTAATCTTGGCTTCCTCGGATCAAAAATATATATTTTTGTATATTTAACTATTTTGATAAATGAAATAGCATAATATTTAATTTTTTTTAATAATTTGAGAAAATATTTTTAAAATATTTTGTATTTATTAATATTATTCTTTTATAAAGAATGTGGGGGATGTCTTGAAAGTGTCCTTCCATTAGCTCCTATCAATAATTTTTTTGGAATTATGTATTATAAGGTCCTACAATACTTTTTATCATAAACAACTAAAATATAGCTTCCTTTTATTTCAAATCATTTAAACTTAAGGATGAAAGAAATTTGAAAAGTTGAACCAAAAAATGTATATATAAGAGGAAGTGCAAATTGAGAAAATAAAACTAGGGTAGCATGTTGAATAAAGAAATTAATTAGGGTAATGATAAAGGTAAATGCATAGTCTCTACTAGTAGGAGAGTCAGCTTAAGATTGTTGGTAATTCTCAATAAGTTTTAAAAAGAATCTTATGTTTAATAAAAGATATTTATTAATGTCACAATACTTCCAATCCTAAACAACTAAAAGATAGCTTTCCCTTCCACTCCAAATTATTAAATGCATTTATAGAAGTGTGGGAGTGGGGTTAAGTAAAATTACCACAAACTTGTTTGAGTGCATTATTACTATATTTCAATACCTAATATAAAAGCCTAAGTAGGCATGATAGAAATCTTATATAATTAAAGAAAAGTAACTTTGAGGTGCGTTTTACTTTTTTCCTTGTACCATAAGTTTGTGGATACTAATTTATGACGGAGAAAGCTATTAGGTGTTACCATAATTGTGAATTGGTTACAGAGTTCTCAAAGTAGTAAGAATAATCGTTGATGGATGTCATGTTAATGTTTGATTATAATTGGGACTACATGTTATCATTTGTTTTGAAGTGCCTTTGTATCACATCCCATCTTTTTACTTGCTTCAATAATGTTATAAATTGGAGTATATTAGTAATTATTTAATTCCTAATTATTTGATTAAGGATAAAATGTTAGAATTAGTGAATGAATTTGTAAATGTGAAAGAAAAGTTGAGTTAAATTGTGTTATTATTAAGATTCCATATCATGTATTTGTTTCAACTATGATTGAGTGTGACTAAATGCATGGATGACTGGAAGGCAAGAACATGGTTGAGGAGAAGTGATCAAGCCACTTGGTAAAGAATGGTCATGATGGGAAACATGTATCACACACCATGTAGTCTTATGTTGACCTACTCTAAATAAATTAAGGAATGTTTTTGAATGATTTGATGGTGGTTATGATTATAATTTTTCTCATATTGCTATAATTAGTTTGTAAATAAAAATATGAATAGAATTGCATACCTTTCTTTACATCTATGTATTCGCACGTGTATGCTTTAGAAAACAAATGTTTTGATTTCAAATGTATATCATTTTTCTTTTGGAAAGAAAAAGTAATTATATGTATGTAATTGATTATGATTCCTTATACTCTTAGAGGATAAAGATTACGTCACAAGTTTGAGGCTTTTCTCACTCTTTAGTTATTAAAATATGTTGGATCATAGATCAAGGTGAAATCGTGTGTCTTTTGATTTTTTAAGTTTGGTGTGCAGTCTTGCCAAACTAGGCTTTCTCTCTTGACTCTTTATCAGTAAATGATTGTAACACTTATCCTAATGATATAGTGAAGCATCATTAGAATCTCTTATTTAACAATCTTCTGTGTATTCCAAGCAGCGAGGAGGACATTGACAGTATAAGAAAAAGGTGGAACTAAAGAGTTTTTTGTGTCAAATTTAGTGTGCATCACATTAATACATTGACAGTTTAAGAGAACCAATGGTTAAATCCTCTAAAACTATAAGTTGAGTCCAGTTTTACTCCCTTGTAGTGTGCTAATAGAAGGTCAAGCTTATCTAATATATCATTGCAATCTCTCAACATTTTTACATGGTGTTAGGTGATCCCATAATAGTGGGTTACACTCTCACTCGTCATAAGGCACAATGGAATTGAACCACTATGTGTTTGCTTGTAAAGCAAATGCTCTTCAATTGAACTAGAACCCTTTAAAGAATAATCACTACAACCTACATAATTGAATCCTAATAGAAAGCAATAGCATAACTTACACAATTAAATCATGATATTAATATCAAATTTTGACTTGATTTAGAAAGTATCTCCCAGTTGTCAATTTTGCTAGGGAAACAATAGAACATCTAGAATGTTATCTAGTTGGACAGTAGCCTTTCTATTGATTTTATAAACCACTAATATGGCATGCTTAGTTATAACAACAATAAAGTAAATGATTCCAATATTCAAAAACTATGAATGATGAGATTATTGGTTATCAATTTACAAAACTATTGATGGTGAAAATCAAGGATGTTCTAAAAAAGATGTTAGTAAACTCTCACTTTTTTATCTCAATGATAAATAAATCTCACTTCATAGATAATATCGTTTGATAACACAAGTATAGAGCCTTGAAGATAATATCTCACCTATTGGATGGTAAGATAATTTTAACTGAAACATTGAATGGTATAATTAAAGTAGTGGATCCTTTTATAAATTAAAAATGATCTATAGATGGCAACAAGGAAAGACGACATTAACCTCATTTATTTGTCTCTGAAAAGAGTGGCAAAAGAAATATACCTCCAAATGTTCATTTATAAGAGTTCACATTAGAATGAAGGAATCTTGGATGTACATGAACATGATCCATTCAGCCTTCATGAAGAAGAAAACAAAGTTTGAAGAATAGTGCAAATTGCTTCTCCTTCAACATAACATAAAAAGAAAATAATAACACAAAATGTGGTAATCACATTAAGCTAAGATTTATGTGAGAGAATAAGAGCGAAGATACTACATTTGAGTTGTGTGATGTGGATGTTAGTCCTCAATGATATACTATCATCAATGTACATATCAATAGGTAAGCATTTTGAAGAAAAGCGCATCATATAATTATCCTCCCAAAATCTACTCATGTGAATGGACCATAAGGAAATTAGCACTCCATTGAACTAAAATGTAGTGCCTCTCCGATTTGATTTCTGTAAATCATCTTGATAGATGCTACCATGATGATCTTGCTTCTTATGTGATCATGGTTAGGACCCATGAGTGGTCTATACCCTTGGGGTGATTTGATTATATTGTTGCTTTAATTGGTTGTTCATGCTTTTACCTTATTGTTGAGCTTATGGTTGAGGATTGTCAATGGATATTGTTGGGTTTATTATGATATGATTTTGCTATGAATATTTACATCATTCTTGCAGTAATATTTTACTATTGTGCAAATGGACGATTTAAATAGATTATTTTAATGAAATTAATTAGATGCTTTAATCATGCGATTTTGTATAATTGTTGTTTTGGCTATTAGATATTGTGCATATCCACTTGATTGTTTTTGGTTATTGTGCGGGACTTATATCCCTAGGAATGGCATATAGAGTTAGTGATCAAACCTTTCATGTTGAGCCAATATTGTCCATGTATGGACGGTGTATATTTTATTGTTATTTTAATCCTCTAGTAATTGGTAAATCCAAATTAATAATGCATTATGTGATTAGACCCGTGAGTGTGTATGTACATTTAGAAATCCACAGTGGTCGTGGAAGTTATCTAATTATTGTGATTTAATGTCTTAATGGAATTTTATATTGATTTGATCTTTATTTTAATTACTAGCAGCTTTCCCGTAGTTGAATTCCATTTAATTGGAATTGTCTACTTTTGTTTGGGTTGAGAATGGGTTTAATCTAGTAAGCCGATTATTTTCCTAATTTAATATTGCACTTTTAAAGTGAATATATATCCCAAAAAGTGAGTTATTTCTCACTTCTCACTTTTGAAACTTGATTTTGGAGAGCAAAATCCCAAATCCTCTTAAGGAGGAATTATTGTTTTGCTACTTGTGAGAGTTGTGGGCATAGGATCAGCACAAGGTTGATCTCATTGGATCTGACTCAAGGAGACCTTGATTTGTCGAGAATTTCATCAGCTTTAGCGGAGCGATTATTTTATCATAAACATTCCTGTATTTGCCCTTTGTTACCAAGTAGGCTCTCTTATTTTTACATTTTGGCTGTGTTTTAGAGTCTGTTTTGGATAGTTGTTTGCTAGGAGACAAAGAACTAGTGTTCCCCTGCATTCCAGTATGCTAGTTGTACCTGGTTGGGCAGATATGAGCATTTGATTGCCTCTTGACTTGGGGTTTTGAGTTTTTGGACTGTTATGCTAGTTGTTTTTGCATACGAACTCTGAACTCAAATTTTATTTGATATTTGGGGTTTTTATACCTGATTGTAAATAGGGTTTTAATTTTGTTGAATTTTGGTCTTTTTTAACTTTGCCTCGATTTGTGTGCCACCCAACATTCTTGAGTATTTCTTGGCACTAATTTGGGTCATTGATTTGGAATGAATTCTAGGTTTCCAATCCAACCATGGTTTCTATTGTGTTTGTATTGGGATTCATGTAGAATCCATACTCTCGAATTTAGGTCGGTTGAGTGAGTTCTTGATGTTGGGTGTTTTGTTGCCTTATTGGGATTCATGCAAAATCCATACTCCAGGATATAGGTCGATTGAGTGAGATTGTTAGTCTTGTTTGTTTTGTGGCATTTCTCATATCCAACCCTTGGATTGGTATTATGTGAATATTTCGTGAAGTTGGTTATGCCGACACACGAACACATGCGCGTGCATGTGCGTATAACAGGATCTTGTGAGGCCCAAACTTCTAGATATAGGTCAATTGAGGGATTGTTCATTCGGGGTAGGGTTGGGAACTTGCATTGCCTTTGGGCACTCATCGTGTGATGAGCATGGGTATGTAGGGTAGACATGCGGAGTGGCTTCTCTCATATGCCCTGGTGTGTATTCCGACAAGGTAGTGTGAAGAAGTTCTAACAAGTGACAATTAAAGTAATAAATGGGTACTAAAACTTAATATTAGATAAGTGAACACCTGAGCAATTCATTTGAGGGTGTGGCCTGTACGGTTCATCCAAGGGCATGGTGTGATGGTTTCTTGAGGGATTCGTTCCACACCGGTGTGATGATTTCTTGAGAGATTCATTATGCACCAGATATAGCCGCTAGTAAATTTGGACCTATTTTTCAACACGATTCTGGTCGAAAGTCAACATCGCTAGAATTGTGTCGAAAGTTTGACACATTCCACAGCCAACAATGTATCAATGGGAAGATCCGTCGAAACTCATCCCCGTCTATGTCACATGTCGGTGATAGACAACTAATTTAAAATGTCGAACTATTGATGCAAGCTAGAGATGATTCAACAGGTATGTTATACCATCAACAGATAACCCTGTCGAACTATCGATGCCAGCCAGAGATGATTCAACAAGTTTGTTATACCATCGACGACAAATCGCATCGAAATTTTGATCACAACTAGAGTTTTCAAAAAATAAATGAAATATTCTCATTGTATATCAAGCAAAGCAAACAGCACAAAGAAGTTTTGGAAGAAGTTGAAAATGGTGACCACAATGCAGCACTTGTGAGTAGCACCGGCTACCAGGACAGAAAAATACGTTGACACCAAGCACAGGGACATCATCCAACATGCCAACATCATTACAACGAAGGTTGTTGCAGACGTAGTTCGAACCTCACTAGGTCCAAAGGGCATGGACAAGATGCCCTACACCTCCTTGAGTGATGTGATCATCATCAACAACAGTGCCACCATTCTTAACAAAATGGAGGTAACTCAACCAATCACTAAAATGCTTGTAGAGCTTTCAAAATCTTAGGATATTGTTGTTGGTGATGGCACGCCAACAATTGTTGTCATTGTCGACACAATTCTTAAACAATGTGTAAATTTGTTGTCTAACGGAGTTCATCCTACCATTATGTCAAAGGCATTTCACAGGTCCTCTAAGAAGGTCATCGAGGTTTTAACTGTCGTGGCTATTCCTGTCAAATTGACAAACCTTAACTCTTTGGTGAAAAGTGCAAGCACTTCTTTGAACAGTAAGGTTGTTAGCCAATATTCTACCTTATTGGCCGCGCTTGTTAGTGATTTCGTCTTGAATGTCGTCGACCCTGTGAAGCCTGACCTTGTGGATTTGAGGGATATCAAAGTTTTGCAAAAATTGGGCGAGATTGTTGATGATACAAAGATGGTTAAGGGTTTGGTGTTTGATAAGAAGGCAAGCCATACGGCTGAAGGCCTCACCAGGATTGAGAATGCAAAGATTAGCATAATACAGTTCTAGATTTCACCCCCCAAGACGAATATTGAGCAGAACATTGTGGTATTTGATTAAATAATGATGGATAGGATTTTAAAGGTGGAGAGGAATTATATTATGGGTATGTTAAAGAAGATCAAAGCCACTAGATGCAACGTGTTATCAATCTAGAAGAATATTCTACGAGATGTCATCACTGATCTTTTGTTGCATTATTTGTCCAAGACAAAGATTTTGGTGGTGAAGGATGTGGAAAGGGATGGAATCGAGTTCATTACCAAGACGTTGAATTGTTTACCCATTGCTAATATCGAACACTTTAGGGAGGAGAAGCTGGGGCATGTTGATTTGGTTGAAGAGGTTGTGGCTGGTGATAGTAGGATTGTGAAGATTACATGATGCAACAAGATGTATTAAGATGAGAGTGTTCCTTTGCATCCGAAAGGAAATGTTTTAGCTTGAGAGGAAGATTTCTTTTGTTGTTTTCTTATGATCAAAATAGTCCTCAATTAATCTTTATGATAAATTCATTTAATCTCTCTTTGTTGCAGGATGCAATAAGAAAGGCAATAGGTTGCTTTGGGAGATGTTGAGCCTTAAAGGGAGATATTAGCTGTAAAGGAAGATATTAGCTTTAGAGAGAGGTTTCATAATAAAGAGGGAATGCTTATGGAATTGCCTTCATTATTGTATATGCTTGTGATGCTTATGGTATTTATAAATTTGACTTAAATGGAACTAAGTCTTAATTATTTTGTTATGCATATTTCTATTCTTGTGTGAATAAATGAGATTGTAAGAACAACTATGCCAAAAAGAACATAAAAAGATGATTATCGTGCACAATCATTTTTTTAACTCTTTTGGCACAATCGTTCTTACAATTTTTTGGCTCAATCGCCAACTAGTCAGTATGTGTTTTGAAAAATTATTCTTGGACTATGAGTTAGGAAAAAGAGAAATATCAAACTTGAAAAAGATGTACATAAAAGCAATTAATTTTTAAACTTCAATTTTATAAACTTACAAAGAGAACTATTGAATTATAAAAAAGTATTGTGGTTTGTACTATTTGAAAATAATAGTTACAAGTGATAAAGTTATATACCTTTGGTTCAGAGAGGGCAAATAATGGAAATAAAGTATTGTTGAAGGTGCAAGCTCAACTGCCCCTCCCCCCCTTCCCCCCATGTGGATGACATTGTTAAGTAGATAATAGTTACACACACACACATATGATTAAGTGCTACCTAACTATGTCCAAGTCTACTTAACTATGTCCAAGGCATCTACACATTGGAGGCATACTCCACCTACTAGGCTTCCTACATACCCATATACACAGGATCAAGACCCTTGAACTACTCACTCTAACTAATATGTAGTGTTGGTTTCTAATTGTTTTGATGTAGTTGTATTCCTATAACCACTAGTCAGCTTTACTCACCTAATACAACTCTTTGCCATCATACACCCACTCGGGTAAATCAGGTAGTTTTCTATAATTACAATCCTATAATACCCTAGTGCAACCTTTGTGTTGTAGCTTACAATTAATGTAAAGTTAACCTATATATGTCCTAACTCACTACTTATATAGTTATGTTTAAAAGATTGTGACAATAATCAATGGGTCTAAATAAACCGATCAAGTTAATGCTAGATGGGAACAACTAATTGTTCATTTTATTGTACTTAATATGATGATAGTTCTAGGAGAATTTGTAATCAACCCAGCTAATCGGCAACTAAACTAATTCAACTAGGTTATGGCTTGTCACTTAGCATGGTTTGAGTGAGTTTTATTGTTTTATTTTTTGGATTCTGTAATATGTATGTAGTTGGAACAATTTTTCAATTGTGCTTATATGTAATAAGCAACTTTAAAAAGATCTCTATGTATATATAAAGATTACAAGTTGTGCATTTTATCATGTATTGCATCTACATTTGCTTTTCCATTTCTTAAGTTATAAGAGTGTTTCAAGGTTGAGAATCACTTCAACATCCTTTGCATGGTTTAGAGGTAATGTCATTGTGGCAGTGAGAATAACTTCAGTAAATAGTTGAATGTAAGGAGTTACTACCCTAAACATTCAAGAAACATTTGATAACATGTGAAATAAGGTATTTAAACATGCCTCAACCAATTATGATTTAATTTTGGATCACCTACCTGATTAGTTTGGAATTGTGTTCTCACCAAAAATCATAAAATGTAAGAACAACAATGCCAAAAAGAACATAAAAAGATGATTATCGTGCACAATTTTTTTTTAGCTCTTTTGGTACAATCGTTGTTATAATTTTTTGGCTCAATCTCCAATTCGTCAGTATGTGTTTTGAAAAATTATTCTTGGACTATGACTGAGGAAAAAGAGAAATATCAAACTCAAAAAAGATGTACATGACTTGTCACTTAGCATGGGTTGAGTGAGTTTTATTGTTTTATTATTTAGAACCAGTTCAACATCCTTTGCATGGTTTAGAGGTAATGTTATTGTTTTATTATTTGGAGCGAGTTCAAACAGCTATGCCAAAGTTACAACACAATGTGAAGTTGATTTTAGATTTTTTATTTTTTATTTTTTTTAAAACACGACATAAATCATTCCCAATTTTATGTTCACAACTCAAATGCTCTCCCATGGCCTGATCTCTCTATTGTGCCAAGATCTCTCTGTTTATATACATACATATACAACGATCACAAGGGCATGGCAACGAAATCGTAGATCTCCACTGATCTCCATAATCCACAAGATCTCTCTCTATATATACATACATATATATACACATACATACATACAAACATCTACATATGCAATTTTATCATCTTGGAAGGCATTGGAAGACTTTTGATTAGAAATATGGAAAAGTTGCAAAAATTGACAAAAATTTGTCATGCAACAAATATTGGAAGGCATTTAAAATCATTTGTTTTCAAATATTGGTAGGCATTTAAACTCATTTGTTTTGAAATATTGGAAAATTGCAAAAGTTGTCATGCAACTTTTCTTGCAACTTTTTTTTGCAAAAATGGAAGATCAACAGTCAGTTTATTGTTTTGATCGAACATGTATGAATGAATTTGTATGGTCAAGAGGTTTGACCTATAAAGTGAATACCTTCAAACTAGGAAAGGGTTGGAATGTGTTGTACAAAATTTGAATCAAATAAACAAGTGTTTTGGTGGGAAATAAATGTGTAGACAAGAAGTACAAATCTGAGATCTTCTTGCAGTATTCAGTATGTACCTATGTTTATGGTGAAAAGTTGTGTTTTTATCATATGTCAGTGTACTAATTAGTTTATATTGAATAGAATTAGCTTGTGTTTGATTTTCATTTATTTGGGTTTCCTAGTTAACCTAGACTACAATAAGGATTTTAACTGAAATGGCTCCTCCCTCCTAGTTCCCATGGTGGAAAACTTTAATTATTGGTCTGTAGAAGGGTATTAGGATGGAGATGTCCATTGTGGTTCTTGTTTTACCACCACCCACGTGCTTGGGATATTCTAGCAATATTTGAGGCTAAGCAACTAGTATGTTTAGCATAATAACAATCTGAAATAATGTTGCAAAAGATAGAGAATAGATCATGGGTGCTTAAGATTGGGTGAGTAGCAATCTGGAAGGATGCCCTTGGTGATGGAAGAAACATTTTTGATGTGGATCTCAGGTTTGAAGGCTTAGAAGCCCAAACAATGATATTATACCCATTACTTGCATCAAAAGTAGAATCCAAAACAAAACAAAAAAATACAGGGGAGGGTATGACAGTAGCATTACTAATGTATTAAGTTTTATGGGTCACTTGGTGGATACGATGTTTAATCTTTGTTCTCATTTAATTTCTTTCTAATACAAATACAAATGAGTGAGAATCATGTGTTTAAGAAACTAAGCACTTTCTTTAAACACTAAATATTTCTTGCAAGATGAATTATTGTTAGCGGTTGCATGGCTTCATAGAGAAACTGTGGATCAGAACTACTTTAATTACTTGATAGTTAAATGCAAATTCTATGGGCGGAATGGGATGGAGCATGGTGGAGTTATCTTGGGATGTTAAATATGAAGGGGTAAAAGTGCTCGCTTCCATGGTCAATAAGGGTGCAAGCCATCCAAATTGCTAATATGTGGCAGTTTTTAGATGATTTTGTTTGTCATATGATTTAAATTCACTTGCTATCAAAAATATCTCCACTAAACGATTTAAATTTTAACACCTAAAGATATTTCATATGCAGGCATAATGTTGAAGAAGAATGGTGTAGCATTGTTCCTTACTTTTTAGCAGTCAACGGTACATTTATCATGCATCCAATATTAGAAGTCAACACTATACAACTAATATCAAAAGAAATCAAAAATCAAAGTATCCATACCTTGATTGTCAAATTTGTCCTGCCAACATCTGGAGAAAATTGCAATGCAACCCTTGTTTGTGTACACCGTGCATTCTTTATAATTCAAGATAGATTACAAGTCTTTCTAAAATTAACCACAAGATTTACATATAACAAGGCAAAATCATTTCGACTCATAACATAAGCAATAAAATAGCTGAAATGTTTTGGGTATGTTCATAGATCACCAAACAATCTACCAACCAAATTTGCTTCAAACCTTAGAAAATAATTAGGATGGATAAGCTAAAAATATCTAGAGCTCATCTCCACTCTTGATTCTGTCAGCAGCTTCTCTTGAACGACCTTCTTACAAGATGGAGAAAAAATGAACTTAGTTTAAAACAAGGTAAGCCTTGCAAATTATTTTCTAAAAACCCTTACCTTCAACGACACTATAAAAATCTTCGTGAAGCCTACCTCCCGCCCGCACTTTGGTGTGCGAATAAATGAAGTTTCACTTTTCTTTTCTTTTGTTTATATCCCCGACAACGTCAAAATATTGATGCTAAACTTAACTTTCGTCAAAAATTTGACATTATCAGGATCATTTTTTTTTTTAATGAATTTGACAAGCCAAATTGGCCTACCGTCGAAAAGTTTGGTAAAAAATGACCCCCAAATGTACTAGTGAGCTTAGGCTTTCTAATCAAAGTGACTTACACTCTACTAGAGTCCCGACATAGTTATCCCATAGAGGGTCTGACCAATGACCTGGTGTATTGCATTATCTTCATGAGCATATAGATGTTGGTACCATGTTCTTGATTGGCATGTGTGTTAGCCATGGGCGATTGCCTTATGTGATTGTGGTTGGATCATTATCTCCATCAGCACAGCAAGAGCAAGCCTATGGGTTCTACATGGTTAGGAGGTGTAGCTACCTATACCACTACTAGGGACCGATGTACAAGGATGGTCTACTTCTAGTTTGAGGCCGGTGTTGGATATTCACTTGGTACTTCGATGTATTTGGAGTATGCTCTCTTGTGATTTATGTTTTACTTCGGATGCATTTGATATCACGTATAGATGATGATTAGTATGTTACTTGATGCATTTCATTTATCATGATGTTGTATCATATTACTAGATGGTGTTTCTTACCACTGCTTTGGATTAATGATGGTATTGGTAGGTTAGCATGTTGAATGTACTTGTTCTTATGATGTTATTTGTTGGTTATTGGTAAGAATGATCTACTGTCTTGTTGGCAATTTGAAATTCATGCTCGGGGGATGGTTAGGGCCTTTGAGGTCTCATGATGCCAATATGGTTGGAGGAAATGAGCATGGTTGTTTTTAGTTTGGCAGCTTCTATGCTTGTACTTTCCTTCTTGTGATAGTTGATTTATGCACATGTATGTTCACTGCGATGTTGCTTTCCACATGATTACATTCGATGCTATGGATTAGAGGTTGAGTTATTTGATCTCCTTTATGCTCTCAAATGATCATTCTTCGATTTACATGGATTCGGTACTCCCCTATGTGGAGGTTTCATGTTTTTTATGCATTTTCTTCTTGCCTTGATGTTGCGTTGTTGGCATTTCTCGCATGGGAAGGGCAGTTTCTTGCACAAGAATGTATTGTATTGCATGAGAATGCATTCTCCTTTGTGCGACCATGTACTTAAGATATATTTAATAAATGTGACGATTCATTTGAGATAGATTCCAAACCTCTCTGAGTTAAAATAAAGATTTTAGGAAATTTCAGGGCTTCAAAAATTCAGACTTAGCCAAATTTCAGGGCTTCAAAAATTTAGACTTAGCCAGATTTTAGGATTCAACATTTATCTTTCAGCATGGTGTCCAGTAGATGAGTGGTTGTAACTTTGAGCCCTTGTCTTGGGCATGGTCATTGTTGGTCTCTACTTGTAATTATTGTTTATGTTACGATTAGTGGAAATGGGCTTGTATGTTTAACCATTCTAGGAACTTGTTCTTTGGGGCTTAAAATGAACATCTCTCCTTGTGTATTCTCATGATTCATGTGATCTCTAGTTTGTAAGTTATGGTTTAGTACTTGGAGATCTTTGGAAGTGTTTGTAAGACTTCCACTAGTGTAGGTGAACATGTGAGTTTAGCCATGTTCCCTATTCTTATCACCTTGTTTACATGTTTTATTATTGCACTTGGTTACCTTATGTTGTTGTTAAGTAACTTGTCTTAAGAAAACAATTATCCAATGCATGTTTTATCCTTGTATTCAGGGATCTTCGAGCGGGGCATTACACAAAACATATCAAACACAAGTTATCCAAACACAAATGTTTTTTGGAAAATGTTATTATAACCTTTCAACTTTTAATTTTATGAGTTTATTACTAACTAGAGATTGGTTGAGAGATCCTCGTCTATTCTAAGTTAGATTCGTTTTCAAGATCCTACTAAACTCTTTTTCTCTTTTGTAGGTATTTATGCAACAAAAAAAAAAATTCAAAACCAAGAATATAACTTTAATTCCATCATTTTTCATATTTTCTTTTATGATTTGAAAGCCCACTAAAATATCTTGTTTAAGTTAGGTGTACTTTTTAAGTCACATTGAATTGTTTTGGTCAATTTTAGATATTAATATGACATTTTTCTTGAAACTACACAAAAATACTTTAATTTGACAAGTTCATAATTTGAAAGATATTTTTTTACTTTGGCTTACTTCATTTCTAAGTCTCTCATCTCTTCAGAATTCAAACAATCGATATGGAGAAAAAAGAAGCCATATGGATGTTGTTGCATTGAGAATTTTAAGCCTTTAGGCTCGTGGATGTTGTTGCATTAAAATTAAACCTTTAGGCCCTCTAGGACTATCAATATTCTTCCTTGTCATTGCATGGAGAGCATCCTCACCATTAACATTTTAACTACCATGAGAGAGTTTAGACCAACAATATTTGCTAGATGCACTCACTCCACCACAAAATTTACTTGTCATCCTCTCAATAAGTTCCATTATTCTTCTACAATCGTGGGACAATGTAACAATTATCATTAGCAAATTAAGAGAGGAAAAAGCAATGTAAGGCCTCTATCACAAAAAATCTACAACTTAAAAATAGAAATAAGATCATAAGTACAACCTTCTTTCCTCAAATTTTCTATATTTAAGACAATGGCCTTCACTTCTTGAAAAACTTTAGTCGATTTATTTAGACTTTCCAACAGGCAAACGTCACCAAACAGAAAACCAATACCAGGAAATAAGAATTTTGTGCATAGTCCACTATGGATGAAAATGACAAGGGTTACTTGAAGTGTGTGACAACTCCATCTACCATGTTTTTCTTGACCATTAAAATCATGCGGTATGTGCTATTCACTTACATAGTTAAGTTGATGAAGATCAGATGACAGTAACAATATATAGTGCTATGATATTTTATTATAATTTCAAAAGTTATATCTAAATAAACATCATAACAATTTGATTAGATCAACATTCCCTATACTTCAACACTCAAGCGAGTATTAAATGTCACAGATTATATAATGTGAAATTTGGTTTTTTTCATCCCAAAATTCATTTCTAACTAGATGTACAATTCAAATTTATCTAAGAACTACAATTAATTTTTAGTTGGGACAAGTTTACAAGGTCTAAATATGGAGGAGAATTGAAAAATTCAGCTGCGCATTTTACAATATGATTTTATTAAGAAATATTGGTCACTTGCAAATCCATTATCCAACAAACACCAACAAAACAAGTTGCTTTCATATGTTGGTCTTCAAAGGATACACTCAAATTATTTAGAGGAGCATAACTGGAGGCTAATTTTTAAACAACTTGCTTCACAGTGCCAAGTTACTTAGTGTAATCCATGCCAACTTACAAGTTGTAGACCCAAATAGTTCTATTTCTACTACTGAATTTATATGCTCTATACAACATAATATGGGATCTTTTGAAGATCTAGTAAAATAACCAAAACTATGTGAGCAACATCATATGCTTAAATTCACTAAAATCCACTTTTCCATTGGAGTTAATGTCAACTTCACTTATTCACAAACTGAAATATTTATTCCTTCCTTCAATCCTAAAGATTGTAGAATTGTAGAATCTATTGCAGTTGAGAAGCACAAATATATCGATCTCCATCTTTGTCAAAAGCCTCTATTATCTAATCACCATCCTCATCCTCCACACCACCTCCATTATAGTCATTCCACAACCTATTTTAGAGGCCCCAAAACTCATCAAACCCTAAGAAATCTAGTGTAATTTCCACATATTTTGAGATGTCAATTAATCCAAGATTTTCCAATATGCATCTAATATCCTTATTGTTGATCAACCCATCAACATCCCTATCAAACATACTAAACACTCTCTACAAGTATTCCTTGGGGAGCAACAATGCATGCCTCACTTCTGATTCAAAACTTTTAAACTTATTTTCAACAAAATGCTCATCTTCCTTGTGGGCATTGCAATTTGAGCTCCCTAAGATCTTACTGCAATGGAATTTTAGTAAAGAATGAAGCTTAGGGTGATGCATAAATCACACTAAGAACCCAATCCATGACCTTAGCCTCTCAATTGCTCCATGGATGAGAGAACTTGTGCTCCTAGTTTCTTAAACTTTGGACGAGACAAAATCAAATCTAAAAAAGAAATTCTTCACAAGGACAATGTAATAAAGAGTCTTTCTACACATGATTGCCATACACCAATCTGAACCAGGTCTCCTAACCCTAAAATCAATGTGCATAACATTACATTGAGCCATCTCTAGCTATACATGTGTATATGTAGAACGTAAATAGATGGGCTCTATTATTTGGCTTATTATAAATAATATTTACAAGACTACATAAATTATTCCACAAAAATATAAAATATAATTACTACTTAGAGTTGGAGTTAACATTGAAGTTAGTGCAACTTCAATTTTCTATTTAATTTTTTAATTTGAGTGAGGACCAAGCATAGATTTACAATCTCGTATGCCCATAGGAAACTTATAATTTGTATAATTTGTAATTTAAAAATCTTAAGTATATTTAGAAAAAAAAGTATTAGAAAATATTAAAAGATATAAAAAATATAATAGATTATTCATAATATTTATTTGCTACATTACAAATAGGAGAGAGGTGATCAATTACAATTTATTGTGAGCTCATTATAAGTAGTTAGTTTTCTATGAAATTGTTTTTTTTGCAACTTTTGTTTGTTCCTTATGAAATTTTGATATTTAAAAATTTAATTTAATTAGTTTTATGTTCTTCATTCTCTTTATTGTTGGGACGACCTCTAAATTTTGATAAGAGATTAGAAAAGACTATTTGATATGCAATATTCTATAATTTAAAAAAAATGAGTTAGATTATTTGATATGCAATATCCTATAAAATATGAGTTATAAATTACAGTAGAAGTATAATTTTTAAACCTAACAAATAAATTTAATTGAGATTGACAATATGAAATTAATTTTTTTTTAACATGTCCAACTTCATTTTCATTGTTAAAATCTACATTGTTTTTGTTAGAATTTGGACTCACTTGTATGTGTTGTTGAGAACCATTGGTAATGACGAATAACTAGAGAAACAAGTACTTCTTTAAAAAATGCAATACATTAGGTACAATAATATTATCGTTCTATAAATGTTTTACTGTCGACTTAATCCTTGCACCCATCAAAGGTGTAAGCGCTAGTGTAAGAACTCACCACTGGTATCTTTGGCAAGAATAAGAGTGCTTGTTGTTGCAAGGAATTTAATCCTTTAGTATTGGTGGTGCAGTGTTGTAAGCCAACACTATGCTCCAAAGGTGATCCCACTATTTACCACTAAACTAGATATCTCATGCACCTGAATATTATCATATTTTGCATACTCCCCCATTATTACACATAAAATAAGATTAATTTGAATCCATCATAAGAAATAGTAAATTTCAAATAAATGTGTGTGCTCCTAATTCTCAAAAGTTATAATGTGTTCTAGAATTGGTTTATTTAGGTTCCCTACAAACCTTGTAAATCTATGGGATTGGTAGATCTTAGAAGGGATTTTCTATACCTAATAATGTTTACATCATTGTTATAATGTATAGTAGTTATTTTCATCAAAACTATATCCATATGATGTATATGAACTATCCATACTAATAGTTAAGCTACATTTCTCAATACATATTGTTGAAGTTGATGAAAGATCAACCCCACAGCTCCTAAGAATCACCTGCATGCAAACACTTGTTACAGAAAGAGAGAAGCAAAAGCTATGGAGGTTAGAATTCCCAAATCCATAGGTGAGACATTCTTGATGAGCAAAAAGAGAGATGGCTATTGTAAAAAATGAATAAATACATTACAAAGAGGTTGATCCTTATCAAAGGAGATCAAAACCCTAATAGGTAACTAATCTAGGTTGCATGATAATAATTAATAAAAGAATTAATTATTATATACCTAAAGTTTAGCTTAAGTAAATTAGAGATAATAAGTAACTTGATAATTAAATCAATATGATTTAATTAATAAGAAAATACTTTATTACTCTAACACATATGATACCTTAATTATTATTGGAATATCATAGCATTTATCTACATTAAATCTACATATTTAAATTGTCTGGTATTGATACTCTTATATGTTAATCAAATCATTTTAAAATCGAATGACACATCTAAGCTATCAACACTAAATTACTCATATATGAATTATAATGGATAGTATTAATATATCCTAGTTGTAAGTATCAAATAGTAGGCATTTGCCTAAGTACATGTCTAGACTATATATGATAATGCTTATGTCTAGTGTTTATAACATTGCTGTAAATATTATGGTAGCAATATGCATTAAATCTAAATCTAAATAAAATATCTAAACTATCCTCTTTAAAAAATTATATTTGAAGGACTAGTACTAAATACTTATGTTATTCTTTATATTGTTGAGGTAGTCGTTGGCTATTTTTGCCCCCATTTACCCCATTATTGATATTTGATCAGAGAAACCTCCAATGGGTTGGATTCTTTGTTTTGGGTTAATATGCTAGGGTTGGTGGCTAACATTTCATGTTAGCTTAGTCCCTTCATTAACTGAACTGGCTTGGTTTGTTCATTAACCGAGTAAGCTAGATTTCTTCTTTTGTCAAGTTAGCTCAGTTTGTTCTTGGTCAGGTTGACTCATGGTATGAGATCTGGTGGCTCTCATTTTCTTGTGATACATCTACGCATCCTCCCAAAAGCACGAGATGTTTCCATGTGTCACTATTCTAGTGTTTCCTTATACTACAATGTCTCTACAAGGCTCTGAAGTCCAGAATTGCACCATGTGGTGGAGGGTCCCATCTCTAACACTTATTTTTCAACTCAACATGCATTATGTAGATTGACGACAGAGATTCAACAGAAGATTATAAGATCATTGTTCATTCTATCAAATGGCAAGGCACGTGATGCTGCCACGCATCGTCGTTCTGACCTTTCCTGATATGCCAGTGTCTCTATGAGACTCTTAAGCTTGGAATTGTGTGTGATGCTATCGCACGTAGCCATTCTAAATTTTCTTCATAGTGAGGAGTCTTTGCAAGGCTCCAAAGCCCAAAATTGCACGATAGTCATTAGATTTGGCACATCTTGGAGGGTTTCCTCACCACATCTGGGTTGTTCACCTTGAGGGGAAGATCTGCGTTGACGGTGGTGACTTAATCTCTTGTTGGGGAGATTCCCTCACCATTTGGGTCATCTATTTCGAAAGAGAAGATCTATCTCAACGACCAACTTTTTTTCCAGAGAAATTAGATTCGACCCCTCCCCCCCACACACAGTCAACCTTACATTTTGCAGGTGAATTAGCTTCTTGCAACCATGACATGCTAACAAGGCTTGTTCTTCATTGCCTAATGACTTCTTAGGCCTTATTTTTATAGTGCAAATGCACTCCATGCCTCTTTAATACTTGAAATGATCAGACTTTTGAAGATTTGATCTCTTGTGGCTGGATGCATTATTTTTACCTTGCCAGTAACTTCCAGCATCATATTGCACTTCATGATCATATTTAATAATGATTCTTCAATTATTGCTCTCCTCTACACTCAACTTCACCTGGTTGGGTTTTCAACTTCAAGTTAGATTCGAGTTACGCATGAACTTAATAAAGGCAAGTTGTAAATATTTCTTAAGGGTTCTTCTTTGTCTATATTTTTGCAGTAGCCTTATGCTCTACAACTGCAACTTTTTCCTTCCATTAATGAAATAGCTCTATTTCTTACTTCTTCTTTTCATTCATTATTGTGCATACCTTTTGCCTTGTTTTAAATGTTTCTTTCCTACTTCTTAGAGTTATATGTTTTGTATTGTGAGGATATCCTTCCTTTCATCATTTAGTCAATTCCAAACCTACATGTGAGTTATTTTAAGGCAAATTAGAGTCTAGATCTGTGCATTGGAGTGTTTTATTAATGTTTTGTGTTGTCGTGGGCAGAGTTGTAACTGCAATTCTATCTTGGTGCATCACCTTTCCCTTTCAATATTTTGAATTATGTTCTCCTTCTCCCTTTTTCTCTCAAGCAGTAGTTTAGGTGCACTTTGATAGTGAGGAATTCAATCTTCTCCAGAGATTTTCCTTAGAGCACAAGTCCCACACTTGGAAATTGTTTACATGATACACAAGGTCGCTTGAAGGGTCATACCTCAAGCAAGGTTGCAAACTTTTGTGTCAACGGTAACCTATAAGCATCATATACCAACTATTTGAATAAAATATAAATGTATTATAGTTAAATATCTAAACTATTACTAAACATATCTAAACTATCATATTTGACATCCATACATAAAATTTACATTATTTTGGTAACTAAATAATTATTTGCATCAAATTCCCTTAGATGCTTTATTTCTACTCATATCTAAATTGACATCACTCAATATCCTATATAGTGTTTACATTATTGTGACGAGCATCAAAGTAGATATTTCCATCAAATATAAAACTAAAGTAATTTATCTAAAGATATCAATAATTTTATCTAAATAGTCATCACGCTACATCGATATGTAGTTTTTTATATGGTTAATGTACAAGCAAAATTGTACTATTTGCATATGTACTTTTTTATATAGATTTTATACATCTAAATGATCGGTTCTTGATAATTGAAATTTTATTTGCATCTATCATTAACACAAGTATTACAACAATTTTTTTGCATCGAATGAACATTACATTTCCAAATTATCAATTCTTATATCTAGAGTGTGACTACCCAATACTCATATTTATTTCACATAGTTGGTGTATTTAAGCAACAATATGCATTCTACACAGACGCACAAACAAGCATATATAATATATGTATATGTATGTATATCTACACACATATATTAATCTATATGTGTATATATGAATACACATATACATATTTCTATGCATGTGTGGATGGATGGATGTGTGTGTGTGTGTGTGTGTGTGTGTGTGTGTGTGTGTGTGTGTGTGTGTGTGTGTGTGTGTGTGTGTGTGTGTGTATGTACATCTCTCTCTCTCTCTCTCTGGTGGGGTTTGTGGGGGGGGTGTGGGGGGTGTGTGGGGGTGGTCATCCCAACATTGTATACCTAAGGTACCCCCCAAGGGGATGCCTTACCAACTAGGGCTAGGGGGAGGGGGGGAACCAAGGGGGGTACCCCCCACTGGGTAGGGGCTAGTCAATCTTCTAAGGCAGTGGGTCCTTCCCACCCTTTAGAATAGTAGGGGCCCTATAGGTTCCGGGTATAGCTAGACTTGTAAAATTAGAAAAATGAGAGCCTAAGAGATTTTTTCACTGACATAGAACTATACACACACGCACACATATGTGTATGTGTGCGCGCATGTGCATCTCATATCCAAACTATAATTACATAATACTCATGATAAAATATTAAGAAATAGATCAAACCTTCAAATAACCATTTGGCATAACCCATGAAAGGAAACCATATGGGTGCTTCCTCAAGTTGAATAAAGATGCATTTGGGTTGTTTAAAAGATAGTCAACTAATACATCTACTACACCTCATAGGGCATCATCATGACATGTTCACAAAATCTAGCAAAATACATCTCTTATGTTGGAACAAGATAAAGCAACACATCTTGAAGTTCAACATACATATGTAATTAGTGAAGACATGTTCATAAGGAAATATCCTCCTAGATAATATAGCTATGTTTCACATACTAACCAACCATAGGACATACCAATTGTAATGCATCATTCCTAGTATCACCCACACTAATGAAAGTCACATTAATTATATTTGTTCTTGATATTATGCATGGGGACATCTCCATCCAACAATTCTAAAACAAGAAGAAAACAAACATAATTTTCTCAACTTATGTATGTAAATTCCTAAGTTGATGTAGAACATACCTATTTTTTAAAATATCTATGTCTAAGAGTTATAATTCTCATGTATATGTAAAGACTACATGAAGAACAATTCCATTAGATCATATTTACACTACAAAATAGGAATGAATATATCATTTTGTTCATAACCACTATATCAATTTCTTTTGTGGCTTTTGGCTAGGTATTTCCACTAAGCTACTTCACTAATTATCAATAATAGGGGATTTGTTATGTCACTCAAAATATTTGAAAAAAATGCTCTTTCGAAGATAACCAATAATAACTCTCACAAAAAAAAAATTGATTGGTCAAAACAAGAAAACAAACATATCATGCAAAAACTACAACTTCAAGATAATGACTATAGGTTGTTGAAGGGTACTCCCCTTATCAACAAAAACACACAAGATAGAAGAGAGAAATAACAACAGTTTGCAAGGAGAAGAAACTGAATTTCTATTATCTCCAATAAAATAGAATTACAACATTCAAAAATATGGCATGCACATCCACATGGGCATTTTCCTTACAATATTATGCATCCCAAAGCCACCACATACAGACCTAGAATTGTCATTGACAACCCTACAAGCCTTCTTTATATAGGCAATTTTTAACTACCAAGAAGGTTCTACAAATTTTAACCCTAAACTTTGAGGATGACCATCAGTAAGATATTATTATTCATATTTTATTACATTATAATAGGCCCCAAAAACATTTGAAATCAAAAGAAATTTAAAGGAATTTCATTTTATTCTATTTTGGGGAGCATAACTTATGGATTCCATAAATAATCACCAATTGACCCAATAGACTATTATAACCCCATTTAGGAAAAGGTATAAACTATTGTACAACTCATAACTTGCAAAAAAATTAGTTAGTCTAGGTTCAACTCCTTTTTGGGGCCTCTAAAGCCTTCAAAACTCAGTTTAAAGTTTTGTACACTATTGCAAATACCCAAAAAAATTAATATCTTCAAAAAATAGACTCGATCTTGTAATGAAACTTTACTAACAAGATGATATATCCAAAGTGAACCTCCATTGAAGAAATTAGAACATCATAAGCTCCAAATACAAACTTACTAAAAATAGTAAGCTTCTAGAAATAGCAACCCCAGTTGTCTGATGCAAGAGCATCGTGGGTTGCATGGCTAACCTACTCGGTAGATGTGTGCTTGGTTATAATTATGATCCAACCTACTTAGAGACTTTATTATTGATTGGATCAGTGGAGTTGATTTTATCTTCATTCACTTAGTGGCTCAAGTTCTTCTTTCACCAAGTGATTCATTTCTTGCTCATCAAATGCTTTTGTGACTCTATTGTTGTGTCTTGTTCTTCTTTCACCTAGTTGTTTGTTTGGTTCTCATTTGTGATCAACTTGTGTATTTAGTTTGAGTCCATAATTTAGTATATTAGATCGGATGTGTGTAGACCGTTTGGTGGTCAACCTTCTCCTTATGATGATCTAGAATCTTATGTAGGCCATTTTGGCAAGTATAAATAGAGGGTCTTGGTCTAGATCTAGGTATTAATCAGTTTAGAAGAAGTCAAGACCTAAAAGGGAGATCATAGATCTCACATGCTGGAGATTATTTTCGTGTGCATTTGAATCTTTGTATTGGTTGTAACCCCTCTCACAGTCAGGCATGTATGATGAAAATTTGATGACTCAATGAAAGATTACTGGTTCTCTCTCCTTTTTGGCATTATCTCTCTATGAATTAATTTGTTGTGTTAACTCTGTAAGGTTGGTTGATTGGTATATGTGCATGTGGCTCTAGTTCTCATCTCTCCTTGTGTTACTTTTCCTACTGTTCCTCAACTGTAGTTGTTCTCCCTTCAAAACCTATGACTATTGATTGTAATCTGTCAAGTTTATCCTATAAAACCATTTGTAACCAACATGTCTATCAGTGTTGTAAGAGTCATTAAGGTAAGGCTACAATTAGTATGATTTCTTCTCAAACTATGTCTATATCTCAACCTTTGCCTTCACTCAATCAACCCATACTTGGGCATGTGGACAATGTTAATCACAATACTTTGCAAATGGATAAACATAATGATTTTGTTTTTATTTTAGATTCTATTAATCTTGATATAGAAGATACTCTTGTTGATGATGTTAAGGCACATGTTGGTGATGATGAATACAAAAAATTTGATATGGATTATGATTTTCCTAACATGCTTTCTACGCAACTAACACTTGCTCCTAGTGAAGAGCAAAATAACTCCATCGGAGTCCTTGTTTGGATCTGGCAGTAGTTCCTACTACATTGGATTTTATTCCTCTTACAATTTCCCCACCTTTCCCTAACGTTATAGACTGAGATGGGAGGGGCAATGAGGCATTACTGATGTAAACTTCTCTAGCATGGTAGCCTTTGTGTGTTCGTATTGTGTTTCCCCCATGTTGTGTTTTATTTAGATTGCTTTAGATGATTAGAACAAGATGATAAAGTAATCAAGCACGTCATAAATTCTTCTATTTGTATCTCTATCCTTCTATGTTTCATTACTTTCATTACATGTTATTTTGTATATGTGTTATTGTTTGTATATTTTCCCTTGTGTGGTCTTCTTGGATGCTTGTGATATGGTAGTGTCAATTCTTTTTCGCATCCATGTTGTTGGCCCAAAAAGACTCTTCTTCGTATGTCTTATGTGTCTTGTCCTCCATTGTGTTGTAGTTGTACTTCATATGGGGGATGATGACATTTTATGCTTGATATAATGCTACATATTATCGTATGATCATACCAACCCCAAATTTAGTAGATTCCTTTGTATTTGTCTCTTTTTCATGTGTTTATTTTCCTTGAAGTGTTCTCTCTTGGGGGAATTTCATAGTAGAAATGCTCTTAGGGGATGCATGTACACATACATTAAAGTCATTGGTCCTAACATGATGGAATACACTCTACTCACTTTTGCACACACGCATGTTGACAATTTGGTCACCTCTATTGAACTACTGATAGTTTATGGGGGCTTATTCATGTATTTACAAAAAATAATCACCCATAAGAAGGATGATAGGAGACATGATATCCCCTCATAATGAAGAAGCACCAATATTGATAAGTGTACCTGCAAACAAATGAGTATACAATGCCTACAAGCAACATGTCTCCCCTTAGGAAGAAATTAATACATCAAATAATAAAGAAGTTGATCCACATGAAAATGGAAGGAGGAGGAAGGAAGTCTCCATGTATGCATCTCTTAAGACTAAATAAGTGTATACAAGCTCAAAGATTCCATCATACCATCAAGATGACCTATGATATGTGGCAAACCAAGTGAAGTTGAAGAATTAAGAAATCCAAGCTCGAGAGAAGGTAAAGAAGAATCTCCAACTATGACATTGTCATCAAAGAGAAGATGAACCCCCTCAAGTATGTCTCCCAAATCTGAAATGTAAGACTCCAGAAATAATAAACTAATATCAGGAAAATAGGAATCCTAGTTAGGAAGACGAATAGATATCTCTTATAATGAATCTTGGTAATCACCAACAAGAGATGAATGTATTATCTCAATTGGAGAAGTAGGAGCTATAAGAGAAGTCATTAGATCATCCTTTCTCTCAATATATGCAAATTCTTCAATCTCATCTAATGTATAATGATAATAGGGTATATTATCTACATCATTAAGTGGAATGAGGCAATCTAAAGTATGATCATACGGGAAAGGAGGAACATGTGGATCTCTAAAAATCTCCAAAATAATTATACAAGTTATTTGTGGGTACAGTTCATACCTCTAACTTTGGGGTTGATGTCATTGAAGAGACACCAACTAATGTTTTAGGATCATTTTTTTCTCCCCAAACATATTTCTTCCCCTGTGACTTTGGTTTAGGAATGGGTCCAAAAAGATGAGGCAAGGGGTTAAGCCACCTACAATGTGTGACTATTGTTTTTGCCCACGGCTCATAATTATCCTTAATTAAAAGTATTAGCATGGGATATGTTTCATAACCCATGATTGCATCAATGATATGCTTCTCACATCACAAAATGAGATAAACAAATGATTACAACCCATAAGCAATCTATAATAGTCTTAGATCGCTATAAAATGACCAGAATAAGGCCTATGTATTACAATTGTAAAACTAAGCCAAGTCTTGAAAGTACAATTTTTGGTCATAGACACTAAAAACTAATATCATTTCTGAAAAATACAAAAATAATTCTACACTTTAAAAAAACATTACAACTGAAAAGGAGTTTGTACAAGCCCAAACAAGGCCTTGGAAGTTGTAAAACATGAGATTTGTGATTTTTCAAAAAACTTGGAAATGAAAAATGGAAATCATTTGCACCATTATATAGATTGTGAAATTATAACCTAAAACAAAAAATATTGCTTGAGAATAAACTTATGGATGAGTGAGATATCATTTTTTGAAAATTACCTCTGAATTATTTTTTTCGAATTGTCGTCGTCAACTTCCAAAATTCAAATGGCTCTAGATTTGGCCTCAATTTTTTGATTTGGATGAAACAAAAACTAATTTAGGGGTTTTTGGACCTCCTATATATGTGCCAACCTTTGATTTGCACCAATAATCACCTGCAATAGAAAGTCACAAAATATAAAACCCCAAATTTCTTCCAAATAGTGATACCCAAAGTGCCAAAAATCAAGACAAAATTCATATCCTTGAGAGGGTGTCTTCACACCTTGAGAGATTTGAGACCATGTTAGATTTTTAGGTGACTATACAACACCCCCATGATCAAATGAAAGACCAAGGCAACTTCAACAAGAGATTGGCGAGACAGTTGCATTAAGATGCATGAAACATATTATTGATATTGAAAATCAATGAATTACATGGACATGATTGATTAAATAAAATGTATTGATTTGAAATGTATATAATAGGCTTCCTAATACAAGAAAGGTGATAATAGACAATAATAAGGAGAAGATAACCTATCACCTACACAAGGTAAAATCACAAGTCCACCAAAGGTGGATCATCCTCCATTATGCAATGAATTATGTGCAATGATGAGGATGATAATGTGATGTCCACTAAAGGTGGATTCAAATAAAAACTATCACCATCTAGAGTGGAATTCTCCTATACCATGTGCTTGATTAAGGTGTAAACTCCTAGGTGTCTCAATGGAAAACTACTATGCAATGCGTTATCCTAAGAAAGCTTAAGTAAAGTGTAATTAGTGAATATTTAATTACACCAGTAGAGTGTACTTTATGGTATAATTTGTATGTATGTATTCATTTATGAGTTGGTAAATTTGATCATCATTTATGGTCACAAACATTGCACTTTAGACTAATCTAAGTAATAATATTAACACATATGTTTTTAGGGGAAAATGGAAGTGCTTAAATAAGATTTGTATCGAATGAGACTTGCACTTCCTAAACATTCAAATACAAGAGAAAGAGGCACTTCCAAACACAAATCTCAATATAACCCCCAAGTTAGATTAGCACAAACAAAGTGAACGAAGGGATCTTCATTCTAAATCCAAATTTTATCAAGGGAGTACATAAGCAAGTCCTCTTTAATGCAATGTAAATTGATTTAAGATATAAAATTTAAATGTGAAATTGAACATAATTAATTTAATGAGAAATGTAAGATAGATCTAGGTGTCAAATAAGTTCAATAAGCCTAATCAAGATATTGAAATAGATCTAGACTAAAAGATGAAAAAATGATAAAGTACTTACCTTAAAATATGCAAGAGAATATACATTTTTTAACTAAAAATAGAGGATCTAAAACTATGATTGAACTTTTGACTACAAATCTATAATCACAAAAGAAAACCAAGAAAATGATATTTTCTTAGACCTCCATGAAAAGGTTGACTCAGCGCTAAAGTATCTACAGACTTAATGGGAAGATAGACATGTTCCTAGGACATAATAGCAAAGTCCACCCAACTTCTTCAGAAAGGTCTCAATGAGTATTTTTCATATCAACAACCACACTTAAACTTGGTTTTTGTTTTGGTTTGATTAGGGCCTATCTTGTTCAAGCACTAGATTGACGAATCAACCTTGAAATTGAAATGTAAATCTAGAAAGGAAACAAGACAAATGTAAATACACATCTTGCTTGGTGAAACTCTTTCCAATAAGCATTTTGCAATTCTTGAGTGTTTTCAAAGTTAAATTTACAATGAAGGATGTAGGAAATCTCCACAAATGCAATGGGTCCACGAAAACCAAATCATAGAGCCATGGATGTACATGTGCATCAATGAAGAAGCTAATGAATGTCAAAAATGTAGATATCCTCCCTTGATGATGAACAAAATCCTAGGTCTTGAAGAGAAAATTCTCACCATGAGGTGCCTAGCCTTTCTTTTATACTAGTTTTTGGGCTCAAAAAACAAGATGATAGGGTCACTGCAATAAATATGGCCCCAAGATCCAAAATCCTTAATGAACGGGTCAACTTGGGTCAACCTATTCTAAAATAGGTCAACCCAACTATTACTCCAAAATTGACTTATTCCTCCCAAGTTAACCTATTATAGGGTTATCTTAAAGAAGGAGATCCTTGGGGATCTCAAGAATTGCACTGATAGAACTCGAAAAGAGGAAACTAAATAGGAGAAAGAGTTGATTGAGCATAAATCCATCCATTCTCCATAAGTTCTCTAAAGGAAGGGAGCTAAAAGGTCTTAAATTATGTGTGTTTCCATTTTAAGATGATACATTTAGCCCCCACTTTAGCCTAAGTTTGAGCTACCTCGTCATACTCAGAGTAAAGTAGATAAAAGTAAGAGATCATCTTATCACAACTAAGGAGACAAAGAAACTACCAAGACACCAATAGACTTCAGTCTTTATCAATTCTAAAATCATAGTAAGAGAGATATCACTAACAAGACATAGAGAGTGAGAGTGATCAAATTACTCAATAAGGTTTGTGTTCCTTATTATAAACCACACCAAAGAGATAGGATTGAATAGTCTAGTGGTTTTGTGTGCCTAATAGTCAATCCCATTAAAGAAAAAAGGGTAAGATCAAGAGGTCTAATAGGTTTGTGTGCTTAATAGCCGATTCTACAAACTTTGTGCCTTATGGTAGCTTGGAACCCCCATGATATAGTATTCCCATACAATGAGAGAAGTTTGTGTACATGATAGGATAAGTCAAATCGTCTAGCAAGTGTGGTGGCATTCTAGTCAACCAATTTGAGACATGTAAAAAGAGGGTGAGTAATTGGCCTTAGCAAATTGTGTTATGCTAGTGTACTCTTTGTTGTTCTTGAAATGAATAAAAACAATGCAAATAAAGGGACCATGTATGACCCCCCTTAAGTTGGAAAAATAAGTGCTTATTTTGGCATCTTAAGGAAGTGATGAAGAAGGATAAAGCAATAATATCAAGATAGTATGCACAAGCAACACCCAGTCCAAACCAAAGATGTCACAACTCATATGAGTCCATGAAAGGGAAGAATGAAATGAGATACCATGCAAGAAGTGGAAAAGGAAATCCTTGCAAAGGATGACACACTACTATGGGGCTCCAAAGTAAGTGATCTATCTACCATTGAGAACCAATTGCAAATGATGTAAGATTGGATGTCACATGACTAAAAAATAACACACAACCAAGGTAATTGTGGATCCTCGAGAGAATGGAAAAGAAGGATATTATTCCCTTTTCCTCCAAGTGTAGGAACAAGGGAAGAGAAGACCTATTATTCCACTCACAAAGTGGACCATGTATGACAATGATCCCCCCAGAGGTAGGCTAATAATGTTACATGGCATGGAGCAACATAATAGGGACATATATGTTATTTTAAGAAATAGGGATTGAAATAGAGTTCATTGTGATACGATATGTAAATAATCTCATTATAGATGAGTTGTTGAATCTTGTAATTTTAGCTTGACAATTATAAGTAGAGTGATCATTATAACAACAATACATGCAAAATGGAGGATTCATAAGTTGTTGACTATATTTTAGCTTGTGACATATAAGAATTCTCATGCCCCCAATTGCCTAAGGGTATTTGAATTCCTTGTTGTTGTTTACCACATCCATTCCTAGTGAGTCCATGATAACCAATTTTGATAGATTCATCATGAGTGAAAGTAGTGACAGAGTTATTAGAAAGTTGAGTTATTTGAGACTTCATAAATGAAAGGTTAGAAACTCTAGAATCTCCAATAAAAGATGTGTGAAATCTAAGGATACCCAATCATCTTCTGATTGGAAACTTGTGGAAGGAGGATCATCTGTAGATTCTTGATATTTTTTCCTCAACATTTAGGCAATTATTTGGTTTCGTATCCACATGAAGAGTGTACATCACAATATTGTAGATAAACTTGACTTTTTGATGGAGAGTTAAAAGAATAACATAAATATCATGTAACCAAGATCTACCCAAAAGAAGGTTGTAATTAATAGTTTCAAGCATGACGTGAATGTGAGTATTTAAAATAATTGGACCTACTTTGATAGGTAAAGTGATGATGCCTAATATTTTCTTAGAAACACTATCAAAGACACATACAAATGATGTAATATTGGATGTCACATGAAAAAAAATAACATAAGGACAAGAAAATTGTAGATCCTTGAGAGAATGGAAAAGAAGTATATGATTCCCTTGTCCTCCAAGTGTAGGAACAAGGGAAGAGAGAACCTATTATTCCACTCACAAAGTGGACCATATATGACAGTGATCCCCCAAGAGGTCGGCTAATAATGTTACATGGCATGGAGCAACATAATAGGGATATAGATGTTATTTTAAGAAATAGGGATTGAAATAGAGCTAATTGTGATATGATATGTAAATAATCTCATTATAAATGAGTTGTTAAATATTGCAATTTTAGCTTGACAATCATCAGTAGAGTGATCATTATAACAACAATACATTCAAAATAGAAGATTCATAAGTTGTTGACTACATTTTAGCTTGTGGCTAATAAGAATTATCATGCCCCCTATTGTGATGAAGGGTGCTCCCCTTAATACCATAAACACATAACAGAAACAAAGAAACAATGACAAATGCAAGAACAAAATATGTTCTTCTTATTGTCGCTACAAATGTGGAATTACATAATTCACAAGTACAATATGCTAACCCAGATGGGTACCTTCATTACAATAATTTGCAAGACTACTTCCTACGAACTACCACCCAGAGTTATCCTAGACAATGTTCAGGCCTTTCTTAAATTGACAATTTTATGTTGCCTAGGAAGGTTCTAGATATTCAAACTTAATACCTAGGGCCGACAAACCCTAAAAAAACATAAAGAGTCATCCAAATACATCTTTGACATTTATTTTAGAAATTTTTGGTAGCCCATGGTATGAACCATTGCACCAAAATCCCGAGGTGCTAATGAAGGCCACCCACTAGGATCATAAAATCCCACTACGCTTAATAGTCCAGACTCTGGGCTAGATGTGCGCCCATGATGTGGGCCCTCCCTTGGCCTTATGAGCCCTAGAAAAACACTGAAAAGCTGGTGTTTCCACCCACTCTGAGACTCAAACTTGGTTGGAGGCTCTGATACCACATGGTACGAACCATTGCACCAAAACTCTAAGGTGCTAGTGAAGGCCACCCACTAGGATCATAATAGCTCAAATTTGGAACACCATAACTCTCGAACCGTTGCTCTGATTGGCTATTAAAACCACTTTTCAAAAATTCCCACTCTTGATCTACGAGCTCAAAACAACACAAGCATCCTTTCATCAAGTTTTTGGACCTCATCTGGGTACTCTAAGGCCTTCAAAACTGGGTTCAAAGATTTTTCTCCAAAAGTTTCCACCGAAAATCCATAATAACTTCTCTAATACTTAAACTGGAGAAATGAGATTTTTTTATGGTAGGCTTATAATTCTAAAATGAGCCTTCATGTAGAAAATTAAAACATTCTGAGCTTGTATGACAAACTTACTAAAAATAGCAAGTTCCCAAAAATAGCAACCCTCATGTTTACTAGTCCTTATTAAAATAGAAAAGGCTAAAAATAAAAATATTTTTGGGTGATGCAAGATTTCTCTTACACCTAGGATGCTCTTGCATCATATTGCCTAAGGGCATTTGAATTCCTTGTTGTTGTTTACCACATCCATTCCCACTAATCCATGATGACTAGTTTGATAAATTCATCATGAGTGGAAGTAGTGACAGAGTTATTAGAGTGTTGAGTTGTTTGAGACTTCATAAATGAAAGGTTAGAAACTCTAGACTCTCCAATAAAAGATGGTATGAAATCTAAGGACACCCAATCATTTTCTAAATGAGAACTTGTAGAAGGAGGATCATCTTTAGATTCTTGATTTTTTTTTCCTCAACATTTCAACAAGTATTTGGTTTTGTACCCATATAAAGAGTGTGCATCACATTATAGTAGATAAACTTGACTTTTTGATAGAGAGTTAAAGGAATAACATGCATATCATGTAACAAAGATCTACCCAAAAGAAGGTTGTAATTAAGAGGTTTAAGCATTGTGTGAATGGAAATATTTAAAATAATCGGACCTACATTGATAGGTAAAGTGATGATACCTAATATTTTCTTAGAAATATTATCAAAGACACATACGAATGATGTAATATTGGATGTCACATGACAAAGAAATAACATAGAACTGAGGAAATTGTAGATCCTCGAGAGAATGGAAAAGAAGGATATGGTTCCCTTGTCCTCCAAGTGTAGAAACATGGAAAGAGAGGACCTATTATTCCACTCACAAAGTGGACTATGTATTACATTGATTCCCCAAGAGGTAGGCTAATAATGTTACATGGTATGGAGAAACATAATAGGGATATAGATGTTATTTTAAGAAATAGGGATTGAAATAGAGCTAGCTCATTGTGATATGATATGTAAATAATATTATTATAAATGAGTTGTTGAATCTTGTAATTTTAGCTTGACAATTATCAGTAGAGTGATCATTAGGACAACAATGCATGCAAGGAAGAAGCACAAGAGGGAGAATCTGGAGGATGTGCACTCTCATTATGAGGAGAAGTCTGCGTTGCCCCTTTCTCCTATCCATCTCCACCCTAAGGAACAGAAAGAGGAGAAAACTGTGTATGGGGAAGGGGAAGTGTAGACCAATGACAGGAGGAAAGCGTGGATTAATTTCAATGTCAAGATGTCCAAAATGGGAATCTTTAGGGAGGCCATGAATCCCCAAATCCTAGTGGATAATCAAGAAGAGCAGCGGCTGGAAGAATTAATTGATCCGGTGATTGTGGCTATTTCGGACAGGGCCATGGAGATAGGGATGAATCTTTTAAATAATGCTCGCAATAGCATGATTGATAATTTTAGATCAATCAAATGGATTTTCCATGAGCTTGAGGAGGTTAAAGACTAGGTGAAACACATTGAGGCAACAAGGGAAGGAATGGAAGACAACAAGGGGACAGATTCGGCTGATAGGCTTACTCTGGCAGAACAGAGGATACACAATCTAGAAAACTACAATCACAACCTTGCCAATCAGATGTTTTCCTTGTTAAGATCCATCAACAACAACATCATCTCTCTCATGGGCTAGATCAAAGACAGAGAAATGCATGATGATGAGGATGGAGAAGACAAAGATGAGGCCAAAATGAAGGACGACCCTGCAAAGGACAACTCCACTCCTGCACAGGACCAGGGGAATCCAAGAGGGAAACAGATGGAAACAAAGGAGAATCAATAGGCCTTTGAGGCTGCTCAGGTGATGTAGGATCTAGAGCAAAAGAACGAGGAATAACTCTTGCCTGATCTTTTGTTTATCGCTATCTTTTGGCTTTTTGTGCTGGCTTTTGGCCGTGGCTTTGTCTGTTTCCTTTTCCTGGTCTTTTCTCAGTACTTTTTCCTTTGGCTGGGCTTAATGCTTATTATTGGCCTTTGAACTTTTACTTTTTTGGCTGGGATGTCATGCTTATTATCAGCCTTCTTATGTACTAACTTTTGGGTTTCAGGTTCCCTGTAAAACCTGTTTATCTAATCAAAAACAATACATGCAAAAAGGAAGATTCATAAGTTCTTGACTACATTTTAGCTTATGGCTTATAAGAATTCTCATGCCCCCTATTGCCTAAGGGCATTTGAATTCCTTTTTTTTTGTTTACCATGTCCATTCCCAGTGAACCCATGATAACCAATTTGATAGATTCATCATGAGTGGAAGTAGTGACAGAGTTATTAGAAAGATGAGTTGTTTGAGACTTCATAAATGAAAGGTCAAAAACTCTAGACTCTCCAATAACATATGGTGTGAAATCTAAGTATACACAATCATCTTCTAAATGAAAACTTGTAGAAGGAGGATCATCTTTAGATTCTTGATAGATTTTTCCTCAACATTTAGACAACTAATTAGTTTCATGTGGACATGAAGACTGTACATCACATTATTATAGATAAACTTGACTTTTTGATGGAGAGTTAAAGGAATAACATGCATATCATGTAACCAAGATCTACCCAAAAAAGGGTTGTTATTAAGAGTTTTAGGCATGATGTAAATGGGAATATTTAAAATAATCAGACCTACTTTAATAGGTAAAGTGATGATGCCTAATATTTTCTTAGAAACATTATCAAAGACACATATAAATGAATTAAGATTGGATGTCACATGACAAACAAATAAAACACAACCAAGGAAATTATGGATCCTTGAGAGAATGAGAAAGAAGGATGTATTCCCTTGTCCTCCAAGTGTAGGAACAAGGGAAGAAAGGACCTATTATTCCACTCACAAAGTGGACCATGTATGATAATGATCCCCCAAGAGGTAGGCTAATAATGTTACATGGCATGGTGCAACATAATAGGGATATAGATATTATTTTAAGAAATAGGGATTGAAATAGAGCTCATTGTGATATGATATGTAATTAATCTCATTATAAATGAGTTGTTGAATCTTGTAATTTTAGCTTGACATTAGAAGAGTGGTCATTATAACAATGATACATACAAAATGAAAGATTCATAAGTTGTTGACTACCTTTTAGCTTGTGGCTTATAAGAATTCTCATGCCACCTATTTCCTAAGGGTATTTGATTTCCTTATTGTTGTTTACCATGTCCATTCTCAATGAATCCATGATAACCAAGACCATAATAAGAATCCATATCGCCAAGTTTGATAGATTCATCATGAGTGGAAGTAGTGATAGAGTTATTAGAAAGATGAGTTGTTTGAGACTTCATAAATGAAAGTTCAGAAACTCTAGACTCTCCAATAAAAGATGTAGTGCAATCTAAGGATACCCAATCATCTTCTGAATGGAAATTTGTAGAAGGAGGATCATCTTTAGATTCTTGATAAAAAAATTCCTCAACATTTAGATAACTATTTGGTTTTGTATCCACATGAAGAGTTTACATCACAATATTGTAGATAAACTTGACTTTTTGATGGAGAATTAAATGAATAGCATGCATATCATGTAACCAAGATCTACCCAAAAGAAGTTTGAAATTAAGAGGTTTAGGCATGAGAGTATTTAAAATAATCAGACCTACTTTGATAGGTAAAGTGGTGATCCCTAATATTTTCTTACAAACATTATCAAAGACACATACAAGGATGTTATTAGGTTTGATGTTTGAAAGATTGACACCATTTTCTTTGAGCATGCCCATACTATAATAATTAAGCTTGGATCCATTGTCAATTAAGGTTCTACAAATTTGGTTACCATTGATAGGGATAAATACCATAAGAATATCATAGCAATCTTAAATTTATTTAGGATGCAAATCATCATGTAGTAAACACAATTTGAGTTAGAACTAGGGAAAAATGTATGCATTGATAAAAAGAATTGATTTTATCTTGACTAGGAGTAGCAATTGGAAGAGTGGGTAAAGCTCTTTACAAGGCTTCATAATATGTAGGATTTGTTTGAAGAAGTTCCTAGAGAGAAATCTTGGCAAATGTATTATGTAATTGTAATACCAAATCATATTTCATTTCAAGATTTTAAGAAATATGTGGTGGGGGAGGAATGATGGATTGAGATCTCAGAGTGTGGTAGGTTGAGGATTATTCCTTGTATGATAGGTGTGAGATAACACATGATAATCCAAATATTTATGGGTTCCCCTTTATGAGTTGTGTAAGGACAACCCTTAAGGACAATAAGAAGTTTATTTGATGGGGGGTAACCTTTGAGAGTGAGAATGGGTTGAGAAACATTAACTTAATTAAGATCTTGTTTCTTCATAGACTTATCTCTAGAAGGGAGAGCCTTAAGGAGATTGTAATTATCATATTCTCCCAAGGAATCCTTTGAATAGGGATTGTGGATTTCCATCAATCCTTCATCTCTACTAGGTTCATCAAATGAAGGCAAGGTCACGTTGATAAAACAAGTTGTAATATTTTCTTCTTGCTCTAAAATATCCCTAAGACAAGGGCATGTTGTAGGAAAAGAAGAAACATCAAGCTTTTCATGTTGAAGAGAAAAGGTATTAGTCATAATGTTTTATTTTTCATGAGGAAGAGAATAGTTAGCATTATCATCTAGAGGTTCATCCATAGTAGTGATATTATCAATGGAAGGAACATCTCTATCAATAAAAAACACCATAGAAGAGGAATATTCATGAGTTAAAGTGGAAAAATAAAGGTAAGAGGATTGAAACAAGATATAGCACCACCCTCAACCAATGTAACCTCATAGTCAAGACCTAAATTAAGAGAAGGGAAAATATCATTTTGTCACTCATCTTCATAAAGACAAAGATCATATAGTATAGCCAAGTTGATATCAAGGTGGTGCTTTATATCAAAGACAATAGAATGATGTTCGGAGTGAATTGTGTAACATGAGAAAAAGATAAGTGCATCTAGAATAGATCCAACTAATCATTTTGTCATTGAAATGTATGCAAGATCCAAAGAACCATCCAAAAATAATGTATGAAAAGGACATAAACAATGATGTAAATGCCATGAATAAGAGATCTAGATAAGAAGATCTAAATGCTACTAATGCAAATAATATTTCATACACAAATAGGTGCTATAACTCTAAAAATAAAAAAAGAGAAAAAAGAGATAGCAAAATGCAACTCCAAAATGGAATAAAGAGGTGTAAGATGTCACGTTAACAAAAGAAGGTAAACACCTAATGCATTGAAACAATCTAACACCAAGAAAGGGGCACCAATAAAATTCACCAAGATGTTTAGGGAAAAAATGAAAATGCTTAAATAAGATGTGTATTAAATGAGACTTTCACTTCTAACCGTTCAAATATAAGAGAAAGAGGGTCTTCCAAACATAACTCTCAACATCACCCAAGTTATATTAGCACAACCCAAATGGATGAAGGGATGTCAATTATAAACCTAGATTATATCAAGAAATTATGTAAGAAATTCCTCTTTAATGTAATGTAAATTGATTTAAGATATACAATGTAATTGTAAAATTGATCTTTAATTGATTTAATGAGAAATGTAAGATCTAGGTGCTAAATATGTGCAATTAGCCCAATTAAGATATGTAAATAGGTATAAACTAAAAAGGTGAAATAAATTATATAGTAATCACCATAAAATGTGAAACATAATATAAATTTTCACTCTAAAAATTATAGATCTAAAACCCTAATTGACCTTCCAACTATAGATCTAAGATCACAACAAAAAACCCAAAAATTGTTATTTTCCTTGGACCTCTAGGAACATGTTGACTTGGTGATAAAATGTTCAAACACATTTTGGGATGATGGATATGTTTCTTATACATAGTAGCAAATTTGATCCAACTTCTTTGGAAAGGTCTTGATGAATAGTTTTCAGATCCACAACCACAATTTGGATATCTTGCTCCTACATGTAGGAAAACATGGTTTTTGTTTTGGTTTGACAAGGGCTTGCCTTGATCAAGCCCTAGATTGTGGAATAAAATTTTTAATTGAAATCTAAAATATGAAAGGAAGTAAGAAAAACATAAATATTCACCTTGCTTGATGAAACCCTTGTCAATAAGGATTTTGTAATGCTTGTGTGTTGGCAATATTGAATTTGCAATGAAGGATGAAGGAAATATCAAAAAATGCAATCAATCTACCAAAACCACATTATGGATTAATGGATTTAAATGTGTATCAATTAAGAAGATAATTAATGCCACAGTGTAGATCTTCTCTCTGGATGGCCAAAAAAATGGTAGGTCTTGAAGAGAAAATGCTCACAAAGGATCCTTGAATCTTGAATGCTTGATAAATATTTTAGTAAATATGCTTGCTTGAGTATCCTCATATGTGTAATGATGCCTTGTGATTTTCATGTGATGCTGAAAATGAGGTGCCTAGGGTTTCGTTTGTATTATTTTTTGAGCTAAAAAATAAAGTAAGTTAACAGGGTTACTTGATTTTGAAAATTAATTCCCCAAAATTAACCCTGGGAATAAATTACCTAGGGAAAAAATCAACCTACCTTAACCTATTCCTCTACAATTGAAATATTCCTCCCAATTCAACCTATTTTGATGTTATCTCAAAGAAGGAGAGCCTCGAGGGTCTCAAACACTATGTTGATAGAACTGGAAAAGAGGAATTTGAATAGGAGAAAGAGTTCATTGAGCACAAATCCATCAATGGTCCATAAGCTCACTAAATGAAGGGATCTAAAAGGTTAAATGATTGGTGCTTCCACTACAAGATGGTATAGTATGCACTTCTTCACAAAGAAACCCCTGAGAAATGCAATATGTGGTTGCTTTGCATTTATCTATATGTAATACATTTTCATTGTATTACTTTTGCATTGTTATCATTGATGTTGCATGAACTTGTAAGGAAAAAAAATATTCAATAAATTTAGTTTCATGTTTAGGTTAATTCCTCTTAGGTTCCCTAGTGGGGCGTTACATCTAGTATAATAGCCTAAGTTTCTACACTCAGAACTTTAGGGATATTGTACATCTATGACATGTCAAAAAATCAAAACTTAAAATAAAAACTAAAACAACAAAACATAGAAAGAAAAACTTTGATGCATAACACTCTTGTACCTTAGAATAATAATCATCTTATGTTTGAGAACCATTGAATAAATTACATCTAGACATTGTATCTTTACTATCTTTTTATCATATTTTCTAAATATTGCTTAGCCTATTAGATAGCATAGGTGAAATACCTACCGAAGCTCGATTTTCTACTGAAACCCATGGTATAACACTATGATCTCCATATATAGTGATTCCCATTAAGTTGGCAATTATCTATGTGAGTGTATTATTGTGACCGAGTAGATAACTAACCTCTTGCATCCCTTATGTGGGATGTATGTATGAATTCTTAGTGACTACAATTGTATTGCTTTGTTTGACTTAGCATGTTAGTTGATGAGAGTTGTGTAGACACCCAAAAATGGACATGCTTGTGACTTAACATTAAATTGCAAATTATTTCCTCTATTAATTAATGATTCTTTAATTATTAATTAATCATATTTATTCCTCTAGAATCCAATCTTCAAATCATTTAACCATTATCATAATATTAATTAAATGGTTGATAATATTAAATTAATTAGTTTATACTAGTTAATTAAACTCAATTTCTAAAGTTCCATAATTTAAATAATTATCATTGATTATTTAAATTAATTAATTTATGAAGGATTTGATCAATAAACATCCACAAAGCCTTCGAACACCTAGATGCAAAAAACTTGTCACATAAGAAAAAGATGAGAGGAGGCAATGGTTTTGCTCTGAAAATTATGCAAATGTATTTTTAGAAATGAAAGAGATTAAAAAATAATTACAAAAGATTAATCCTTATAAAAGGAGATCGAAACTCGAAAGGGTAACCTAAAAGGGAAAGCTATTTAATAATTACTATTTAATTATTAAATAGAGATGCAAAAAGGTGCATAAAGAAAAATCCTAAGAAGGAAATAAAGTGAATTTAATAAATTAAATTAAATTAACACTTTACTCTAACACCCCCCCTTAAGATGAGCAATAATGTAGCTATAAACAATGTAGAAAGAGAAAAGAAACTATAATGCAATCCTGAAAGAAAACTTGGGTCCCGGCAACAAGGCCTGATGAGGTACCCAATCACAACTAAATCTCTATGAAATGGAGAAATAGAGAAAACCTAGTGAGAAAAACTCTACTCCAAAAACAATAAAAAGAAGGAAGGAAGGACTCATCATTGAGACTCCCCAAGGACAACTTCCTTCACCCCAAGCATAGAACGTAGTTGAAGATACCGTGGGAATGCAAAAGGTTTAGTGAAGATTTTTGCAACCTACTCAGCAGTAGGAATGTACTCCAAGGTCAAGGTGCCATCCTAAATGAGATGCCAGATGAAGTGCATGCGAAGCTCAATGTGCTTGGTCTGCTGATGCTCAATTGGGTTGCATGAAATGTGTATAGCACTGTGATTGTCACACCATAGAAAGGTGGGACTATCAAGAGGAAATCCAAACTCTATAATCAATTGTCAAAGCTACAAAACCTCCTAACTAGCTAATACAACTACCCTATATTCTACCTCTATAGATGATAATGTGTGAGCATGCTACTTCTTGCAAGACTATGTGACAGGACCAGAACCAAGACAAAATACAAAACCAAAAGTAGACTTGCAATCATCAATATCACCAGCCCAATATGACTCTATGAAACCAACAATGTGAGGATCTCCTAATGCGTAGTGAATGTCATAACATGTTGTACCTCTAATATACCTCAAGATATGTTTAGATTCTTGCCAATGACTCTCATGAGGATCATAGGAGAATCTAGAGACAAGTCCAACCACAAAGGAAATATCAGGATGTGTGTGTGTGTGTGTGTGTGTCAAGTGCAACAAACTACACACAAGTTGTCTGTATAGAGTGGAATCCATTGTAGGAGTAGAGAAAGTGGTAGATAAAACAACACCTCATTGAAAAGGTGTGGGGGCAGGCTTGTAATCAAGCATGCCAAATCTGTGAAGCATATCAAGAGCATACTTTTGCTAGAGTATGGCTATCCCATCTAAAGAATGAACAACTTTTAGGCCCAATAAATAGTGCAAAAGTTCAAGATCTGTCATCTCAAACTACTCTCTCAATGCTTTTTGAACACCCTGTATCATGGAGACTAAGCTTCTTGTGATGATGAGGTCATCAACATAAAGCACACGTATCAATAAGTCACCTCTATGACACTGAATGTAAACTGTAGGGTTGGAATGAGACTGAGTGAAGTGTAAAGCAAGCAAGAAAGAATCCATCTTCTCATACCAAGCCCTAGGGGCCTATTTGAGACCATATAAAGACCTCCAAAGCTGCCATACCAATGAAGATTCCTGCACAAAACCATGAGGTTGCTCCATATAGATCTCCTGATGAAGGTCTCCATGTAGAAAAGCTTCACATCCATCTAGAAAACTATCCATCCCTATGAAGCTACTAGAGAGAGTACAAGGCAAATAGAATTCATCTTGGAAATAGGGGCAAAGGTCTTTGAGTAATCAATACCCTCAATCTATGAAAAGCCCTTTATAACAAGACATGCCTTGTACCTATCAATAGAACCATTTACACCATACTTGGTATGGTACACCCAATGACACCAAACCAACTTTCTTCCTTTCAAAAGAGGACAAAGATCCCATGTGTGGTTCTTCATCAAAGAAGAATACTCATCATCCATAGCCCTATCCCACTCTAAGTGTCCTGACACTTGTGAAAAAATTTGAGGATCATCTAAAATGGCATGACTCAAAAGGCCACTACCTATAGTCTGAGAATGAGTACAACGAGCATCTGTAGGATCGCCTACTAAAGGTCCAGCTACATCAACAATAACATGAGCCCACTCAGGCACTATGAAACATCTGGTGGAGGTGGTGAAGGGATATCAATATCAAGATCTTTCTCAAAGGATGTATAATCTTGTAGAGGGGTAGAGGAAGTATTGGGTAGTGAAGAAGAAGCTAAAGATGGAGGAGCCATTGGAGGATAATGCTCATCAAACTGAACATCTCACCGAAACAAGACATCTTTGGAATCGGGATCAAACAACCTATATGCCTTCACATCCTCATAGTAGCCAAAAAAATTGAGTGATCAATGTTGGAATGTTCGAAATGGGAAGAGTACTTCTAAGAGGGGGGGTGAATCAGAAGTATCCTACTTTTATCATTTTTTCAATCCTTTAAATCAAATAATTGAAATATAAACTGCATGTATGTAAACATATAAATGAACATAAAGCAAACACATGCACATGACACACAACACCAAATTTGGTAACCCAAAAACCCTCTAGGAATAAGAAGATAAAACTGGAGTGGGGATGATACCCACAAAAATCATTGCAACAATAAATGTTTGACCACTTCTTATGGTCTGCCCTGTAAAAGGCATGCCCTATTAAAGGCTTTACATTGTATCAATAGTGACCTAATTAGAGGATTTACAAACACTTTACATGAAGTTTCACCTAGTTAAAGGATTTACAATAGGCTATTAAACCCACCTAATACATAGGATTTTCATTCACCTTCTCCAAAGGTTTTCCTACCTAGCTGTTAAGCTAACCTATCAATATAGGATTTTTAACTTCTAATACAATGGCAAGAAAGTATTAGAAAAATGAACCTAACAGTATGCAATCTTTAATTGCTGAATTTCAGGCACTTGATATGCTCTCTCTGATCTTGATCCTCTAAGATCTAATATATGATTGTGTTCATTGTCCCTTGTGTTGTTCTGATCAACTGGGTATGAAATTGTTGCTTTGTTCCTCTAAGTCTTTCCTTCTTCACACTGAATTTCACTATAGTCTCCCCATACACTATTTTCTACCACATAACTAATGGCATTTTTGACCTCCTTTTAAAGATTGTGAAGACTTAGGGTTAGGTATGGATCTACAATCCATATTGAATCTCAAGTTCTCTCTCATTCTTTGCATTTTTCTCATTGGTTGCATGTTGATCACATAGGAAACATAAAAGATTTGTCCTTATCCTTTTTCTCTTTCAAAATCCTTCTATGTCGGCTCAAAAAATGGTTTACATCTGAGTTTGTGAGGGCACAAACTCATATGTTAATTCTGTGTTACTTAGCACATACTGAACTACTAGTGCTCGGCACACATGCTATCCTAGATTGCTCAACACCTATTACACTCTATCTTGCTTGGCACATGTATAACTCTGACTCACTCATCATATGAAGCATACTAACTTGCTCGGCATCAACTGCGACTCGACACCTATATGTCACTCGGCACTTATATACTACTCGACACCTGAAGTCACTCGACACCTATTGAAATTCTGACCTGACACACACTGTAGCTCGGCATACATAGTGTACTTGGCTTCAACATAGAAAGTGATTAAGTGTGTTGACACACAAATGTCAAAACTATTTAAGACCAACAATCTCCCCCTTTGACATGAGTGTCAAAAACAGTTAACTAGACATTACTAGTCTGTCCTTATGAGTACCTTATCCACAAAATTTTAAAATTTTATTCAAAGTTTGTTCAAAATACCTTAACTCCCCCTGAGTTGTTTATGCCTTGACATTTTTGCAATCAAAATTCTGTGCTGAATGTGCCTAATACTCTTTGTCTTTTTGTCCTGTTCCTGCATTCTGTACTTGTATACTATATCTAATCTTCCATATGCTTGTCAAAATTTTGTATCTCCCCCTTTTTGCTTTATTACTTATCTCCCCTTTTGGCTTCCTACAAACTTTCCTTTTTATTCCCAAAATGAATGAAACAATGTAATCAAAATGTATAGTATTCTCCCCCTAAAACATATATCTCCCCCTTTATCTTATTATATCCCCCTTTTTGACACTAATATCAAAGGGCTTTAAGGAGTAATACCATACTTAGCCAAAAAGTTACTATTTACCTCCATTATTATTTTCAGAGTTGCATCCCAATTCTCCAAAGCAATGTTAAGTGACTTGTGCTAGATGATAGTCTCTGCAGCAAGGTGTAAAAACCCATCAAGTATAGAAAGATTTGGATCTTTCTTTAGGATTGTTTCAGCATACACTTTTTCTTTGTGGAGGACTTATAAATGAGGGGTTATGGAGGACTGAATTTGCATCAATTTTAGGTTAATATTGGCCTCCTCTACTATCAGTACGGCTAACTCCCTTTAAGTGTGAAGCGTTTGGGAAAAATACTTCTCACTTTGAGCTGGATCTCTAGGTAACTGCATGATAGAGATTTTCAAGTTTCTTTCCAAGCTCATTATTCTTTGTTTAGTTTCTTGTGTGAAATTGGAAAAATCACATAGCTTTATGTACAATGAAAAAAAAATTTCAAGGACAATTTTGACCTTATCAATTTTCTTGGCCAATTAAACTTGCTCAAGTGCTATGCCACTTGATATCTTCTCATTCACTTTTCCTTGAAATTTTCTCTCTAACCATTCCATGAGTTTAACATTGGTATCTTGGTTTTCATTTGTCACCTGGTCAACTATGTCCGACAGTTACTCAATGATTAGCTTGGCTTCATCTGGTAACTACAAGTTTAAGGCACCTATGAAGATTTCCTTAATGCCATGAAGTGCTTGCTTATGTTTAAACTCTTTCCTTAGGATTTCCTACCTCATCCTTCTATCCAATGAATTTTGCATTTTAGTCATTTGTGCCATTGTGATAATCTTAGAATCATAGGAAGGAATCACAATATCTTCATCTAATTCAGGGTCTCCATAGTGAAGTACCCTAGCCACTCTAGTTAAACTCAAGCCTGGAGTTGAAAATTGCAAAGGGATGGCTTTAGTGCTCGACTTCTGAATGGTCTTGGTAGGAGTGTCAGTCTTTGGTAATTCTACTAATGTCTTAATGGCAGCCTGCTCCTTTTCTTTTGTTGTTTCCTCCTTTTTGTTTGACTTCCTTTCCTCTGCATTCAGCATCTAAATAGTATCATTTGTTGCACTTGGTGGAGGTGGTGGTGGAAGCATCAAAACTTTAGTCCTAGTAGCTATGTATGTGAAAGATGGATCCTTTGTTTTCTCCTTTTCTTTTTGTGGTACAGCTACTACTTTTTGTAACTCATTAACACTCACCAATATAGGGCTTGTACACAACTATGCCTATAGAGTAGATTGGTGAAGGATCTTTGAGAGATACTCTATAGTAAGTGGATTTATGTTATGAGCTAACTTGTTAGTAACATCCTTTATGATTATTGTTTCTGTAGGCGTAGTAGTTACATGAGGTGGACTGGGAGGTGGCAATTGTGTGTCTTACACACTTTGTTCTTCTTCTTGCTATTGATCAACCGTTGCCATAGTTTCTTCTCCCTTAGCTGATTTGTCCTCTTCTTTCTCTTTATTCTCTTTCTCTCCTCTTTCTCCCTCATCTTTCTTTTTCTCCTCTTTCTTTTCTTCTTCCTTCTTCTCGGTTTCCTTTGCTTCCTCCTCTCCTTTCTGTTCTTCTACTTTCTTTTCCTCTACCTTCTCTTTGGCACTAGTTTCTACCTTATTTGTTTCTTTTACCTTGTCATTAGTTATCTTGTATATTGTTTTCCACAACTGTGTGGATTTATTTACAACATCTTCAATCTTGTTTTGAAGGATGCAAAAGGCTCTGTGCTTGGGTGCAAACTTGCCACTATGTTACTTGTTTGCCTTTATTATTTGAGCCTTTGTCATATCAGGCTTCACTTGTGCTAGGGTAGATTCTCTGATCTCCCTTTCCATCTTTAGACAATAGTGCCATTTATTCTCAATTATTTCATACAATTCCTTTGGCATAGTATTGTCAAGCTCTAAAGGTGTGTTCTTAAATTTTGCCATCATGGCATACACAGATTCCTCTATTTTATTCTACTCTTCCCTACTGAGCTTAATGAAATTTAGAGACTTTAAATCATTCAAATCTACATTTTTAATCTTATTAAAAAGTTTTTCAATGGTAGATTTAGGAGGATGGCTTACCACTTTAAATTGGCTAATGTCCTCAGATTCTATTCTCTCCTCATCATCTATATCTAGTTGTGCCACATACCTTCTTCTCTTCTTGGGTCTTTAGTTAGTTGTACATTGGCTTTCTTCTTTTCCTTTGATGCCTCTTTAGCCTTTTGAGTGGTCGCTCTGGTAGTAGCCCTTGTTGTTGCTGGCTTAGTTGGAGCTGGCTTAGTGACCTTCTTAGGCTTGGGCTGAGCTGTAGGCTGATTTTTTTCCTTCCTCTTCTTTTGATCAGTAGGTGTAGGTGCTTCCTCGACTTCTTCTCCTTCAACACCTTCCTCTTTGTCTTTCCCTAAGCCTTGGGTCAGCTCTACTAGGCCTTGCCCTTGCTCTCCTCGTTCTTCACTATCTCCTTCTGCTTCTTCTTCTTCTTCTTCTTCTTCACCTGCTTCTCCCTCAATGTTTTCCCCAAATGTCTTCTTTATCTTCCTTACCATTTTATCTTTCTTCTTGAAGATAGATGTTGTTTTCAATTTAGTCTCAACGTTGGACTTGACAACATCATATGTCCTAAAGTGAGGAGCTACCTTATCAATTTCTTCTGCAAGCAATGTTGTGATTATTGTTGAGGCTTCATCCACATCAAGCTCATATCCTAATGGCCTTAGCCATCTTACTCTTGGTATTGCTGCTTGGATGTAGGTGTAATCAATGTCAACTAAGAAACATATGTCATTGATATGTTGCTCAACCAATGGAACTGGTATCCTCATTCTTTGCTTCATAGACTTCTTAAAGTCTTCAAAGTAACTCATCATCCCAGCCACAAAGTTGTCTCCCATCTGGTCAATGAATTCATTTATTTGTGTAATTGCAATTTTGTTGGGGTTCCAATTCACCTTTCCTATAGAAGGGAATTCTTCCATCACATAAAAGAATATACACATAAGAACTAAGCCAAATTTTCATTGAGAACCTTTTGATCTCCTTATAGCTCCTAAGTTCTCATTAATTTGCTACAACATGAGTTCTGCCAGATCATAGGTATGATCTTTCTTCACTAGTTTGTAGGCTACATCAACTCCTAGACATGGCACACTATTTAGTCTACTAGATTGATAGAATTTGTGAGATATAATTCTCACATATTAGTTATTGTATCAATGGTTATTCCCCTATTGTTCCATTTTGCTCCAGCATTTTTCTCAATGACCTCCTTTTTGTCACTTCTCAATGTCTTTGGTTGATCTAGGGTTGGGAATCTCGTAACCCTGTGAACTATTCTCCTGGTAATCTTAATAGGTCCTATCTCCAGCCATAGACAACTATCATGAATTTGACTCAGAAAAATGTGAATCCATTCATTTTTTAATCCTATAGGGTAGACTAGGGCATTTTTCAAACCCTTTTTCTCAACTATCTCAAATTCCTTCTTTAGAATCTTGTTCTCACATAGTTTGTCATATGCTTGGAATATTTCAAAATCACCTATGGTACCAATTTTGTATTTGTAGAAGTTTCTTACATCTTGAACCATGACCACTTTAGGTGGAATGATAGATAATGCACCAGCTGGGTCATTTCTGTAGGCAACTTTGGGTATTGGCCTAAATTTGGGCTATTTGACCTCATTGCTAACTAGTTGAATCTCATGATCTTCCTTAGCCCTAGGGTTTCTTGAACTAGAGGCCATTTTACTAGACTAGTGTTTTAAATGTATTGAAATTTTAACTTTTTCCTAGCTTGAAATGGCTATTAGGTTGTTGTTTGATTGCTTCTTCGCTCTTCTCATCTTTGCTCTATGTTTGAATGGTGTGAAAATGAATGAAATTCAACCTTATACATGTCAAAGACCTAGCATTAAATGCTTTATGCATACAATGATAAGCTTGGCGTTTGAAGGATTTAACATGACTTGGCTCCCATTGTATTTCATTTACTCGGCCTCCACTAGACTTCTACTTCACTTGGTTTCAACTATTAGCACGGTCGCTATTAGAAACTCGACATCCATTGGAGCTTTACTCAACATCTAAGAGTAACTCGACAGCTTCTTCAAAATTTTGCTTGACATCTTTTCTTATGCAGATTTCTTCCTTGCAATACTCCTTTGTTCTTTGGAACTGATGTATGATTTAACTTTGTTTACTAGTCCCATACACCTATATTTTTCTTAGTTGGATGAAGTGTGATCACTTGACCTCTTGGGTGAAGTGAACTCTCCATTTGATGTGTTGCACTAACCTTTCCTTTTCCAAGTCTTGTTCATTTGCCCTCTTATTTGTTCAACATCAACCTTCTCTTTTCCATTGTTGACTTCTATCTTGGGTGCTTTTGACTTTGTTGGGCAATTTTTGCTGATATGACCAGTCTTCAAGCAACTAAAACATGTAGTTTGACTTAACCATCTATTGTAACTCCCTCTAAAATGTGTCCTTATGCAATTTTTAGGAATGTGTCCACACTCCTAACAATAATGACAGATATACCTGGTATTGTAATCCCAATTGTAGTGATGACCATGGTTGTTTCCTCTTGTAGGCTGATTAGGTGTCCACATAGGCTTTGATCTGCATTCAAATGCTCTATGTCCATATTTTTTGTAGTTGTAGTAGTGACCTTCAAATCTTCTTTTCCTCAAGGTCTTGGTTCTACATTCATGTGCTTGATGTCCTTGCTTATTGCAAAAGCTTGCATTGGTAGGCTTATCATGCTAATGATTGTTTTTGCTCCTGCACATATTAGAGGTATGTCCCTTTTTACCACAGAAGTGACAAGTAGGTTTAGTGTTCTTACCTTTGTTACCTCTGTCTTCTGCAATTTTGGAAGATTCTCCTTGTTCAGTGCTGGTGTAGCCAAGTCTTGAAGTATCATTACTAGCCCTTGGTGATTTTAGTAATTGTTCAAAGTACTTGATAGCCTCATTGGGCTTGTTGTAGCTTTCTACTATCTCCTTTTCTCTCTTCAATTCATTCTGCAATTGTTCATTCTACATCTTCAAGGTGGAGATCTCAATGTCCCTCATATTTAGTTCATGATGAGCATTCATCATCTAGCTTAAGGTGTCTAGTTGCATGTTTGAGATCTTTTCAAACTCAATTGTCTTCTCCTCTAGTCTATTGGTAAGATTTCTCTTGTCATCTTCTATCATGGCCTTGTCTTCAATGGCTCTCTTCTTTTGTTCAATCACTTCACAAGGCATTATGGCTTGTGATTCTTTTTCAAGCTTGAGTAATCTAATTTGTTTAGCTTGTACTCTATTTTTCTCCATCAGTTCTACTATTGCTACATCAAATTCTTTGGAATCTCCATTGGAAAACACTTGTGTGGTATCAATCTCCTTGTAGTGTATGTCATTTTTAGCTATTGCTATCTCCTTCCTTCTTTTTAAGGACTTTCTCAATTCTTCTCTGGCTTCTTCCACTTTGTGTAGAGCTAGGTGCACATCAATCACTTGATTGTCTATGATCTTCCCAAGTTTGAAGACTTACATCTTCAAATCTTTTCTCTAAGCTGTTAGGCTTCTCCTTGTGAGAACCAAAAGCTCTGATACCAATTGTTGGAATGTTCAAAATGGGAAGAGTACTTCTAAGAGGGGGGATGAATCAAAAATATCCTACTTTTATGCTTTTTTCAATCCTTTAAATCAAATAACTGAAATATAAATTGCATGCATGTAAACATATAAATGAACATAAAGTAAACACATGCACATGACACACAACACCAAATTTGGTAACCCAGAAACCCTCCAGGAATAAGAAGGTAAAACTGGGGTGGGGATCATACCCATAAAAATCATTGTAGCAATACATATTTGACCACTTCTGATGGTCTTCCCTATTAAAGGCTTTAAAATGTATCAATAGTGACCTGATTAGAGGATTTACAAACACTTTACATGAAGTGTCACCCAGTTAAAGGATTTACAATAGGCTGTTAAACCCACCTAATACATAGGATTTTCATTCACCTTCTCCAAAGGTTTTACTACCTAGCTGTTAAGCTAACCTATCAATATAGAATTTTCAACTTCTAATACAATAGCAAGAAAGTATTAGAACAATGAACCTGACAGTATGCAATCTTTAATTGCTAGATTTTAGGTACTTGATCTACTCTCTCTAATCTTTATCCTTTGAGATCTAATATCTAATTGTGTTCCTTGTCCCTTGTGTTGTTTTGATCAACTGGGTATGAAATTGTTGCTTTGTTCCTCTAAGTGTTTCTTTCTTCACACTAAATTTTGCTATAGTCTCCCTATACACTATTTTCTACCACATAACTAATAGATTTTTCAACCTCCTTTTAAAGATTGTGAAGACTTAGGGTTAGGTATGGATCTACAATCCATATTGAATCTCAAGTTCTTGCTCATTCTTTGCATTTTTCTCATTGGCTGCATGCCTTCTCCATTTTTCTAATTAGCTACATGTTGATCACATAAGAAACATAAAATATTTGTCCTTATCCTTTTTCTCTTTTGAAATCCTTCTATGTCAGCTCAAAAAATGGTTTACGTCTAAGTTTGTGAGGGCACAAACTCATATGTTGATTCTGTGTTACTTGGCACATACTGAACAATTGGTGCTTGGCACACATGCTATCCTGGATTGCTTGGCACCTATTACACTCTATCTTGCTCGACACATGTATAACTCTGACTCACTCAACATATGAAGCATACTAACTTGCTCGGCATCAACTGTGACTCAGAACCTATATGTCACTCGACACTTATATACTGCTTGGCACTTGAAGTCACTCGGCACCTATTGAAATTCTGTCTTGGCACACACTGTGGCTTGGCATACATAGTGTACTTAGCTTCAACATAGAAAGTGATTAAGTGTGTTGACACTAAAATGTCAAAACTATTTAAGACCAAAAATCGGCTCTTCTTCTCCATGGCTTTCCACTGAGCTTCTAGAATAAATGCCCAAGCCTCACTACCAAAAATTTGAAAAGTAGAAACATCGGGCTTGACATGAGTCTAAGCCTCCTCAGAAGTCAAGTGTCACAATGCCTTGTAAGGCATTTGATTTTGAATATAGTTGGCATAATTGATAGCCTCAGCCCAAAGTGAAGAACTCATAGCACGAGATTGTATCATACAATTGGCCATCTCCCATAATATACTATTGTTTCTCTCTGCAACCCCATTCTGATGAGGTGTATGGGGAATAGAGAACTAATGTTGTAAACCATACAAAAATCTCTGAAAGACTAATTCACATATTCCCCCCATTTTCAGTGCATATACACCTGACTGAAAGACCAAATTGCTTCTCAACAAAACTCTTAAAGATTTGAAATGAATCAAAGACATCAATCTTGTACTTCAAAAAGTACACTAATGTGCATCTAGAGAAGTCATCAATGAAGGTGAGCACATATTGAGCACCTAAAAAAGATGGAGTGGGAATGACATAAGATCATTGTATATCAACTCCAATGGTGCCTTAGCACGTGTGGATCTACCTAATAGGAGAGGATCTTTGTGATGTTTGTCAAGTGCACAACCTTGACACACACCGCCAGTGCAAGAGATTTGAGGTGACCCAATCACTAGCTCCTATGAACTCATCTGCTATAGATATCTATAGTTGACATGGCCAAAATGCTCATGCCAAAGCTTGCTCACTATGTTTATATCAGCAATGAGAGAAACACCTATAGAATCAGAGCTCTCAAATCCATCAAATTGATATAAGTGAGACTAAAAATCAACACTCCCTGTAGTAATAACCAAATCAAGATCATGGAGGTCTCGAATGAAAAATTTGAAAGACAGACAGATGGTTCATAGAAATGGTTGGAACCAAGAGAACATCCTATAGTGAACCACCTTCTAAAGAGATAGTTCCTGAACCTATGACTAAAAGTTGAGAAGAATCACCAATTGTAATCTATGTAGTAACACTCTAAGCAAGTGAGTTAACTAAATTAGGTGAGTGTTTCATATGATGGGAAGATCTGGAATCAAGAATCCAAGAAGCTAGAGAAGAAAATGCTCATGTAGAAAGAGCATGCCCTTTCCTAGTAGGTGGAGGTGGAGGCTTCAGAGAAGCAAAACTGGAATGTTGCATGCCCTCCTCTAATGCCTCAAGACATTTCCAACACCTAGAAACTAGATTTCCTTCCTTGCCACACAAACTGCAAGGTTCACCTATATACTTCTTAGTCTTGGAGGAAGACTCACCAAACTTAGAAGTATTACCCTTCTAAGAGGGCTTTCGAGCATTTGATTTGGGAGGAGGTGTGGAGGAACTTGCACTGCCTATTAAATCTATCTTATGATTTGGTTTCTTCTTTGACTTTCCTGTAGATGTCTAAGCTACCAATGCCTTTATCTTAGAACTAGTCATAGTATCCAATAGTGTGAGATTTGACTACTCTCTAGTCAAGTGATCACAAAAGACCTCAAAAGAAGGCATAACAAATCTATTCCCCAAAGCATCTTTTGTGGAATAGAATGTGGAAGAAAATATTTGAAAATTCTCTGGAAGCTTAGAGAGAATCAAATAGATGCACTCAGTATCAGTCTTCATCTTTCCACAACCCTGCAACAAGGATCTCTATTGAGTAAACTTCATCAAGAAGTCATCAATAGTCAAAAAGGAATTTGGCACAAGTGATGTAAGCTCTGTCTCTATCTGAAGTGCCTGAACTCATTCATAGTACCAAACAAGCCATGAAGCTTGGTCTGCATATCTAGAGGAGTGTTGTATGCATCCAAATGAAACTGTAAAATATTTGATACCTATAATGTAATCAATCTGATTTCCTCATCCATTTTGTTATGATGTTGCATGATCTCAAAAGGCCTCTGAAAAATAGGTTGCACGACATCTAAACATGACCACAACCCTTTTGACTGGAGAAGTCAAGTCATCAAGGTCTTCTAGGTGTGATAATTGTGAGGGGTCAGAAGTTCTAGAGAAGAAATAGTCTCGGCCATTGTTTTAGAAAGGGTTTGTTATGTTTTCTAATATAATGATGTAATAATACAAAAATAAGATTAAAATGCCCCCCAAAATGCAATAAACTAAACCCAGCTTACAAATAGATTGCATAAATGAGAGAAGAGAAAAAAAGCTTCAAATATGAATCAAAAATACCTAGTATCAAATACTATTGAAATGACTAAGAATCTGGAAAGTTCTCGAGAAGAGCTTTCTAGTACTTTTTTCAGAATAGAAAATAGAGAAATAACGAAGAAGTTATGCCCTCCTGAAAGATAGAAGTCATCAATAGACTTCAAGCACCAAAATAGGTATCAATCTAGAAAAAAATACCAAAAATTCCTTCTCCATTTTCTTCGTCTCAGAACCAGCTTTCTGGTGCTTCTTTCAAATCGAAAAAAGACCTTTGTATGCCTAAGATATCTCAAAAAATTTGACAAGGCCCTCGGTTCAGCATAAAAAAGAATTAAAAAAATTTTAAAAAATTTTTAAAAATACCACCATTGGGTAGAGCGAAGCTCTAGCTAAGCCACCAATAGAGATGGTGGATCAAAGTGGAGGGTGGCAGAGGTAGTGCGCTGCGGTGGCACCGATGGTTGAGCTATGGTTGCGGTGGAGGAAGGGTGGGCCGCTGGTGCCTGGTGGTGTTGGGACCGTGACAATCAACAAGACCGCTGGTGATTATCGAGATTGCTAGTAGTTTCAATGACTGCTAGCTAGTTTCTCTAAACTAGAGTGGCCAAAATTTGCTTTTTTTGTGATTTTTAAAAAAAATTTCATCTAGAACTGCGTGTAGAGGTTGTACAACCCTGTTGTGTAAAAAAATTTGCCTCCCAAATCAATGTTGTCCAAAATGGACAAACTTTAAATGGAAACAGTGGTTTTGATGCCTTCTAGATCCATCTGTGAAGTCTATTTGACCTCAAACTGGTCCAAAAATTAGTACCCCTTATTTTCTCAGGAAATACCCAAAAAACTCTAGATATTTTCTGTCAAACCCTCATTCTCATTTTTCTCCAAATAATGAAAAAGTTGCAGTAGATCTTGCTTTGATACTAGGAAGGATTTGATCAATACAAATCCACAAAGCCTTCGAACACCTGCATGCAAAAAACCTATCACAGAAGAAAAATATGAGAGGAGGCAAGGGTTTTTCTTTGAAAATTATGCAAATGTATTCTTAGAAGTGAAAGAGATTAAAAAATAATTACAAAAGATTTGTAGACACCTAAAAACCTTTAGAAAATAAAGTATTTTTATTTTCTGAAAAAGTCCTGATGACATCATCATTTATTAATTAATTAATTTTATGCCATTAAATCCCTTTATCTTAATTAAAAATATTTAATTAAGGAATCCCTCCCAAAAATGTTTAAATCTTATTTAAACATTATTTCCTTATTTATTAATTATTTAATTAATACATTGACCAAAAATCCTAAAATAAATAAATAAATTTATTTTTTGCCCAAAACTTGGCCAATTTCCTTAAGACCACTAACCTCTTCCAAAATCTTCTAATCCTTCTTTAATTTTAATTAAAGGCTAATCCCATCATTTCCTACCCCTAATCCCAACTCAAAATATTTAATTAAGATTAAATATTAATCCTCATGTTTATTAAAAAAGTTTTAATAAATATCTCCTCAACCCAAACCCTTGAAATAAATAAAACTTTATTTATTTCCTAAAAATCTAATTTATCCTCACCCTAAGAAGTTCTAGACTCTTCTAGAAAGTCTTCATCCTCATCCTAGGAAATTCTAGACTATTCTAGAAAGTCTTTATCCTCATCCAAAGTCTAGACTCTTCTAGAAGATGTCTTTAAAACTAATCCTAATCCCCTCCTAACCTTGTCACATTCCCTAAACATGAGTTAAAACTTACTAACCCAAGCCAAAGTTAACAAATATCTCCTCCTTCACCCACCCTCATTAAATGTCATCCACTTGCCTATCCCTAAGCTAATCCTAAACCATCCTAATCCATCCTCTAATCATTTGCACAATCCTAAGCAAGCTTAAAACTTTCCTAATCAAGCCCAAGTCGAAATTCCTCTCATCTCCTTCAAAATATCCCAACCATAAAACTTTATGAAGCCCACTAGGCCATAAACGACTCTTCGAACCCCTTTTATTGCTCTTACAAGCCATTATGAGGGTCTTTATGAAAATTTTATCTCTTGAGCCTCCTTTGTTGACTCATCCTTCCCCTTTCCTCCATCCTCTCACCCTGTGACATGTGTCACTCCCTGATTGGTTGTAAGGAAGCACAATCCATGTGCTCTCCTCTCATGCAATCTAAGCCCTCCATGAGTTTTTCCCCATCCTTGCATCTTAGCCCTCAATTCCTCAAGCCCTTAGCCTATTAATTGGATCCCCTCCCAAGCCATAGGATAGTGATAGATAATAGCAGTCCATTCTCTCCTCTTCTGCTGTAGCCTTGGGCATCTTATTTTCTTATCTTTGATGCCATGCCACTTGTGGCATCACATCAAAGAGGGGTAAAATGTAGACACCTAAAAACCTTTAGAAAATAAAGTATTTTTATTTTCTGAAAAAGTCCTGATGACATCATCATTTATTAATTAATTAATTTATTAATTAATTTTATGCCATTAAATCCCTTTATCTTAATTAAAAATATTTAATTAAGGAATCCCTCCCAAAAATGTTTAAATCTTATTTAAACATTATTTCCTTATTTATTAATTATTTAATTAATAAATTGACCAAAAATCCTAAAATAAATAAATAAATTTATTTTTTGCCCAAAACTTGGCCAATTTCCTTAAGACTACTAACCTCTTCCAAAATCTTCTAATCCTTCTTTAATTTTAATTAAAGGCTAATCATATACAAGATCAATCCTTATAAAAGGAGATCGAAATCCGAAAGGGTAACCTAAAAGGGAAAGCTATTTAATAATTACTAATTAATTATTAAATAGAGATGCAAAAATGTGCATAAAGAAAAATTTTAAGAAGGGAATAAAAAGAATTTAATAAATTAAATTAAATTAATGCTTTACTCTAACAATTTATTCCTCTTAAGTTAAATTAATTTCTAAAATTCATTTAAGTTAATTTCATCTCATTTTTTATAAATTTCAATTTCATATTAATTCCATTGGATTTCATTTAATTTCAAGTTTCATCTTTCCAAGTTAATTATTATTTTTATTCAATTAAATCTTCTAAAATCTGAAAATTAAAATTATAAGGAATTATAAATTTTGAAAATAAATAAATCTTCATAAATAAATAAATCAAAATTTTGAAAATGGTTATCTTTCAAAAATAATTGCTATCCTTCCTTTTTCACTTTTTTTGGAAGTTTTATCTTCTCAAAACAAGAAATATCTTTTCATTCATATCTTCCCCTTGTCTCTCTATTTTTTCAGTTAAATGGGAAACTTACCTAAATCTCTTTAATCTTATATCTTCTTATCAGTTAATCTTGGATTTATTTGATTAATCTTGGTCGTCCATTTTAACCATGATTTTCTATATAAACAACCACCTCTCTCTCTCTCTCTCTCTCTCACACACACACACACACACACATTGACCAAGTATGGGTTTCTAATCACTCATTCTCTCATTGAACCTTTGTCAGTGTTCTATCATTTGGAATCATAAAATTTTATTATTTCTTGAAGGCTTTGAGTTAAGGCATTGCTAAAATCACAATTGAGCAATACATCTCAATAAAACGAATAGAAGAAACAAAAGCTTGGAGTATTTGTCAATTTGCATGCATTCATTTATGTGTTTTATTTCTCATAATAATACTTCTTATTTTTTTGTTTTCAGGGTTAAATATATTTGTTAGTTTAGCATTTTGATTTAATTGATGCTACTAACTTGTTTGTTTGATCTTGTAGATTTTCGGTACAATATTTTGTTGTTATAATTATATGATCCTCTTTGGTGTAGTGTGAAATAGTTTGAGAGCTCTTTATTTTATGACACATACCTCCTTGGTAATCATGTGTTTCTTGATTAACCTATTGCTTATGAACCTAAAGCTATGACATTATTATTTGTTGATGACTAGACTTGTGTGTTATTGATTTGGATTTTATTTGAGTATTTCTTTTTGTATTGTGTGAGTCTTGTAATAAAATTGAAAGGATAAGGATTATTGTGAAATTAGAAGATAATTAATAGTATTTCCATTTATATTTATATACAATCATTTGTTAAATTGGAATAATGCACTAGTTGTTGTGAATTATGCATTTAAAAATTTGGATGTGTGTCTTACAACATTGTAGGGCAATTGGATCAAGGGTCTATATCTCCAATTGAATTGTGTATTGCATTCATAAGAGAACCATTTAACTTACAAAATTGAATTAGTTACATTGGATTAGACGCATCATGTAGATTATCATGTATTAACAAATCAAAGCATTGTAATAAATATTGAATGTTTCCAAGTAAATATGCTCATACCTGGATATGATGACATAAAGGATAATTGTAACAAGCATGGATGATTTTTTTATCTATTATTTTTGGGTGCGTTCTCTAACACATCTAGTATATTAGATCCCTAAATATCGTGAAGCAATTACTCCCTTGAGTGTGGCTATCAGTAGTCACCTTGTTATGCGAAATGGTAATTATGAAAGGTTGTGACACTTTCAAGGGCCATATAAAGTATGAATGATTGCAACTATCTTAAAAATAGTTTCGTAATAAAAGGTTACGACTTTACCATCATGAACATATAAATATAAGGGGAAGTTGTCTATTAAAAGCATAAATGAACCACTATTCTTGCACTTAATAGAGATAATAGAACAAACTCTTAAATACATGAAACATCTTACGAAACCAAGAAAAATTTTCATTGAGTAATCAATGATTCTTTTCAAAATAGAGGTTATCTTTTCAAAACAAATGAAAGGTATTTTAGGCAAACATAGTGGATCCCTACCTCCCTTATTGAAACCAATTTATTTCTCAAAAGTGTGTTGTTAACTCTTTTTATCCTCTCCTCTATCTAGTGATCTTCTTTTCTCCAATTAAGGATCTTATTGTTATCTTTAGATTTGTTGCTATTTGCTCTTCCTTAAATGATGTCCCTTTTACTGAATCTACTTATTTCTCTATGTCTATTTATTACAAAGTTTTGCTTCTTTCCTCATAATCATTTTTTCTTCTATGCTCGAGTTATTTTATATGTATTTTTCACTCTTTTCTTGAAGATAATTGTGCAAGTTCCTTCTTTGTATATGTTGTTTCCTTTGAAAGCTTATGTTTTCCTTAATATTTGACCACCATTTTTCTTGAATGCTAAGACACGAGTAAGTTTAGGGGTTTTAGGATAAGCTCAAGCTGAAACTTAGTTGCTTCAATTAATTAAGTCACACGAGAAACCATTATAATATTTTTACCTCCAACATAAAATTGCATTTCATATTTTCCCTTTAACTCTTATGCAACATGGAAATATAGATATTCACAAAAGGCTTGATTCTTTAGAGGTTGTGGGTTTTTTTAATAAAAGAAATTTTAAAATATGAGGTAGGGGGTCGAGATGATATTAGTATCTTGAAAAAATGAATTAAGTCACATGCAAAATAGACATAATGTTTTTCCATCTAACATAAGATTACAATTTAACCTCTTTTCCCCTTAAATAGTATGCAACATGGAAATACACATATTCACATAAAGCTTGATTATTTAGAGGCTTTATGTTTTTTTTGTTTTGTTTTTTTAAACACAAAAGGAAGTTAAGTTGATATTATTATCTTGAACATTTAATTCTCTTTCCACCTCCTAACATTTGAAAACCTGCCAATCCTCTAAATGAGATGTAACAAAAAACCTCTAATCCTAAATATAAAATCAAATGCAAACTAATCAATCACATATAGCATCATCTTAAATTTAATAAAGATTAAAATACAAATAAAATGGGAATAAATAAATCTCAATGTCTATATTCAAGAGTATGTGAAACAAAGAAAATAGAATGTAATATTTACAAACTGAGATGCACAAGTTAAGGTGACAAAGTATCCCAAAGGATGTTGAATTCAATCTAACAGAAAAGATTTTAAGTAAACTCATCCCAATAAGAGATATGACATGTAAAATTATCAATAAAGGAGATGAATGATGCAAAGATGACAGAGAATTCTATTCGATCAAGGAAGTTTATGTAATGCCTCGCCAAGGGATCCAAAAGAAATAACCTAAATTTTTACTAAGTTTGCCAACATTTTTTTTGAACAAGAAGAATAACATACACATCAAACACATAGTAGCAAAAGCAATAATATACATTCAACTAAAACATACATAACAGGTTACATTTCTTAAGGATCCCAAGACATTGAATCACATATAAATTTAATTAATACTAAGTCCATCAAATACCACATCCATATAAAAGAATAATTATAAAATCCAATGTCCATTTAAATAATATACATTTGTTCTGAATGCCTCTTGGCAAATGAAATTCAGAATGCTCAATCATCCACTGTACATGTCATAGGGTATGAAAGGCTAAAAGAATATGCATATGTAGAAATAGAAATACATCATCCTCCTCAGATCCATGATACAAGTACAATAAAATAAATGAAACCATCCACCATACATGATACATCCATTCATCATAAAAGATATAACATCCATCATGAAATATAACCATCCATCATAATGATACATAGAAAGAATGAAAGTAAATACAAACAAGGAATGCTCCAGCCACGGTGACTACAGATGAATCTCAATGGTAAGAGTGAAAAAGTACTACCCCCTGACTACATGGAACCTAAATGGCCCACTCCCACCATGCTGAGGAGATACTCTCAAGTCCCAAATAGGATATCAAACCAAATACCAAATACTCTCTAAGTCCAGGAAATCCTAAAAGTATTCTAACTCAAAGGGTTCCAAGATAGGTCGAAATCTAAGTCCTAGAGGCACACAAGACACTTAGGAAACCTATTATGTAAGTGGGCAAGTGTCATCACACAAATCATACTGGAGTTACCCTGGCAGTCTCTTAGGACCCCATGTCCCTACTGATCCCTATGCAGCCACTAGTATCCTCTCATACTAACAAGGCATACTACGAAATGCAAGGTTGCAACTAAGCATTCTCTCTACTCCCATCCTAGTTTGTACTAGCACTCGAGGCATGGGCAAGAACATATAAAGACTCTTATTAGGTTCATTTTACTCTCATTTAGTGTAATGTTTTCACTTATTAAACAATTTACAATGAGTTATCCTGGGAACCATTTAATTGCAAGCCACTTCCCAACACTACATGTAGATAACCTACCCTAGGCTCATAAAAGCACAAATCAATAATCATATAAAAATTACCTTAGTCTTTAACAAATGACTGGAAAGCTTCAAAAGATAATAACACATCAATTCTCCATGTGCAACTAGAAAGCATCCCAAGATAAATCACAATACCCATCGGTTCTCAATGAGCAATCAAAAAGTATCCCAATAATACTGATCAACGACTCAAAATGGTTAAGTCAAACATGTCACAACATGACATCATCAAGATCAAAGCAAACAAACACCCCAGTCCCATCAAGGCAACTGGAAAGAAATTTAAATATAACTGATTGAGGACTCAAATTTGGTTAAGTCAAGTAAGTCATACATTCACCTTAGTGTCACACAAGAACACTAGAAAGCAATAACAATCATTAAATACAAACATATCATAGAGCATGCCATCACATTCCCATGGTTAGGTTTAAAAAGATCGAGAACTAAATATTAGCATGACATCACAATCACATAACCCCTGAGCCTCTAGTAACAACCTAAGACTGGTCAAAACTAGGTCAACCCCAGAAGCCAAAAAAACATAGACAACACATAGAAAACAAAATAGTCACACAGTTTGGTTTATTTGGGAAACTTGAAGTTAAGTTAAACAGTAAGGTTTAAGTTTCGAGTTTACTATATGTTTTGAGTAAATAAGTTTCTCAGTTAACCTTTATAATTACCCATTTCTTATATTTGAATAAAAGGTACCATTGCCCTAGTTCGACTTAAGTCTATTCTTCCAAACTTATCAAAGGTAATTATTTATTTAAATTATTAAATAATACTTATTGATCTTTGAATAAGAAGCTTATAATTTAATTAAAATCAATATTATTAAAATTTAATAAATTTAGAACTTAATTGAACACCTTACATTATTAATTAATCTTTATTAAATCATATTTAATTAAATTAATTAATAATTATATAACATATCCACATTAATACACAATTTACGATTCTAATTTATTTTAATAATAATTTAATTAAGTATTCTAATTAAATATTATCAAAATTTAGTAATCTTTCTTTTACCCTCCAAATACATAATAATATAAATCAATTAAAACTTTTACATTAATTATTATTAAATTCCTTAAATACTTATTCCATTGATAAATAAATAATAATTATTTAGACAATAATAATAATAAATAACGCTATTATTATTAACTAGCATTTAATATTTAACACTTAATAAAATTTAATAACTTCAAAACATTTAATGATTTTAATATATTAATAAATTTAAAACATTTAATAATTTTAATTTAATAATTTTTAAAACATTTAATAATTTAAAATACATATTAATTAAATTCTTTTTTAAAAAACATTTAAAAATATATATATTAAACAAACACTTACCTTATTGTGTATGCCTTGCGGTTGCCCAAGGCAATCGCGGGCTACCATTGGCAGTCGTTGATGCCAAAAGTGTAAAGGAAGAAAGGGGGGTGGGGTGGTGGTGGCCCTCGCCTCCCAAAATTATTTTTTTAATTTAATTTTATTTAAATTTTATAAAATTACCCGCAATCAATTGTATATATATTTTTTAATTTAAATTTTATTAATTTTAAACTATATATATACTTTTAAATAATTTTGTTTTTTTGTGAACATCTACAACCTTAGCCTGATAGGGAAGATATAATAAACTATTAGAATTTTTTATTTAAAATTTTCTTTTCTTTTCAAAACCCCACCCAAATTTAATATCTCAATCTTAATTCTACAGATGGAGGATTGCTCTGATGATTTAATCTTCTCATATATAGACGAAAACAACATGCATATAAGAAATTCTAGATTAAAAGATTAAAAAATTTGTCACAGTAAAACACAAAATATCAGTCCACAGTCACAAAGAAGACAGGAAAAAAAGAGCGTAATAAATTGAGCGAATAAACACAAGCATCTACCTTGGACTTTGATGCTAATTGCTACGCCCAACAAGATTGTAGAGAAATCCCTCCTCTCAAAGCCTTCTCTTTTTCGAAATTCTTTTCCCTTCCAAAATTTGCGGTCCCTTCCAAAGACTTTCATCCATTGAAAATGAAACCTTAATTGGTGATAAGGAGTTCTCTCCTTAATTCGAACACTAATTGTGTGATCCCCGAGAGGACTATGTGCTCACCACACTTTAACTCTAAATTAATTTTTCTTAATCTTTTCATGCACATTTATTAAATTATTAAATTACTTTATTTAATTTTCACTTGACTTCTTTTAAATCAATTTATTAAATTTAATCTCATGCGCACTTTATGCAATTAAAATATCTTTATTAAATTCACTTGTTTTATCTTTTTAATTAATTTCTTACATTCTCATCTCATGCATGCATCGTGCGAACTTAAAACTTGTAATAAATTAATATATTTTTCACTTTTTAATTCATCTTCAAAACTTAATTGATAAACTATTTATTAACTTAAATAATAATATTATTTAGCATTTATTTAAAAATGAACTCTAAATATATTATTATTAAATTAAATAAATATTATCACGTTCTAAAATTATCTTTATAACTTTTATCTTCAAATTTAATTCTTTTTATTTAATTAATTTCTCAATTAATTAAATATAATTAAATTTTAAAAATATCACAATAATTTTTCCATTAAATTAAATCATTAATTTAATCTTTAATTAGACTTAATTAATAAAAAAATCACCAAAGACTCATAAAAACAAAATACGAAAACCCATGATAGCAAACAATACAAAATCAAACTAAAGTGTTATAATCATGAATTAATGTCATTTGACTTATTCAAAAGGTACTCAACTTCGATACTTGTCCTAATTTTCTAGGACAAATGGTTTAAAGGTTTAGGATTTGGACTTAAGAATTTATCTCCCCTCTCTTACCATTGAGATAATGCGATAGGGTACGCTCATCCTGGCAATTTAGGGAAGTTGATACTCGGTACCTGCAACTTGCATAAAATCCACGCATGTACAAACACAATATATACTAAGCTAAACAAGCAATGGCAGGAAGTGGTGCATTGTGTAGATCTTGGTTATTAAGTGACTACGACTCCCTTCCTTAACCACATCAAAAATGCCATACATAAAGAAAACATACACGCACACCATACACATGCATTATGGGGTAAGTATCCATAAGAAGACACATAATAATCCATCTAACTAATCATCATCAATAACTGAAAACACTATAATAATCATCATGCATACATGAAGTATAGAGTACCAAGTGATCTCATCATAAAATTAACTGAATATGTAACAATATCTGATAATCTCAAAACAATACTACTAGTCATCAAACATAAAATTGGCTTAAAAGAGTTTGGTAATGATAGCAAAAATGCAAACTAGGGTAGGCACTATAGTTTATAATCCTCTTATTCATAATTTACTTAGAGTAAATATAAGGCATAGTTGCACATTACCCTAATATTATGGACCAAGTAATTACTAATTGTTTGATGCCTATTAAATTATTACCTAAATTATCAGTATTTACCTTCTACTCTTGCCCTTGTTATAATGTGATTTTGACACCAAATTCGTGTAGGAAAATTTAGTCATTTAATTCGTGTAACTAATTATTTAGTAGTGTGTTTTAATTTAGTGACTAGACTAGTCATTTATTTACTCATTTTATTTGTCTAACCAATTATTAGTTATGATTTTAACTAATAACCAAATTTTTCGTTTATAGTTATGAATTACAAAAAAAATAGTAGATTTAGTAATTTTTAGTTGTGACTATAAATCTTAGTCACAAAGTCACATATTTGTCAAGTTTTATTAGTGTTATACACTATGATTGATGAGATGTTTGTGCCAATTTTTGTAAGGTGCTCCTTTCTACATCTAATGGAAATTCCATTTCTTTTTATAGTATGGTGAGCTACCTGCAACTTCATCAACAATCTATATTTGGAAGATTGACTTGATACCACTATTTGATCTACTACATTCACAGTTGTCAATAGTTTGATGTGATTCAACAAGCTATGATGAGTTGTGTCCTTAACAATCTTTTCTAATTGAGACTTCATTTTGTCCTCAAACCTTTTTTGGAAAGATTATCTTCCAACAAATTTTAGTATTATCTACATTCATTAAACCAAGATTTAACAACTTGATTGTCTTTTAATTCAACTTTTTGATCTTTTTGTCATCTTTCATGAAAATTCATGTCCTTCCCTTAGTTTCTTGCACTTTTTAATGATAGATGATGCCATTAGTGAGGTACAAATGTGTTTATTAATTCCCTTAGAAGCCACTAGTTTTATGGACTTCGTGTAAAATCTATTTTTCAATATCCTCTTTCAAATAAAGATGTTTGTTCTTATCAATGTTATCTTTAAACTTCCCAAAAAATCCTCTCAAACTATCATTCAATTCAAACCATTCATTCAACCTTCCATTCCTTTGCATTGTTTCCCCCCAAATGTCTTGTTTTATTTGCATTATTTTATCTTTCAAGTTATCTCGAGAAGTTTTCATTGTACTATTTTCCTTATGTAGTTATTGTTTCAATTCTGACATATGTTGTTCACTATTTCCCCTTCATCTATTTTATCTTCCCTTTATTTTTTTTCTCTCTCTCATTGTCCACTTGCCTCTATAAATTTTTGTTCAATCTAATAGTATATTATGCACTTCTATATATATTTATTTCAGTGACTTTTTTATCCTCAAGTTTTTATTGCTTTGATCTATTTTTTCCCTCAATTCCTTCAATTTTGTCTCCATCTATTCTTGTTGTGAAATTTGTTCTGTAGAGGCATAAAAAAATTATTGTTTTTTATAATCCATTTTACTTATCTATCTATTGCTTTCTTTTTTGCTTTTTCATTTTTTAGATCTTTCTATAACTTTTCTATTACTTTCTCCATCTTACTTTTCTCTCTATCCACCTTGACTATTGAACTGTAGACCACTTGGTTGGTCTTTTTTACCAAATTAATTTTCCCTACACTTTTAACTTTGACAAATCCATTTCCACTTTGCTAAGAAGAAACTTAGAGGGATATATATGACTCTGTAGTAGATTATTATCTTTAGCCATGAGAATAATGATCACAAACTCCATCATTTATTTATTTATTTGGGTCATATGCGGTAAATCCCTTGTTTGATGTAAGGTCTTCATTCAAGCTACAAAAAATGCATCCTACTTTAATTCCTTCTTATTTTGTCTATTCATATTGTTTGTTTGTTTAAATCTATTAGCAAAATTATTGTAATAAAATCCTAGGGTTGCTAAGGCAATTGAAATATTTGAAAGGTGAAATAGCACTTACAATTATGTGCATGCCTCTGCCTATCCATGTGGTTCTACATAATACATTTTGAGGATCGGTAATACCCATTCCTAATTTGGTCTCACTATAACTAGCAAGTGGAGTTTTTGACTATTTTGAGGTTCTTTTTGAAGCTAAAAATTAAATATTTAGAGCGACAATTGATATTATTGAAGTTTTATTCACCATTGTCATTATTGTGATTATGATAACTGTTGGAGTAAATGAGTATTTATTATTTACACTTTACCTAAGTTTACTTAGGTTTATGCATATTCATATTAGTTGTCATGTAGGCACCTTGGATTTTTCATATTCATATGAGTTATCATGTTGGCAACACAATAGTTCACATCTTATTTGAGCACATGTTGCCTACTACATCTCTTTGTGAGATAGACTTTTGTATTCTTATCCTCTCATACATTCATGCATAATGAAGGATAATCAACTCTTAGTGGACATGTGCTTAGTTGTTTCTTATCTCTTTGCATGACTCCTAGTCATCTTGATTGCCTTTATATAGAAGGAACTTCCATTATGTATTCATTTGAAATCTATTATCATTTGATCATCTCTTGTCTCTCTTGTGCTATCTCTTATGGTTCTACTTCTTGGCATTACATTATTGCCTTAGGTAAATTCTTACATGGTATCAGAGCTTGAGGAAGATTCTTACACCCTTTGTGTATTTACAATGTTGTGATCACTAGGAATATGTATAGTATCTACTACATACCTTATGTGAGAGATATCTTGTTGTTGTTGTTGCACTTATTTAAGATAACTAGTGTTAGTATACATGTCATTCACACTAGTGGTAGTGGCACTCAATTGAACACTAATAGGAATGCTATCCCCATACCCCCCACTAGTAGCAATGACCCTTAATGCATTAGCAATAGGAATAACATATTTTTTGTGGTTGTGATTGAATCTGATTATCTAAAGAAGATGGATTTGAAGCTCTAACAAATGAAGATGCAAGGGTATATAATTATATAGTACCTTTTTGTGATGAATCTGATGATTATGCTCTAATGACTAGTTTGTGACCATGTTTCTCTAGAAATGGTATGCTACTGTAAATCAAGGGCCTTCTCTTTTGTGATCTAGAGCACTGTGAATTAGAAAACCCATTTTCTATCATGGTTGCCTCTTTTCTATATGTCTCTTTTATTGACTCATTGACTCCACTTTATTTTGCACAGACGATAATAGCTATTGGAGTGGCTATGTTATTCCTATTAAACTTGATATCATACTCATTAGCTTTAAAATTATCATCATATGCTTTGCTGAGATACTCCATATTCCACAATTTTCTAAACTCTTTGTCCTCCTGGATTTCATAAAGATATGCACATGTCTTTGTTTCATTAAGATTATTCCTCATAATACAAAAATCAATTATTTTTCTTTGAGTCTAATTTTCTCTTTACATTGTAAAACTAATGTTTGTAGAGTAACTTTTTGAGATGGATTAGCAACTTTTTGGTAGAATATGTAAAATGTCTCGATTCTCTCTTTTGTTCTCTATGCATGGAATGCCATAATTTGTGATGATAATTCTTGTAGTGAAATTTTATTATTAGTATCATATCTCTCCATCTCTTTATTTTACCTCTTTGTAGGAGTCCATGTTTTTTAAATTTTATAGCAATAGTTTACTTTCGTGTTGTGATTTGTATGCAAAGTTTCTATTCATCTTAAACCTTGTTTGAGTTATACCTAATGGATCATACTATCAGTAACTATCAGCATCAAAGCTAAAAATTATCAAGAAAATCACGTCCCACTTTGAATTTTTTTTTTCAAATATAAACCCTCCACATGAGAAAGACCAAGAAGGAAAAATTATATTTTTTGTTGACCATGAAAGAGTGAATACTTGATCTCCATCTATCATACATATTCCAATGAAAATACCCTCTTTATCACATGTATTATAAGTTTGTAGGGTTCTACTTTTGAACCATAAAACCTTAACACCGTGTATTCTTCCATGAAAACTAGTCAACCAATTGTATTTGACTTCCAAGTTGAATGCAATCTCTACAAAACATAGACATTCTAGGCAATAGAGTGCTTACAATTTTATGATATTTGGTTCCAAAAAGAAGTCTACAAAATGGTTATAGTTATTAATTTATCATGCATCCCTATATTAGGTGTCCATTCATATATTGGACACTTTGTTATGTTACAAGTCTTCTCATCAATCTTATAGACCTGAATATGAAGCTTGTTGGTCTCAAATATCGCAGGATACTTTAATTGAACAATGTGCTCGAGAAAATTATATCTTACTAGTTCTCTTACAAAATGAATTTGAAAAATTATTTCAATAATGTTGACACCTAGATCACTATTATTTTCCAATCTCAAGCATAACATTAGCAAGGAAATATATCTTGAACCCATGACACAAAAAAATCATAAATATAAGAAAGTTTACGGTTCCAATCTAATTGAGTACTACACACTATTAGACACTTGATATATGAATCCTTATAATTGACATCTAATTTCTCATAATACTTTGCTAGCTTTCCTAGGTCAATATGAACACTTGTGTTTTGTGCTTTAAACCCTTGGTCCAATAAATGAGTGAATTATCCCTTTTTTAGGGATTAAATTTTCTCTTGACTATTTTCATTAACAATGTATTTTCTATATTCATTTTTTTTTGTCCAGACCATGATTTTTTTGGCTTTAGGTAACAAAATGTATGCCAATCCAACAACCCATGATGCAATTTTATTCCTTAAAAACTTTATACTTTATTTCTCTAAATCTCTCCACTTACAATACAATGCATATATAATTCTCATGATTCACTTTTTTCCATTGATAACATGATCATAAATATCAAGGCATTCCTTAGTGTATCATGATGTTTTAACTAGTTTAGCTAAGCATATTTCCTCATTCTCTTGGCTTTTAGTTTTAGTCATGCTATTTTATTTCCCCATCATTGGTATTGGTAATGGTTCAAAATAATTTCAAATAACTAGTAACTGGTAACCATAAGCTTCAAAATGCTAACCATCTAGTTGAATGATGAAACCCTAATTCTAGTTTTATAATATAAAGTGTAAACTATGAGATTAAAAAATAAAATATATAAGATGTAGGTGTTTTAGGTTTACTTAGAACTTATACTTGAGATAATGAAAAGAATAATACACTTAGAAACAAACTTTGTTGCATTCTTCAACGTAGAAGACATTTTAAAATCTCCAATATGCAGTACAATTCAAAGCCTTAGTTTTAAGAACTTTAAAAACTTCAAAACGTAAAGGGAAAAATTTGTACAACCATGTTAGAATTTTATAAATTATTATTAATTACTAATTTACCATTCACAACCTTAGGATGATAATTTTATTGCTTCTATACAAAGATTGACGTTAGACACATCACACCAACATGTGTCACTGTTTTGGAATATCCTTGAAGACTTTTTAATCCTTTACAACTTCTCCTTGAAGAAGGCCTTATTACATTTAATTGAATGTTTAAAATGAAAATTTGAATTTAATTATTGTTATTTAAATTTTTATCATTTATGGTAGATCAATGTTAAATGTCACTTGCCTTATTTCTAGTTAAACTTTGTGAAAAATGTTTAAATTTCTCACATTTAACCTAAAATACACCTTAGGTCATTGATCTACACTAATATGGCAATCGTCACTTTTGTTAGTTGTTGTGGGTAATATTAATTTTTGCCAATTTCATAGCTTAGACACATGACACATCATCGTCTAATACATTGATCATTTCTTTCTAAGGACTAACAGTATAACGAGTGTCACTTTTTTGGAATATTTCCAATAATTTTTAACACGTCACAATTTTTTCCATAAATAAAGCTTATTACACTTAATTAAGTGTATAATTACAAGTTTACATTTTAACTTCACTTAATTAAATTTGTTAGATGGGTGCTTGACACACTATCTAAGTTGCTAGATGGTTTGACATGTGCCTTATTTTTGGGGGAAGGTTGTATAAAATGTTTAGTAGTCCACCTTTCGTCTGAAATAAACCTTCGATCACTAATTTGTGGTCATCAATTAGTCATGGTATATATTCTTAATTATTGTGGGTCCTATAGATTTTTTCCAGTTTGGCAGCCTAGTCACCTAACACACCTCCATTCAATGACCCAAAATTAAGCTTACTATTGTACCATCTTAAATTATAAGCACTTAAATTTATTGATGGCTTAGCACCCATTTAATGCAAATTTATCATTTATTTGCATTTCTCCTCATTTCTCCCCTTTCTTCTCATTTCTCCTTAGCAAAATTATGGTAGGACCTAATAGATCCTCCTTGGTATTCCTATTTCATAACATAAAACTTGAGGTAGGATCTATCCACTTAGGTCTTCCCTTGCCTTCCTCCAATAAATTGGAATCTATTTTTTGCATTGAAACTAAGTTTTCTAGAAAACTTCACCTAATTTCCCAAAATTGAGACTTGTTATGCAACCCTAGGGGATTCCCAAATATTATGGGACCTAGCTAGCAAGGGTGTAGTGTGTTCCTACTGGCCCAATCAGAGACATAGTGCATCCCTACTTGGAACCTATTTTGGGTTTGCTTTTCAGGTCTTGGGTCTAGATTAATTTGAGGTGCAAAATTCAATAGTTGGCTTGAAGGAAAAAGTTTATTTTGAGCCCTTTATAAGCCCATTCATTTGCCTTATTTTGCATCCACAATTTATATCAAACATTCATAGGAAGCATTCATACTCAAGCATCCAAGTGTTCAAGCATTCAAGCTATCTTCAAGTACATTCAAGAAGATCCTTTTGCAAGTCATTAGAGAGGAGATATCTTGCACTCATACTTATTCTACATTCATATCCTCTTGATCCATTCAATTGGTGAAGTGAGCATATTGAATTCTTATATTTAGTTTACATTTCTAGAATTTTAATTACTTCAATTTTAATTATTTTTCTTAGAAGAAAAATAGGTTACAGATTTAGATACCCTTTTCGTTAAACTTCAAAGATTCAAAAATTGTTTCATATTCAAAGACTACTTAGTAGGGACACATTTCATCCCTACCACTAAAAGTTGACCCTACTTCTTTATTTTGACCTTGATAGATAGTTGAAAAATTTCTAGGTTGTGTAGATCTCACAGTTTGTGGGGTTAGGAAGGGAGATTGAAAATTTTTGGAGATCATTTGACAACCCACTTTCAAGTTTTTATTTTGCACTGCAAGTTTCCTTTCCTTCTACATTTTAAATACCCATTTTCATTTCCATACATTCAAATTTGCATTGTACATCTACTTTCTTTGCTATATTTCATAGCTCTTGCTACATTAGGGTTTTAAGGATTTGGCATTCTTTCTCCAACTCTATAACCATTGGATCTTTGCTTACATTAGTGATCCTTCATCATTTGGTTAGTTCTAATCTTCTTAAATGTAGTTACCTTAGAGTTGGAATTGAAAGGATCAATCTCCTTAACTTCCCTTTGAGATACAAGGTTAATCAACCCCCCAAAATGTGAAGTACTGGAGATCTATTCTAGTTGCTTCACATTTTACTTTGTGCAATTATATTAAGCATAGAATTAAATATTAAATTTTCTAGATGCACATTTAATGACACTAATACATGTCTCATTTTTGGAAGAAGTTTCCAAAAAATGGTTATCATTCACATTCAACACTGAATACACCTTAAACATTGATCTATGGTCATCCAACAAACAATGATATATGTCGTTGTCTTCACTTGTGATGAGTCCCATGTTATAATTTATCAAAAGTAGTTTTTCTACTTTGGGGCCTCATCATTTGACACTACATCATTCTATGGGTTGAGTCATATATAAATAAATAAATTAGTTAATAATCATGTTAATTAAACAATATAAAGTTTAACCATTTTTAAGTTTTAATGATAGCTAATAATGTTTAGTGTATAATTTTAAAATTAATTATAGACTGAGACATGTTTAATTTTTAAACTATGAATTTTTAATTTAAATCATTGTTCAAGATTTTATTATTATTATTATTTTATTGGTAAACAGTTGAAGCCTTTTGATTATATTAATTAAATAATTTTAAAAAAATCCAAGTAACTCCGTTCAAATAGGCACTGGTAGGAAAGAACAGAGAAAAAAACCTCCAATCTAGCCCAAGACTGAAGTCCAACAATATTACATGTTTAAAAGGGGCATACCCCAATTTACAATAGTCCTTATGAGTAATTTCGCACTGTATCATATCTAGAATGCCAAAAAAAATTAATGCAGAAGTTCAAGATTTAATTATTACTATTATAATTAGTATCCCATATTTACAAATTAGTATCAAGAATATTATTTCAAAGTCTTTAAATGACATATAATTTATTAATATATTATATTTCATTTTGTCCAATTTTGAAATTTAATATAATTTAATAATTTAAATTACAAAATTAACTAAAAAAATATTACACGTATCTTCCAGACTTCCTATTCCAAATAGTTTAATAACTGTTTATTAGAAATTTGTTTGTTTGTAACAAGTGTATTATGGTTAGGGTTAACATTAGAATTAGCGTTACAATAATTTTTTTTACATTGAATTGCAATTTCATTTTGTTAGTGATTTAGAAAATCAAATTAACTTATTTGATTCATTTTTAGATTGAAAAATTATAAATTGTTTCTTAATACTCTATTGTAATTCCACTTTTTCCCACAAATTATTACACACAATATTGTCCATTTCATCTCAAATTGGACTAAATACAAAATAATGAAACTAAAAATTTTATTTGCATTCATGAGAGGCAAACCAAAATGAATGTCAAAGTTTTAAAATTTAAATTAATTCATTAAAAAAGTTATATTAACTTATTAACTTTTGGCTTGATGACTGGCTCAGTTCAAGTCCTCTCTGGGATAACGAGGCTTTGAACAGATGGGCTAATGTTTGCATTGAAAGATTTGGGAGTAAGTTGAGTGACTACAAAATTCTCAATGGGTGGATTGACCTAGCAGAGGTGTCTGAGGAGCTGAGGCCGCTGATGGATATGGTTAGACATATTCCTTTATCCCACTATAAAGATGTCATTGTTTGGGGGTAGACTGTGCATGGTCTTTATACTGTGGCCTTTGGCTATGGGACTCTACAATTACAGGGCCAGGCCCCTGTGTGGGCCAAAGCCTAGTATTCGAACATGGGCCAAAGCCTAGTATCCGAGCCTTATTCCAAATATTAACATTTTCTTTTGGATCTTGCTCCAAAATCATATCCTCACAGTGGATAACCTCACCAAAAGAGGGAACATGATGCCGAAGAGATGTATCTTATGCAAAAATAATAGTGTGAGTGTTGACCATATATTTATACACTGTCCTTTTATTAATTTTATTTGACTAACACTAAAGGCCCCATCCCCCCTCTTAATACAAGGGTCAAAGACAAAAGGGAGGGTTGTAGCTAGTCTTTCCCACCTGAGGGCTAGCTTAAGGCCAATTTTGACGAGGTGGCCAAAGGCAACCAGGAAAGGCTAGGGTTGGTGGCATCATAAGAAATGTGCATGGGAAAGGGATTTCTACATTTACTGCTCCCCTTGGGATTCAAACTAATCATTATGTGGAGGCCATTGTGGCACACCAGACAATCAAGTTAGCAAAAAAAATTGGAATGAATTTCCTTTGGTTGGAAGGAGACTCTAAAAACATTATTGATTGCCTTAATGGGAGGAACAAGCCTACTTGGACTACTACAAATATTATTGATCAATGCATCTAGAACCTTCAAACTTTTAAAAAAACCTATGTGGCACATGAGTACTCTAAGGCCAACAATGTGGCAAACAAGTTGGCAAATTGGGCAGTCGAGTATAATGAGGTGGCTAAGTGGACGGATGGACATGATATCTCATTAGAGTTTAATGAGGTCATCGAAAGGGATCATATCCTGGGTAGATTGGGTATAATTAAATGCCATAATGAAAGTTAGTAAGTTGTGGGTTGTGGTCAGTAGTAACATGTGTGGATTTATTATGATAACCAATGATTTATGAGAAATATGTAGAGTTGTGAGGTGGAAGTATGATATTTCTTGTACTTCCCATATCTACAATATCTATCAACCTATGTCAAGTACTGCTTGTGGGAAGTGAATTCACAAGGCAAAAAAAGGTTTAATAAAATGAGGAGAGCCAAAGGCTTGTAGGTTTTGAAGGGTTCCAACACTGACTATAGAGACTGCATTGAGAAGAACACCATGGTTGGGGAAAGACACGGGAGGGAACTAGAGGATGAAGCCCAGAAGTGGAGAAGAAGATCTAAGATGTGGAACATCCTAAAGAAAGGCAAAATTATGAATTATATTGAACACCCCCACGGATGGAAACCCTTTGTAACCAAAAGTATGGTTAGAAACTGGAATGAGGGCATGGTCAGAATCTATGGGGTGGAGTTCTCTATTATGGAAGAAATTATTTCCCTGATTACTGGCATCCCTATTATTGGCAAAAAAAATTATAGAGATCAGAAAGTATTAGGGTAAGTAGTGGTGGAGTTTACTAAGAACCAAGAGGAGAAAGAAGCGTTGGTGAAGAGAGGTACCCATTATCTCTGGAGATCCATCAAGCCTCTATGAAGATTTGTGCTCTGTGACATCATCAAATAGATTACTCTCTTTACCAGGTTTGATCACATATACACTTACCACTTTGTGTTACTCAATCATTTTAGGTATGGAGCGAAAATATCTATCCCCTTCTACCTTTACTCGTCCATGAATGATAATAATAATGAGCATAAAGAAAAAAAACTAGGAACCCATTGCTCCATGAGGGGCTATTGCTATTAATCTATGAATACTTCAAAGCTAGGACTATTAGTAAACATATCAAAAATAGGTAAGAGGGCAAGAAAATAAAAGGGGATTATGATGAGTCTGAGGAGATTTATTTTCCTTTAGATATAGAGGAAAGTCTTTAGATGTACATGGATTTGGAGGACTTTGAGACCCCATAGCAGAGCTCAGGGGAAAAAACCCTCAAAATTGATAGCAAGGAGCAAAATTTTCTCCTCGAGACCACAAAAGACATTGACACTTCTTCAAATAAGGGTTACAATGAATGGGCTGAAGGGATGGACATAGGTGAAGATAGTGTAGAGGCAGAGGAGAAAATTAGGGAAGGGGATGGTCAAAAATGAAAGAAGAGTAAGAGAACCATCACTATCAAAGTGTCGGCAAGCAAAGAGAATTGTCAGGGAATCAGAAAAGGAAAACCCCAAATGACAACAAGGACAAACGGGGGGGAGGAGAGTGAGAAGGTGGAAGGGGATCCCATTGATAGGGAGGGACCCAAACAAGGCTTCAAGGATTTTGGCACTAGTACTTATAGATGCTCATTCATAGAGAAGGATAGGAAGGTGGTGTGGAGGAACTTTGACTCTGCTTTAGCTAATATGGGCATTAAATGGGAGCTAATTAGAACTCAAGTCAAAGAAAATGAAGAGGATAGAATCTAGCTAGAGGAGTTGATCAATTGCACTTTGGTCATCCTTAGTCACATTGCTAAGGAGAACCCAAACATGGATGTCCTCAACAATGCAAAAAATAGCATGGTGGATAGCTTCTATACCACTAAGTAGCTTTTCCACGAAATCATTGACCTCAAACACATAATGAGCACTCTAGAAAGGGAGACCTATAGCTTAAAAAATAGGGTCAATGAGGATGAACAAAGCATGGACAAAAGAGTGGAATAATTCAAGAATAAAACTCATGTGATGGATAGGACAATGTGAGGTATAGTTGAGCAGAGCTCTAGCATCCTCAAGAATAATGAGAACATCAAGAAGTTCATTCACTATGCGGACGATCGGAGCATCAACAAGGAGTAGGACCCTAACACCTACAGCTTAAAGGACATGACTTTGGATGAAGGCACAAGGATCCAACACTAGGAAAAAGAATACCTTGGCCCCAGACCAGGAGCTTTCTAAGATGAAGGAGGCAACAGGCAAGTAGTCGGAGCTAGAGATCAATGTAGCTGAAATGCTGAGAGACGTCGTCTAAGCACCCTAGCCTTTTATGGTTTGCCCTGGTTTTTTTGGCTTTAATTCTATTTGTATCTTTGTTTAGGGAGATGTTCTTTCTTTTTTCTTTCTAGCTCTATGTGTAGCCTTTTGCATTCTGATGTAGACTGATATTTTTATGTTCAGGTTTCAAGGCCCTTTTAAAGCCTTTTTTCCTTACTCAAAAAAAAACTTATTATTTGGAACCCCTCTAAAACTTCAAAATCAAAATGAGGGGATTATATCATTAGGGCACTAAAAATATGAGCATTAATGGTACTAAGAAATGAAATAAATAAATGAAAGTGGTAACCCTCCAATTAAAAATACTAGAGGCAAAGCACTAGGTGATAACCTCATCAAATCTATCTAAGAATAATTGTCAAGAGAGGATAACCTCAACGAATTATTCAAGACATCCATAGTCAAGATCCACCAAATATTTGAGGAGAAATTATTTCTATATAAAACCCCCTCCTAATTTGTGCCTACATTCATTGTCACATGAATTTTTGTGCATTCATGTGCAAAAGGAAGGGTTGAATTTCCACATTTGTGCCTTACTAAAGAAGCTTTTACATTTCAATAGCCCAAGAGATATCCACCAATACTTTTGCAAAAATAGAGTAATTAATGTTGTCCACCAAAAATTCTTCTTTAAATACACTCCTCAACAACATAAGCTATTAAGAATTTCCACATTGTCTTATCTGAGGTTGAGAAGGGATGCCAAGAACCAAGACATAATGTTTATGGTTATGTAGTATCTACTATCATTCTAAAGGAGATCTTGGTCATGCACCATGAACATAACAACATTTGTAAAATACCCAACCTGCTTACAAATTGAAGTGAGGATTTCATATGGGATCTTGCCCAAAAAGGGATTCTAGTCATCCATGGATGTGCATCTCGATCAAATTAGAGTGTGTATCTTAATTTCCTCATCCTAAAGACCTAGAGCTTAAAACTAGAGACAAAAACTCTAAAGACCTAAATAATTAGACCTTGAATCTAAAGGAAAAATTTAGAATTCCAACCATTGATAACTTCAAACACTTTACCTAGAAAAAGAAAACTTAAGAAGAAAGAATAAATATTGTTTATGAATAGCAAATAATTAATCCTTAGTAATTCACTTTTACTTATCTAATCCTATTAAATCAATGTCCTTTGATTTTTTTAATCTTTCATATCTCTAGGTAAATCTTTCACATTAATGAATGAGTGTGAAAAAATGGTAATATACTTTATAGTGGTGCCAAATTGGAAGTCATGTATGATGGTTGGATGACAAATAAATAATGTCAACAATCATCGTCACTTATAAGGAATTTATTACTTACAAGTTTTCATGCAAAATAAATTATAATCTACCATCCATGTAAACGATTGGCTAGTTGGAATCAATAATCATGGTTAAGGGGAGAAAGAATAACATTTTCTAGATAGTAAAAACATTTACGCTCTGCAACTATTTCACTTGTTTCCCACTCCTTTGGCATTTTGAATTTGAATGAGTGAGAATGGCCCCTAGGGGCTGCACTTGGTCCCAAAATCCTGCCTAGACCTATAACTTGTTATGACCCCATATGAGGTAACCTAGGGGAGTGTTGATGTTGATCGTCCAGATGGTGAGGTGTCGCTGGAGTCAATGGTGACATCAATTGTGTTTTAGGAGGATAAAATGAGTCCTACAGTGGCTCATGGATGGAAGAATGTGGTCCTTGGAGAGAATATGCCTCACACCCTGTTGGAAGCTCCCAAGGTGATCAGTGGTGAGGAGGGAGAGGAAATCATTGTCCAGACACCCTAGTTGACAGTGTGTCTATCAACCTAAAACTTTGCTTGATTGGAAAATTTGTAGCCTTTTGCCCATTAGTAGAGATGGTCAGGAAGTGGGTAAGCCAGAGATGGAAGTTAAAGGGTAGTGTGATGATTTTTTTGATGTCAAGGGGTCTGTTTTGCTTTAAATTCATGGTTGTTGAAGACATGACTATGGTGATGGTCGAGTCTTGGTCCTATGAAAAACATAGTCTAACTGTGGCTAAGTGGCACTTTTCGCTGGATCCGGAGAAAGAACTAAACAAGATGGCTCTAGTTTGGGTTAGGCTCCTGGGACTACCCCTAGAATTTTAGGATGAGAGGATCTTGAAATCTATTGGAAACTCCTTTGCACATTTTATTGTGGCTGACATGGTTACCCTACTGAGGTCTAGGTTGGTGTTTGCAAGGTTCAGTGTGAATGTTATTATAGGTAGTTCCTTACCTAAGTCCATTACTCTAAGCTCGAAGTGGGGTGAAAAAGTGCAACCCATCATTTATGAAAATGTGAGGTTATTTTGCCAGAAATGCTCATCATTTAGGCAATTGATTATTGATTGCAAAAAGATTAATAAGTTGGTTGAGGGGGAGTTAACAGGGGAGAAGGGAGTTGTGATTTTTCCTTTAGACACAGGAGAAAAGGGAGTTGTGTCACTGGATAAAGGAGAAGGAGAGCTGGAAGGGAAGGTGAAGACTATTTCACCTAGGAAGAAGCTAGAAGATAAGTTGGTTACCCACCAAGGAGAGGTGAGAGTAATAGGATAGAAGAGAAGGTGACCCACCAAGGTGAGTTGGAGATGAGTATGGTAAAGGCTTCTAAGAAGACTTGTTAACTGGATGGGCCTTTGGGGGGGTTAGAGGAAGGATAATTTTTTTATGAAGAAGAGACTTACCCTTTCTACAAGAGATTAAAGATCTCAGTACCCCTTTGAGAAACATGGTGATTGAGGAGGTATTTGGGGATAAGGACATTGATAATACTTTGGAGAGAGGAAAAGTGAAAGACTCAAAGGAGGGGGAGGTAGCCAGAGTACTTTGCTAGAGTGAAGATTTGCCCCCAATTCCTAAGAAGGTGGAATCGCTAGCCTCGTTGGAGGATGTGGAAGGGAAATGGCAAACCTAGAGAAGGAAAAAAAGAGTATCAAACAAATTTGAGGTGGTATTAGAGTTAAAGATGGATGTAGGGAAATCTAGGAAATAGAGTAGAAGAATGAAGTAGAAGGCAAGGGAGGTGGCTAGTGGCAGGCAACCTACCTTGGAGCCCTAAGCAAAGGGTAGAAAATGATCATTCTATTATGGAATATGAGGGGGTTGAAAAGCCCTCAAAAGTAGTTTGCTCTTAAGCAGAAACTGTCTAACCTAAAAATTGATATTCTTCTAATCCAGGAAGTTAAAATGACTATGTCTAATTTACAATGAATTGCTAGTTATGTTTGGCCTGGTGCTAATTTTTTTTAAAGTGAAGTGGAGGGTGCATCAAGTGTGGCTACTTTCTAGAACCCAAGTGTCGGTAAAGGGAATTTTATACATTGTTCTAGAAACTATCTAATTACTGAACATAAGAAAGATGATAAGATATGAATTATTGTCAATGTGTATGCTCCTAATACTAGACAAGGAAGAAGTTTTCTTTGGGAGGAGTTGTCTATCTTTCTCTCTCACAACAAAAATACTTTTTGTATGGGAGATTTTAACTCACCTCTGTATCCCTCAGAGAAGGTTGGAGGAATAGTGGATTTTAATGAAAGTATGAAGGATTTGGCTTAATTCATTAATAAAAATGACTTAATGGATATGGAATGCATGGAGTGAAGTTCACCTGGTTGAACAATAGGAGGGGAGTTGACCTTATCCAAGTCAAACTAGATATACTTTTGTTTTTTGCTAGCTGGGATGGTTTAACCTCCTCCTCTCTCATGGGCTTACCCAAGGTGGTCTCCGATCATGCTCTCATCTTTGTTAATTGAAAAGAAGAGTCCCAGGGGGGCCCAAGACCTTTTAGATATGAAATTATGTGGAAACATCATCCTCATTTTAGTAATAGGGTGGTAGAGTGGTGGGGGATTAGTGTGGAAGGAACTGCTATGTATAGACTTTCTACTAAACTAGAGAATGTTAGAATGAATATGTACCCCTGGCAGAAAAGATATTTTGGAGATATATTTAAGACTAAGGAAAAGGTGGAAGAAAAGTTAGAGGAGCTCCAAAAAACTATGGGGGAAGGCCTCGCCTCAAAGGATATGATTTAGGAGGAGGATAACTATAGAAAGGTTTGGAAGGAAACAATGATCAAAGAGGAGACCTTCTGGAAGCAGAGATCCAGGGTGTTATGGCTCAAGGTGGGTGATAGGAATACTATATTTTTTCATAGATCAGCATCAATCCATAAGAGGAGAAACATGATTGATAATGTTAAAGATGATAAGAATGTGAAGTTCACTAAAACTAAAGAAGTGGGAAACTAGGTGATTGCTTACTTCAAGAAATCTTATTTGGAGGAGTAGAGAAACATCAAGGAAGAGAAAAAATGATGGCTAATTAATTCCATTCCCATTATGATCTCAGCTAAAGAGAATGAGGAACCTTGTATAGTTGGTTACTGAGGAGGAAGTCCATAGAGCTATCTTCTCTATGAAAGCCTACAAATCCCCAGGCCCCGATGGTTTCCCCTCGGCTTTCTTCCAGCACTTTTGGAACGTAGTTAAATTGGATCTTCTCTAGGCTACTTGTGACTTTTTCAGAATAGGGAAGCTTCTCAAGCAGCTTAATAAAATGCTTATTGCCTTGATCCTGAAGGTTAAATACCCAAGGGCCCTCTCTAATTTTAGGTTGATTAGCCTTTGTAACACTACTTCAAAGATTTTCTCTAAAATTTTGGTGAATAGGTTAAAACTACTGTTGCATAATTCATTGGGAAAACCTAGAATGGGTTTGTCCCAATGTTGGAGCTTTTCAACTACTGAACAACAAAAGCTTAATACGAAGATAATAATACTCACAAATCTAGGAATTAGCTACATCCATTTAACAATTATGTATGCATATTATTTGGATCCAACTTCAACAAAACCAAGACTGGTTTTCTACTCTCTAGGCTCTGCAGAACCAAGGTGGGTATACCTAGGGGATGATTCAAATGAATGTTGTTGTATGAGAATCCTTTTAGTTTCATTTTGAGTCTCATCTCCTATCTCTAACACATTCATAGTTTATCCATTCCTTGACATTTTTAGATGACATACATCCCTTATAAGCATATTTGGTCATAATTCTCCTTAGGTTTACAAATATCTCTGAAAATAGTTGCTATGTAAGACTTTGAAATCAGATGTAAATGATCGTTGAACCTCTTTGAAACTCTTCAAATGGTAAAATAAAATTGATTTTGATTTTAGAATTGGTGCTTATTCATGATCTCTCTATCTATAGACTGGGTTAACTAGATCAGTGCTTTATCCATTGGGATTTAGAGTCTACTTCAATTCATAGATCTAATTATTTGCAATACAACCAATACTATCAACCATTCTTACTAGAATTCATTCTTATAGAAATCCTTCCTATTATCTTAGCAACCTTATCAAATTCGCTAGAGCATTTACTTAATTCATTGAATCAATAGCAATAATGAATTGACATACAATCTAAGTGAATTGTATTCAATTGGACAAGCTTTGTTCACACAACATCAGAATGACCAGGTAATAACAATGGAGACAAAATTCAGCAAGAATAGATATGGGGACAATTCAACGTTGTATTAATCTTCTTTCAAAATTGTACACAATTGTAATAAAACTCAGAATGACTCTAGAAAAAACATTAGACCCTTGTAACATCAATATATTCCCAAGTATTTAGAGAAAATACATGATAAGTTTTGCACTAAAATTGGACCAAACCATATTAAGTATAGACCTAAATTATCAATGAAATCAGACCCTTTTCTAGCCTTGGAATCTCACTTAAATAGACTGATGCAACAAGCTTCAAGCATAGAGAACTAACAAATGTCAACTAGACAAAAGATATTTACATTTAGCTATCACAAAAAGATAAAAAATTGTGTAACAGAAAAACTTATATATCAGATTATTCTTTTGGTAGGCTCCTCTTCTATTATATTTTCAAATGCTACAAATCCCATGATTGGCTTAGTTATTTTGAGTCCTCAGCATATGTAGCTATCAAGTTTGCCAATGATGTGTCAGGCTATGATTCCTACAAATTCACCTCTACTCTGGCATTTCCACTTGCATCATCATGTACTACCAAGTTGACAATTATATTTGGTTTCATTTTTGCCACATCATCCATCTAGCCCAAGGTGCTTTCCACATGAGATGATTGCCCTTCTTTGTCTTCTTCTCTCCTCTGATCTTTCGAAGATGTATCAATGATTTGTATTTCATCTGGATTCATCTCATTATCATCACTCTCAACCTCTTCCCATTGCTCATTAGAAGCAACATCAGCCATCCACTTGTCAAAGAGGGTGTCATCTGGCCAATTAAACTGCAGAATATCACTTTACTTTTTGATTACATATTTTGCTTCTTTATCAATACTAAAAAAATCTTACTTTTAAGAATCAAAGAATAACTGGGCTTTCACTATTTCTTCTATCATGGCTGCCCATCATGCATGTCCTTTTTCATTTATTACTTCATTCATTCTTAAACAAAATAAATCTCTGATTCTTTAGCCCATTCATCTTTATTTTTCAATTTATTTTTCTTATCGAAAGAAAGTGGCAATAAATCAAATTTCTTACTCTTATACTTATCCAAATAGCTAACAATTCTTCTTTGTAGCTTAACTCTCTTATCATCAAATTCTGGGAGATCATGAGCAAGATCATAAGTTATTTCAATGTGATCATGTGAAGACCTTATAATAGAGTAGCACAAGAATGTGATTTCCTTTCTTCTCTTACTCCACTTATTGATAATAGCTTTCAAGGTCTCATCACTTTCTTTTATTTCATCCCATATGTTTATTACTTTTGTTAATTGATCATAAAATAATGGCCATTCAATTTTATCAACCAGATACATGAGAGCCTTTCTCAGTTTGTGTTCATATTGCACATTCAGCTCTACATGTAGTGCCCATAGTTTGCTCTTTTCTTCTTCAAAATCTTCAATTGTGTAATATTGTGGCCTTTGTGAAGTATCTGGCATTTCTATAAGAGTAGTGGATTTTAAAAGGTTCCATTGGTGGGCAAGGGTATGTGATCCTAGGCCTAGTAGATCGTCCCAACACCTTAGTCTGAAGTTCAATTCTCTTTTGAACTTCTTTATTTTAGGCTTCTAAAACCTTTTCATATTTATCTTACAGTTCAGACATTGCCTTCTCTTCTTTGTCTGTAGTAGCCAGAACTAAGTGAGATGTTCCAACATTCATATGTGCAGCCTCTACATGGGTGGTATCTACTACTCTATTTACAATGATAGTACCCATTAATCCAGAGTCATCTAGCTGTGATAAAATAGCCCTTGATCCTTTCCTTAATGACCAAATAACTAAGGTGGATTGGCCCTCACTAAATGTAGTACCTTTGAATTCTTTTTTGTTTTGATCCTGTAGGTCCAATTTATTTGAAACAGAATTAAAAACTAAAGCATCTACTATATCCCAATTGGGTAGCAGTAAAATATTTGATGCTTTCACCATCTACCTCCCCTATTCAGGGGTTATACTTTGGAATTCATGTATCATCTCTTCTTTTACTTGATTCTGCAAGGTTGCCTCCTCCAGTTCTGGATGCGCTGTTTGTAGCTTATTACATTTTTCCTCATATTTTTCTATGTTTGCTCTCCATGCAAACTAGTGGGAGGCTCTAGACTTAACAAAACTATCATCTAACAAAAATTGATAACTAGCTTGTTCTATCATAGGGTCTAGTTCCCTTCCTCTATAATCTGCACTATCAAATCAAGGCTTGGCATAGGAGGTTCTTGAAGATTTCCCTCATCTAATTCTATGTGGGTAATAAAAACTCCTCCTTGGGACCCCAACTGTTCAATTTTCTCTCTAGTAAGTTGTTCCTCTTCAATCCACAAAGGGGATTGTGTAGGTGAGTATTCCTCAATGTGAAGACCTTGATCTTTTATTACTTTCCACCTCTTAGGGGAGGGCTCATCAGGTCTCTCTTCCAAGACAACACTAGTGGATTCTATTATTTGTTTACCCTTATCCACAACAGCCTTCTTATTTTGTATCAAAGTATAACCTGACCTCTTTTGGACAATCAAATGTCCTACCCCTACATTGGGAGTGAATGTCAATCTCCTCATAACATCTTTGGCCTTATTTGGATAAGCATTAATAAAATTAAAAAAATTCATTCATAGTTTCCATTATTTCAAGAAAAGTGATCATGAGTTTATTGATTATATCTGCCTCTATGCTAGCATTATCTAGAGGACTATAATCTCCATCAAAACAATAGATAAACTCCAAAACCCTTGAGAAAACCCTCCATTTTTCTTTCTTGGTTTCTTGATCCTACAAAGAGAACTCATTTCTTATTCTGTCCTCAGGGTAATATGGCTCATGTTTTATTTTACCAAGCTTAGCTCTGCACCTAAAAGCCAAGTCATAGAATCCCTCAGTGTCACAAAAAATGGGAATGAGACATAGCCATCTTATACTAGTCTAGTATTTTATAAAGAGATATCCAACCACCTTTTGTAATCACAAATTGGTGAGCTATAGTGAAAGTTGGGAAAATTGACCCTCTTCCCCTTTTCACCGAATAATTTTCCTCCAATCCTCCTAGCTACCACAAAAACTCAGCTACCCCTACCTTTAACGTTACCTGGTAGGGCAATACATGTGGAGTTCCTTTGAAACCATAAATTCTAAAAATGGTTGAAACAAAGTACGGGATAATGTCTCCCCAATTATGTGATACTTTCAAACCAGTAGGATTATCCATGGGCCTAATAAGATTTACCAATGCCTTAGGCACTCTGGGATTGTCACTTGATAAAAGGCACCTTAATTTTGAAGCAAAGTACCTATCAAATCTAACAAAACTTGCCTTTTCTACATCCCATGTCATATCTGCATTCCATAGCTAAAATGGTAGTGCTTCTCCCTCCTATTCTCTATTTAGATTCATCTCTTTACCAAAATATGCTACTCCTTTGAACAAAAACATATGCATCCGCAAAGAATAGCGACCAAAAGTTTTATCTACCTTGCCTTTTGCTATCCCCACCAAGCCTGTATGAACTTCTTCTACTAAATAGGAGGCAAAATCAAAAATAACATCAACACCAAAGGAAGAAATATGAGTGATCATATACATAAAACTTATGGGCATAACATTCTATTCATCTTCACCAAAAACCCTACACATAGTCCTATATGCCTCCATAGGCCAGGTAGTGAAATACCCCTTTTTGAAAGGTTCCCTAGAGGATGATGTGATCACTGGAAAATTTTCAATTTTTCCTATATGTGCCCTCAGTGCACCCTACCTAATTGCATCCTTCTTTGATAAATATTCTTTTTCTAACTCTTGTAGGTCAATGGGTACATGATATTATGCCAGTGGCTCTAGGCCAAATACCTCTCAAATTTCCTCAAGGCTGATTATGATTAGAATCACATCATTAATTCTTCTCACAAATTTGATTTTTGAATCATAATTTTTTGCAATAGACTCTAAGAGGTCATAGTCCATAAAGACACTAGGAACCACTAGCTTTCCCAAATCAAAATTCCAAACATTTGCATGAGGGGCAAATAAATTCCTTTCTAAGAACCATTTTTTAAACAAAGAAAGCCCAGTTTGAGAAGTTTTAGCATCCCTAACCCAATTTCCCTTATCATATAACCTGTCTATAAATTTGAGTATAAGGTTTAAAGAGGTTAACTTTTTCACTTTAACAATTTCATTTGTGGATTTAGGTAGTAATTCAAGAAGATCATCATGGATATTCCTACCCAAATAGTCTTCCTAAGTGGAGAAAACCTTCTTTGAGGCATAGTGAATATAATTTGTAGAAAACTAGATTACTTTAATAAGTATTGTGCACAGGAACTTACTTGATTCTCTACTTATCATGCTTTGCAATTCTGTGGTTTTTTTGCAAACAAAGGGAAATTCTTTCACATTTGATCACGTATAGCACAAACTCTCAATAACTCTTTTATTTGGAAGCTTGAAATCTTGTTCGCATGGGATGGAAATGGAAAAACTTTATGTAATATACTCTATTTTTTGCTTGCACGAGGAGCTTTCATTCCTCATAAATGAATTGTAAGGCAAACATGGTTGCACCACATTCAGATTTTAAAACTACGTTGTCAATCTCCAAAAATCTAACAATCTAGGAATAAAACTAGGGATGACTCATTTTCAACTTATCATGTTGTAAGTTAACCCAATGAACTTTCTCCATGTATGCTTTTCTTTCATTGTTGGTGACATAAATTGGACCCCTAGTTCTTGTGGACACATGTCGTTAAGTTGTTACATCCCAATGCATAAAAAGTGAGCACTTTTTCCATGCAACATAGCGACAATCATTTATCTCATTTCAATTTGATGATGTGCCTTTGATCAGTGTTTTAATACAACTATGGTGGATCCCTCCTTTTCTTCCTTTGGTCGCTATGTTGCTACCCTTAAAGAATGAGCAACTCCCTATAGCGATGAAGCAACTACCATTGATCTGAACTTGATCTAATGATGAGAAATATGCATTGATATTATATTAATTATGGTGGGTCCCCACATTCTTTCCTTTAGCTGCCATGTCACGTTGAATAAAAGGTGTGCAGCTCTCAATAGTGACTTGGCAACGATCGTTGATTCAACTTTAATCCAACAATCACAATCTTTCATCTACCCTTTCCTTTTGAGCATGGGTCCATGTCACGTATGACTTGGAAATAACTTGACAAGTTGGAAAATAATTCAATATTTTAATTCCTTTTGTGGCATTATAGGACTAGGCTCCATCGTGTTTCATATTTTCAAGTTAGGCGCTATGTCACTATCAGTAGAAAAAAGGACTTTCTGATTGTGACATAGCGACCTCTCGTGTCCCTAAAAAATTCCAGTGCATACACTTTTCTTTGAAGGATGCCAACCCATTAAGGAAATTTTGTGGCTTATTTCTAACGAAGTAATTGTTGGGACCCGCCTTTAAAATTGTTGCCACATTCCCAATTTTCGTCAAGGCGCTATGTCACTACTGCCAGATTACTTATTTTCCCAATTGTGACATAGAAACCTCCTTAATACTGTTAAAAATTGGGTGTCAAGAAGATCTCCACATTTCCATCATGATTACTATAATCAATGCCTCTGATAGTGTATTGAAAGTGCAGAACTATATTATTAACTGAGACTTTTCAATGCCAGTCCTTTTCAAAAATCTATCGTCCTTTCTATTTTTCGGTAAGTTGTTATGTCACTACCAGTAGGGTGCTTACATTTTTTGGTTGTGAAAAAGTGACCCACTAGAAAATACCAAACCCTGGTGATGCCGATTGTACCCTCTTCCAGCTAGTCCCTTCTCCAGTACTAATAGTTTTGACACCAACCACCTTGCCTCAAAGTTTAGAGTAATTAAAAGATTTCATGTCGATTCTCCACTTTATGACACTATCCTTCCATTTTGTGGTAGTCACTATGTCACATAAGTTAAAATCCTTGCACTTTGTCTATGCGACATAACAACCACTATAGATCTTATAAAGATCAAACAATGTAAACAACTTTGATAACAAGCACTTGAAAAGTGGTAATTTAAACGGATCCCAAAGGAATATTCAAAATTCAAAATAGCTTTACACCTAATTAAAAATTAAAAATCATAAGACCTAATGTGCATAACTGGGCACAAAGCTTAGGGTTTAATAGGGTTTTTCATAAGGTTTTAAAATTGCAAAGATAGAAAACAAAACCCTAGTAGGCAAGACATAGAACTTATTCTAATTTTTATATCTAAATTTATGAAAATTTTATTTTATAAAAATCAGACCAATAGACTACCTGTGTCTATGCAAGAATTTGGAATCTTTGGTTGAGCAGACCACATACTTGAAAAGAAACGACAACTTCTAAGAGAGCAACCACACCAAAAGAGAGCTATGCACAAGAACTATACACAAACCAACAAAATATACAAATGTACAAAAAACCTAAAACTATTGTTCATGGATAAAACAAGTATTTTAGTAGAAATACCTCTTCAAATATTGTCCATGAACTGGTAGTTCAAGAATGTTACTTGATAAATCCTTTAGCAAATAAGAATCCTCGCCCCATAAAACTTCAATTACATAGGGACCCAACCATATAGGGTAAAATTTGCCATTTTTTCCCTTATCTTCAATGCGTGCATTCCACATGAGGACCAATTCTTCAAGTTCAAACTTTTAACTAAATATTCTTCTATCATACAGTGTCTTGACCTATAGTTGCAACTTTTGGTTCCATAGAGATGCTTCTCTGTTGGTTTCTACTAATCCTACAAGCTCATCCAACCTTTCTTGCATATCATCAGTAATATCTTCATCATACAGCTGGATGTAATTATAGAGCCCTACCAGGTTATTCTAAGGCATCCTTGCCTGAATTCCATACACAATATCAAAGGGTGCTACACCAATGGCTTTCTTCATAGTCACCCTATCAGCCCATATTGCTAATTGCAACTTGGAATCCCATTCCTTCTTGTTATCATCCTAGGTTCTCTTAATAAATTTTAACAAGCTTTTGTTTGTAGATTCAGCTTGTCCATTTCCTTGTGGATGGTAAGGAGAAGATGTTGATCTTGTTATCTCATACTTATAACAAAATTTTATAAATTCCTCATATCTGAAGCACATTGCATTATCTATCACAATTTTATGTGGGCAACCAAATCTTGAAATGATGTTATTGAGAAGAAAATTGTTTACAACCTTACTAGTTTCATTTCTTGTTGGAATCGCCTCTACCCACTTCATGAAATAATCAATAGCAACCAAAATTCATAAATAACTAGTGCTAGACTTAGGAGAAATTTCACCTATAAAATCCATTCTCCATTGCTGAAATGGTGCTTGAATTTCAGCTAGCTTTAATGGAGTATTACCTGAAAATTTAAATTTACCTACAAACCTTTGACAGGCATCACACTTTCTAACCATTACCTAAGCATATTTAAAAAGGGATGGCCACCAGAATATAGCTCTCATTACCTTGTGTGCAGTGGTCTTGGCCATATAATGTCCTCCACAAACTCTAGTATGCATCTCATTCAATATGTTTGTCGATTTCTTTTGATCAACACACTTTAGCAATATTCCTTCAAAATTTCTCCACCATAAGCTATTCTGAACAATAATATATCTGATGGCTTGTAACTTGGTGCTTCTATTTTCATTTTTACTCAAATGAGTAGGAGCTTCCATGTGTTGTAGATAATGGATAACATTAATATGCCATTCACAGTGGTCCATATCACACAAACTTGACTTTAAGTCATCTATCACCAAGTTTATTTGATTAGCATCCAAATTTGACTGAGCCATAAGCTTAGCTAATCCCTAGCATCTCACTAATTTTGTTATCTATATTTCAATGTTAAACTCTTGGATCCTATTGATCCATCTACATCTTCTACATGATACTTCTTATTGAGAAAATATGTCTTTTATAGCAGCACTGGGTACAAATGTAATGAGAATGACACCTATCAAGTAGCATCTAAAAGCCTTAATAGCTTTTACCAAGGCATAAGCCTATTTCTCACTAATCTCATATTTCAATTTAGCAGGCTATAATTATTTTTTGAAGAATGCAATTGGTTGTTCATATCCTTCCTCATTTTTCTACAATAAGACTACAACTATAGTATGGAAAGATGCAAAAGAGAATATGTGCATTGGTTTTGTGTAATATGGAGCCCTAAGGATTGGAGCATTCTTTATGGTAGTTTTAATATCCTAAAATTTCTATGAAGGTTCACCATCCCAGTTGATAATAGCTCCTTTCTTAAGCATTTTTGAAATAGGTCTGCTAATCTTAGTAAAGTTAGTAAAAACCTCCTCAGAAAGTTAACTCGCCCAAAGAAAGATTGTATTTGCTTCACATTTTTTGGCTTAGGAACCTTATCAATGGCTGCCACTCTCTTAGGATCTATCTTTACACCATCTTTTGATACTATGTGTCCTAGTAACTTACCTTCTATCACCCCAAATATACATTTCTTTTGGTTTAATGACACTCCATATTCCAAGGCTTTCATAAAAATCTTCTCCAAATGTCTACAATGGTCTTCAGCCCTTTTGGAATAAGTTGTAAGGTCATCTTGGTATACAACCATAAACTTATTGATGTACTCATGGAAAGCTACATCCATAGCCCTTTGAAAAGTGGCACCATCATTAATCAATCCAAATGACATTCTCACATATACATAAGTTCCCCATGGAGTTTTAAATGTTGTCTTAAACTACTCTTCTTCTTTCACCAAGACCTAGTTATACCCTGAGAACCCATCCATCATGGACATAGGTTTAGAACAAGTTACCTACTGCAACATAGCCTCCATGTTTGGCAACTCGTAATTATCTTTTAGGGAAGCAATATTTAGATTTCTGAAATACACACACAGTCAGATGTCTCCATTCTTTTTCCTAACAAGTACTAGATTTGAGACCCAAGTGGAATGTCTAATAGGTTTAATTATCCCTCCATCCCTTAATTTCATCAATTCTTCTTGTATTTTGGGTGCTAAGGTGGGATTTACTGGTCTCTACTTCTGCCTAAAAGGTTTCACATTTTCTTTCAATGGTACATGTTGGAAAAGGTCTTCTCTATAGGCCTTGAGATCCTCATACGACCATGCAAAAACATGTCTATATTTTCTCAGTAGGTCAATCAAAGGCTTTCTAATTTTAGCTAATAAATTCTAACCAATATAAACTTTCTTGGGGGCCTCATTAGTTCCAAGGTTTATTTCTTCCAGCTCTTGAGGTTTATAATTTGTAGCCCCAGGTCTTACCCTATCTTGGTTGTCAAACTTGTTTTCTAAAACAACTAGACCCTTAGGTATTTTATTATTCTTTAATTGTATGACCTCTTGACCAAAAATTATTTCCTTACCATCTATAGTTTCAACCAAATCACTACAGTCCAATTCTTGACCATGCTATTTATCTTCATTCAAAAAGAAATTTACAATGTCTTTGTCATCTTCAAATACTTGTCAATGTTCAATATTGTCAGGTACTGAAGGTATATTCTGGACCTCAAACTGTGAAATTCTTACAAATGATACATCCTTTGGTTTAATTGCTACATTTTCTAATAGGTCAAGCATATTATTCTGAGTTATTTCTCTTAATGAAATATCGAATGCATCAAAGAACTCTATCTGATCCCAGAAAACATTTCTCTATTGTTTCAATATTTTATTTTTAGAGGCATATGTTTCCCTTATCTATGAGATAACCAATTTAGAATCACCTATAGCATGCAAATTTTTAATTCCATGGTGGGTAGCAACTCTCAATCCTAACAGTAGAGCTTCATATTCAACTATATTGTTGGTGCATGAAAAATTTAAGGTGAAGGAGTATCTAAAAGTATTCTATTTAGGAGAAACAAAAACCACTCCTACTTCCAAACCTTCCTTAGAGCTAGCCCCATAAAAATACATGGTCCATAATACTGGTGAATCCATACAACACTCAACTTCATTCTCAATCACAACAGGCAACTTCTCAACTTCTTGGATAATTAACTCAGCTCTGAATGCATTCACACCCATGTCTAAGAAACAAGTAGAATATTTGTCAATTTCTTCTCCCAAAATATGTTTGACCTTTGGCTCTCTATCTACTTTAACAGCCTTATCTCCTATGTGAAAAGTTGCATAGGTTAGGTCACATTGTAGGCCACCTCCCATAGTAGCACTCCATTTTCTAGAGAGCAACATTCCATAGTGTGGAGGAATATCAACTACAAGGACTGAAATAGTCAATTCTAACTCAGGGTATGCAACTAGCTTAAATGGTAGGGCATTGATAGTACCTATAATTGGAACTTCTCTAGCACCCATACTTCTACATTTTCTTTGCTTAGTATCTACTTTTAGCCCTAGGGCTTCCATTACTTTGAAGGGCATGATGGTGTTAGAGGCTCATGAATCTATCATGCAATTTTTTAGGGTTTTTTCTTTTATAATTAGACTAAGAAAGAAGGGGTCAATATCTTCTATATATGCTACTGATGAATCATCCAAAAATATTTGGGGCATTATAGATATAATACTACTATCTTCTACTACCAATGGGGTTTGTTGAATGGCATTTTGTACTACAATATTTTTATTATTTCTTATCCCTCTCAACCATGACAAGGCTTTGCTTTTATGCTCTTCAATTATAAATAATTCAGATAAAGGTACCTTTACCGTTATTTGGGACAACATAGATATCATATCAATAGGTTCAGATACAGTGGGTTTCACAAGATTACCTAGTGTTGAAACCTTTTGAACAACAGGCGCTATTATTTGCTTGACAATATCAGATCCTAATTTCTTTTCTTGCACAATTTCTTTGGTTGTCTCATTTTTTTGGAATTGAACCTTCTTCTTGGGTTCCCACTTCTTGCTTTTGATGTCTTTAACTTTAACTATCTCTACATTAGCCTTCTTGTTTTCATCTTTCATCTTATGTGTAATATACTTTATGAATATACCAGAAGGCTTCCCAACATCATTATTAACTATTCAATTTCTCAAATTGTAATTGCTATGCACTTGGGAAATCGTCTCTAGAGTGATCCTATCAATCTCCTCTTTAGAGGGCATTCTCAAGTTTACATGGCCAACTTCAAAAGATGTAACACATACCTGATCTTCATCATAACCTTCATCATCTAAAAACACTTGTTGGTGATTTAACTGATAGGCAACTCTCTTATTTGCAAGATCACTTTTAGTTTCTTCCAAATCAAAATCCATACAATCATCACACATGTTGACCATATTATAGCTTACACCATCATGGCTTTTTTCTTCTTTCTCTGCCTCATTTTATACATTTTGACCTGAAGCAAATGATTAAGCAATTGCATAATAATCTAAAGAGTGAGGTGATTAACATATGATGCACCATGGCACATCATCATTCATATTAACAAAGCTTCTTTGCAAAGGATCTGGTGTACCCTTATCTCTTACATTTTGGGCCTAGTTAGAAATTGGTTTACCATCCTTCCATTGAGTGGTATAAGGATATTTCTGCATTCTGAATTGTCTATTGAAATTATTGTTGTTCACTGGGGCTTTCTCGCCAACATTAGGCTTATGTGTATTGAAAGTAGTTGGGTTCATCTTTTTCAACAAGTCCAATACTTGACCTATTGTGGGTTCTTTAGGTTTCTTACCTGCATGAGTTTTATCAACTTCCTTCTTATTATTATTCTTGGGATTGAACAACTTTGGGTCATCTCTCCTACCAAGATTGCTAGATGCTTTCCTATTATTTTCAATATTTACTACAATCTTAGAAGCATCTCTCAAATTTTTAGGATCTTTATCCCTCAACTAGTAAGCCATCTTGCTATCAAAAGCATTAAGATAGGTAGTAAGACAAACATCCTCATTCAACCTCATAACTTGGAACAATTTGTACATCCCTTTTTGGAATCTCACATTGAAATCAAATGTAGACTCATTAGGGTTCTTCTTGATGTTATTGAAATCATTTGACATAAAACTAGTATTAACATTATCTCCATATTGTTCTTTAAAAAAAAATTGCAAATCACTCCATGAACTAATGTTGTCATCAGGTAATCTTTTGAACCAATCCCTTGCATCTTTAGTTAGTGAATGAACAAATAACTTCATTGTCACATCCTCATGTTCAACTTCAAAGTCATTTAGCATATCTATGAAAATTATCAAGTGCTCTTCACCAGTAACAGCATTATTTCTATAGAACTTAACTTTATCTCTTAAATCAAAAGATATAGGGTGTGGAGAACTAGGAATACTACAAATAACATTTGTCTGTATTTTTCTATGTAGATGGGCATCTTCTAAAAACTAGCAACATTTGAGGTGCTTGCTACATTGGCTTGGTTGAGAATAACACTTTGAGATTGTTGAGGTTGGATGACAAGGACTTGAGTACTAATGGTGGATGATGAGGTAGGGGCAGATTGAGATATTCCTTGATTTGAAATCACTAGTCCACAAGCAGGTACAAAAGTTGCAGTCGAGGTAGACAAGTTTGACCATGAAGCCAATGCAAAATTAGACTTTATAAACTGAATTTTTCTCCTATTTTCTATAGCCTAGGCTTCATTCTCAACCTTTTCAAGTTCCTTTACAAGATCTTATTTCTCTTTCCTAGCCTTTTCTAGATCTAGATCTAACTTTGACATAGGGGGGTTTACATATTTACTAGCTGCTATTTAAGGCTCATTTATCTAGATTCCTACAACTTTGCCTTTTCCTTTATCTGTCTGTTTGATAGTAGGTTCTACTTGGTTATTTTGGACAAGCTTGTAGGGTTGAACTTGGGAAATAACAGGTTCTTGTCTTTGGCTTAGAAGCTTTTCTTATTCCTAAACTTTGGTTCTCAAACTATCTACATCTCCAAAAACATCAGCATGAAGGAATGAAGTTCTTTCTTCTAACTTCTTTTTTTGTGCTTTTAAGATAGCCATCCTTCTAAGAAAATTATCTCTTTCAACAATGGTGTCTAGGGTGGCTTGCTCTCTTTCCTTTTCTAGACAAGCATGTTTAGCTTCTTCCTTAGCAACCCATTTCTTCAAATCTCCTATCTTTGATTGTACTTCTTTAGGATCTTCTGAAGTGGCTTCTAAATTAGTAGGATCATCCAAATCTATAAGATTAGTTTCCATGTATGGGACTTCTCTAGGATTAAAAGGATCTTCAAATGCACTCCTAAATCCTAGCCTATGATTCATCTCGACTATTAGATCTGGCCTAGGGGATGCATTCCCTACTAGTGACATATTTGTGTCCTAATAGATTCTTTCATTTGGTAATGGGGTACTAAATATTTCTCCTAAGAGTCGTGTGGTTTCTAATTCAAAGTTGAGTGAAGAAGACTCTCTCCCTACCACTAGTTGGTATTGAGAATTAAATGGTAAACTACCTCTTCGTTTCTAGGCGGGGTTTGGGTCTACCTTTTTCTTATTTAGGTTCTTCCTACCACCTTTAGGTAAGTTAGTATACATTGGTACATCAAGATTGTCTCTTGTGTAAGCTCTTGTGTTTTTCCTTTTGTCAGCCATATTTACTAATTATCAAATAAGCACTAGCTCCAAAACCTTGCCTGAGTTGTTACCCTATTCTTAGGGAAAAGTAACAATAAAATAACTCCTAAATTTTAGGGAACACAAGATAATATAAACATATATGACACATAGAGGAACCAATCACAAAAATCATAAGACTGCAACTCTGACTTAACAGATAAGACACTTGAAAGTGTTGTATATGTCAGTGTACACATGTGGCATTTGGGTTTTCCTTTCTTTTTAAATTCTCAAGGTTTTTCATAAAAAATTTCCACCATAACCACAAATAGTACTGAAACAATCTGACAAACACGTACACAACATGACCAAAGAAACTGTAGTACTTCTCACACGTGTTGAATAACTCCCCAACAGAGTTGCCATTTTTTTGGAGTTTTTCAAATACTGAACAACAAAAGCTCAATATCAAGATAATAACACTCAAAAATCTAAGAATTAGCTACATCCCTTTAGCAATTATGTATACATATTATTTGGATCCAACTTCAACAAAACCAAGACTGGTTTTCTACTCTTTAGGCTCTGCAGAACCAAGGTGGGTATACCTAGGGGATGATTCAAATGAATGCTATTGTATGAGAATCATTTTAGTTTCATTATGATTCTCATCTCCTATCTCTAACATATACATAGTTTATCCATTCCTTGACATTTTCAGATGATATACATCCCTTATAAGCAGATTTGGTCACAATTTTCCTTAGGTTTACAAATATCTTTAAAAATAGTAGCTATCTAAGACTCAAAAAAAAAATGTAAAGGAGTGTTGACACTCTTTGAAACTCTTCAAATGGTAAAATAAAATTGATTTTGAATTTAGAATTGGTACTTATTCATGATCTCTCTATCTGTACATTGGGTTAACTAGATTAGTGCTTTATCCATTGGGATTCAAAGTCTACTTCAATTCATAGATCTAATTGATTAAATTACAACCAATACTATAAACAGTTCTTACTGGAATTCATTCTTATAGACATCCTTCCTATTATCTTAGCAACCCTATCAAATTCACTAGAGCATTTACTTAATTCATTGAATCAATAGCAATAATGAATTGGCATACAATCTAAGTGGATTGTATTCAATTGGACAAGCTTTGCTCACACAACATCAGAATGACCAGGTAATAACAATGGAGACAAAATTTAGCAAGAACAGATATGGGGACAATTCAACTTTGTATTAATCTTCTTTGAAAATTGTATACAATTGTAATAAAACTCAGAATGACTCTAGAAAAAACATTAGACCCCTGTAACATCAATATATTCCCAAGTATTTGTAGAGAAAATACATGATAAGTTTTGCACTAAAATTGGACCGAACCATATTAAGTATAGACCTAAATTATCAATGAAATCAGACCCTTCTCTAGCGTTGGAATCTCACTTAAATAGACTAAGATGCAACAAGTTTTAGGCATAGAGAACTGACAGATGTCAACTAGACAAAAGATATTTACATTTAGCTATCACAAAAAGATAAAAAAACTATGTAACAGAAAAACTTATATATCAGATTATTCTTTTGGTAGGCCCCTCTTCTATTATATTTTCCAATGCTACAAATCCCATGATTGGCTTTTAGTTATTATGAGTCCTTGGCATATGTAGCTATCAAGATCGCCAATGATGTGTCAGGCTCTGATTCCTACAAATTCACCTCTACTCTAGCATTTCTACTTGCATCATCATGTACTACCAAGGTGGCAGTTATATTTGGTTTCATTTCTACCACATCAACCATCTAGCCCAAGGTACTTTCCACATGAGATGATTGCCCTTCTTTGTCTTCTTCTCTCTTCTGATCTTTTGAAGGTGTGTCAATGATCTATATTTCATCTGGATTCATCTCATCATCATCACTCTCAACCTCTTCCCACTGCTCATCAAAAGCAACTTCAGCTATCCACTTGTTAAAGAGGGTGTCATTTAGCCAGTTAAAATGCAAAATATCACTTTGCTTTTTTATCATATATTCTGCCTCTTTATCAATAGTAACAAAATCTTGCTTTAAAGAATCAAATCATAATTGGTTCTTCACTATTTCTTCTATTGTGGTTTCCCACCATGTATGTCCTTTTTCATTTATGACTTCATTCATTCTTAAACAAAATAGATCATTTGATTCTTTAGTCCATTCATCTTTATTTTTCAATTTATTTTTCTTATCCAAAGCAAGTGGGAATAAATCAAATTTCTTACTCTTGTTCTTATCCAAATAGCTAACAATTCTTGTTTGTAGCTCAACTCTCTTATAATCAAATTCTGGGAGATCATGAGCAAGATCATAAGTTATTTCAATGTGATCATGTGAAGACCTTATGACAGAACTAGCCTTTTCTGCATCCCATGTCATATCTAGACTCCATAGCTGAACTGGTAGTGCTTCTCCCTCCTATTCTCTATTTAGATTCATCTCTTTACCAAAATATGCTACTCCTTTGAACAAAAACATATGCATTAACAAAGAATAGTAACCAAAAGTTTTATCTACCTTGCCTTTTGCTATCCCCACTAGGCCTGTGCGAATTTCTTCTGCTAAATAGCAAGCAAAATCAAAATTAACATCAACACTAAAGGAAGAAATCTGAGTGATCATATACATAAAACTTATGGGCATAACACTCTATTCATCTCCACCAAAAACTCTACACAGAGTCTTGTATGCCTCCACTCTGTTCCTTAGAGGATGCTGTGATCATTGGAAAATTTCCAATTTTGCCTAAATGTGCCCTCAGTGCACCCTACCTAATTGCATCCTTCTTTGATAAATATTCTTTTTCTAACTCTTGTAGGTCAATGGGTACATGATATTATGTCAGTGGATCTAGGCCAAATACCTCTCAAATTTCATCAGGGCTGATTATGATTAGAATCACATCATTAATTCTTCTCGCAACTCTGATTGTTGAATCATATTTTTTTGCAATAGCCTCTAAGAGGTCATAGTCCATAAAGACACTAGGAACCACTAGCTTTCCCAAATCAAATTCTAGACATTTCCATGAGGGGCAAATAAATTCCTTTTGGAGAACCATTTTTTAAACAAAGAATGCCTGGTTTGAAAATTTTTAGCATCCCTAACCCAATTTCCTTTATCATATAACCCGTCTACAAATTTGAGTCTAGGGTTTAAAGAGGTTAACGTTTTCACTTTAACAGTTTCATTTGTGGATTCAGGTAGTAATTCAAGAAGATCATCATGGATATTCATCACCAAATAGCCTTCTTGACCATAGAAAACCTTCTTTGGAGGCATAGTGAATACAATTTGTAAAAAACTAGATTACTTCAATAAGTATGGTGCACAAGAACTTACTTGATTCTCTACGTATCCTTCTCTACAATTCTGTGATATTTTTTGCGAACAAAGGGAAATTCTTTCATGTTTGATCACATCCAACATGAACTCTCAATAACTCTTTTATTTGGAAGCTTGAAATCTTGTTTGTGTGGGATGGAAATGGCAAAAAAAATCTGCAATATACTCTCTTTTCTGCTTGCACGAGGAGCCTTCATTCCTCATAAATGAATTGTAAGGCAAACAGGGTTGCACCACATTCGGATTTTAAAACTATGTCGTCAATCTCAAAAAATCTAATGATCCAAGAATAAAACCAAGGATGACCCATTTTCCACTTGTCATACTAGAAGTCAACCCAATGAATTTTCTCCATGTATTCTTTTCTTTCACTATTGGTGACATAAACTAGACTCACTAGCTCTTGTGGACACGTGTCGTTAAGTCGTTACATTGCTATGCATAAAAAGTGAGCACTTTGTCATGTGACATAGCGACAATCATTGATCTCATTTCAGTCTGATGATGTGCCTTTAATTAATGTTTTAATACAACTATGTTGGATCCCTCCTTTTCTTCCTTTGGTCACTATGTCGCTACCCTTAAAGAATGAGCAACTCCCCATAGCGACGAAGCAACTACCATTGATCTGAACTTGATCTAATGGTGAGAAATCTGCATTGATATTATATTAGTTGTGGCGGGTCCCCGCATTCTTTCCTTTAGTTTCCATATCACATTGAATAAAAGGTGTGCAGCTCTCAATATCGACTTGGCAACGATCGTTGATTCAACAAAAATCCAACAATCACAATCTTTCATCTACCCTTTCCTTTTGAGTATGGGTCCATTGTACGTATGACTTGGAAATAACCTGACAAGCTAGAAAATAATTCAATATTCTAATTCCTTTTGTGGTAGTATAGGACTGGGCTCCACCATGTTTCATATTTTTAGGTTAGGGCCATGTCGCTATCAACAGAATACAAGGACTTTCCAATCGTGACATAGCGACCTCCCGTGTCCCTAAAAAAAATTGGCGCATACACTTTTCTTTGAAGGATGACAACCTATTAAGGCAATTTTGTGGCTTATTTTTTATGAAGGGATTGCCGAGACCCACCTTTTAAATTGTTGTTGCATTCCCAATTTTTGTCAAGGCGCTATGTCACTACTAGCAAGATTCCTTATTTTCCCAATTGCAACATAGCGACCTCCTTAATACTGTTAAAAATTTGGTGCCAGGAAGATCTCCACGTTTCCATCATGATTACTATAATCAATGCCTCTGACAGTGTATTGATAGTGCAAATCTATATTATTAACTAAGACTTTTTAGTGCCTGTCCTTTTCAAAAATCTGTCATCCTTTCTATTTTCTGGTAAGGTACTATGTCACTACCAGCATGGAGCTTACATTTTTCAGTCCTGAAAAAGTGACCCACTAGAAAATACCAAACCCCGATGATGCCAATTGTACCCTTTTCCAGCTAGTCCCTTCTTTGGTGCTGACAATTCTGACACCATCCACCTTGCCTCAAAGTTCAAAGTAATTAAAAGATCTGGTGTCGACTCTCCACTTTATGACACCATCCTTCCATTTCATGATAGTCACTATGTCACGTAGGTTAAAATCCTTACACTTCCTCTGTGCAACATAATGACTGTCGTAGATCTTATAAAGATTAGATGGTGGAAACAAGTTCGATAACGAGCACTGGAAAAGTGGAAATTTAAATTGATCCCAAAGGAATATTCAAAATTCAAAATAGCTTCATGCCCAATTAAAAATTAAAAAGCATAAGACCTAACATGCATAACTAGGCACAAAGCTTAGGGTTTAATAGGGTTTTTCATAGGGTTTTAAAATTGCAAAGATAGAAAACAAAACCCCAGTAGGCAAGACATAGAACTTATTCTAATTTTTATATATAAATTTATGAAAATTTTATTTTTTAAAAATCATACCAACACCCGGTTCACCAAATCCTTGATGCAACCATAACCACTCATGAGGTGCTTCACTTTATGGAGAAGAGTGGTGATCCAAGTATGGCTTTGAAACTTGACATCTCTAAAGCTTATGATAGGATCAATTGGACTTTCTTGTGTGAAGTTATGGTTAAAATTGGTTTTAGTCAAAAGGTTATTAGGATGGTTAAGTCGATGGTTGAAACTGTTAATTACTCGGTAATGGTGAATGGTTCACCTTGGGGGAACTTTGGTGGGGAAAGGGGACTAGGACAAGGTAACCTTATCTCCCCCAACCTATTTATCATGGTTGCTGGAGTACTAGGAAGGGTGTTCTTAAGAAATATGGAAGGGGGGGTGATTAAAGGTATTGAGCCTACATCCACACTTCCACTGAAGGTGATCCAGTAGTTTGTGGATGACACTTTCCTAAGTGGGGAATCCTTGGTGGGCGAAGCTAGAGCTTGGAAATTTGTCCTAGAGGTTTATGTGGTCAATGCTAGATAGAAAATTAATTTGGATAAAAAAGTATGGTGTTCTTCTTCCACACGCCCCCCAATATCCAACGAAGGATCGTAAATATTTTGGGGTGTAATACTATTGTATTACTTGACACATATATGGGCCCCCCCCTTGATGGTGAAAGATGTAAGTAACAAATTTTGGAATACCATCCTGGAGAAAATAGAAAAGAATTTGATTGGGTGGAAAGGTAAAAATCTAAGTAGTGCAAGTAAGCTTCAACTTTTGATTTCATCCCTCTAGGGTTTACCCGTGTATTTCCTATCATTGTTCAAAATTACTCAGTGTATGGCAGATAAATTAGAGAAAATACAATGTAACATCCTTTGGTCAAGAGGAAGTGAGAAGAATGGGTTAAGCTTGGTGAATTGGGAAACAGTTTGCAAACCTAAGAGTAGAGGAGGCTTGGGAGTAAGAAAGATATATGATTTGAATAATGTGCTCCTTGCCAAGATAGGGTGGAATCTGATGAAGGATGAAGCCAATTGGTGCAATATTCTGAAAGCCAAGTACCTAGGGAATCTAAAATTCTCTCATTGCACCTGGAGAAATGATCTCCTTATGGAATCTAATATTTGGGTAAATGTTGTGAAAAAAAAAAACTCTCTTGAAAGAAGGTGTAAGGTGGTTGGTAGGTAATGGTAATCAGATTAATTTCTAGGAGGACCCATGGCTCACTGATAAACCTTTAACAAGAACAAAGTATGGGTCCCTTCAGGATCACCTCTAGGAGCAAAGGGGGAGTAAGGTTGTTGATTTTATTGGCCCAGGGAGGAAGTGGAAAAAGGTTGAGTTGCAACACAATGCACTAGATGAAGGGGGGCTGATAGAAGAGCTAAATGGTTTGCTTGAAGGGTACAAAATCCTAGGAATGGATCAGAATAATGAGTTCATTTGGAAGGCCACTTCGATGGGGGAGTTCTCTATTAAATCTGCCTATAGATTAATGTTTGATAAAACCTCGGAACCTAATTACTGGGGGAATATATGGTTTAATCATTTAATCTCAAATATTAATATATTTTGGTCTACCACCATTCACAGGAAAATACTCACTATTGATAACCTTATGAAAAAGGGTTTTCAATTATCCAATAGATGCTATCTGTGTAAGAAAGCAGAGGAGAATATTACCCATTTGTTCCTTCATTGTAATTATGCTTCTAATGTTTAAGGGAGGCTATTATAGAAGTTGGAGGTGACCTGGGTGTTTAACAAGGGATTAGAGCAATTTGTGGTGAGTTGGCAAGGTCCTTTTGCCCACCCTCTCCTTGTTAATATGTGGAATATTATCCCCCCATGTTTGCTAGGTATTTGGAAGGAGAGAAATAATAGGTTGTTCAAGAATGAAGAAATAAGTGAGGAGGTTGTTGTGGACAAGATCTACAAACTTATGGTTGAGAATATGAGATGCAGCAAGTGGAGAAAATTGGCGCTCCCCCCTAATCAGTTGGATGTTAGAGTTGCCAAGGCCTAGAATTCAGAGGAGATAATGGAGACTGATAATTCCAATCTATTTTCAAGGAAAAGGACATGATGGAAATCCCTCCCTGAGAATTGGGTTAAGCTCAATTTTGATAGTGCTGCCAGAAAGAAGGGTTTGATGGGAGGAGGTATAGTTAGAGATAGCAAGGGTAGGATGCTATTGGCATATAATAGACAACTAGGGATAGTATCCAATAATATAGTGGAAGTAATGGCTCTTTATTGGGGTCTAAATTTGGTGATAAGTGTGATATGGATAAATGTGGAGATTGAAGGTTATTCAAAAATCATAACAGAGACTGTTAAAGGCGACATGAAGGAAGGGTGGGCTATTAAACGTATGATAGAAGACATCAGACACTTATTAGCTATTTTAAATAGATTTGATTTGAACCATATTTTTTGAGAGGGAAATAGGGTGGTAGATGGAATGGCAACATTAGGCCTAAATGTAAAGGGACTAATATTTTGGAGGGAATTTAAAGCCTTTCCAAATTTGGCAAGAGATGTAGTGAACAAAGAGATCAAGCATGGTGAATTCTAGCTGGAAGATTATTTTAAATTTTTGTGACCTACTACTGAGTAGGTGGATAGGACAAAGTCATGATGGACAAATGGCAAGGAGTGGTGGAAAAAGTACTTGTGATAGTAAATTCACATGGCCTGAAAAAGAAAGAATTTTGAAGTTTGAGATGAAAGGTTTTTTAATGATTTTTCTTGCATGTTCTTGTATGTTGGGATGAGTAAAAGTTCAAATTTTAAATGGTTTGAGAGTATTGGAAATGATGGAAAATATTTGAGGAGAGATAGAGGTGGTTTACATGTGACATTAATGTCTAGAAGGGACATTGTTATTATTAACAATAAAGGCCTTTATGTCTGCTTAAGGGCTATTATTTTTCTACCTAAGTGTGAATTCATTCTTCTTAATTGCCTCTAAGTTTGGAAGGAGAAGAGAGTTTTAGGGAAAATTACAGAGATGGGTGGTGACCTTTTGCAAATTGAGCCTTCCATGATAGAGGAGAATTCTAGGAAGCCGTTGGTATGGTACATGCTAAAGTAAGGTGGTCTCATCCCATTTATGGAGGTGTTAAATGGGTACGATGAAAATTGTTCCCTACAATTTGTCAATTCCTGAGAGGACCAAAGAGTCACAATTAATGGCATCTCATTTCACATCTCTAAGGAGGTCATCTCTCTTGCAATGGTTCTAGCTATGAGGGGAAGGAAATGGCAAAAGGTGACAAGGGCGGCTAACGAAGAGAGTCTACAACACTTGTTCTTGGAAGGGGAGGAACATATTTGACACAGAGGAGGGTTTATGTGGGAGAAGCTCCCCAAGCCATGGAATGAGGTCTGTCTAATGTTGATGAAGTACCTAACTCTAGAAGGGAGGTATGGTGTCTATTATTTCTATCACTTTCCTCTCCTAAACCATTTTTGATACTGTGACTTTATTTCCATTTTGTTCTTTTTGTTGCATGATTTAGTGGATACAGTGACTAATGTTACAGAAAAGATGAGGAAGGGTGTTAATTTTACCATTCTGCATCAAGGGTAGATGTTCCAACTATATCAATTTCACCTTACTTTGGTCCCCCCAGGATAGTTGAGATTGATATTCCTACCCATCCTAACCCAAGCCCTAATAGGTCCCCCTTAGGATCATGGCTCTCAGAGCCCCTACCCCACAGCACTCACCTAGCGGGTCCCTTATTGAGTTGAAGCCCACCCCCTCAGGTAAGAAAGTGAGGTTGGATAAAGGGAAAGAGAAGGAACTGAAGGATTCAGAGGATGAGGGGAGAGGTGGTAGGAGGAGGTCAGGGAGGATTGCAAAATCCAATACTAAAAGGAAATTGAGATATGGCATCTCGCAAGAGGAGGAGTCAAATTCAAAGGACATGGGTTGTCTAAAACAAAGATGAAAGAGAAGGCTTCAAATTTTGGTGAGGGGAACATGGAGGAGGATGGCGTGGAGGTTTCTAATTCCTCACGATCTGGCTCAAGAGGTGGGATTAAGGAGAAGAAGGAGATGATGCATGTTTCAGCCACCATTGGGTTGGGTGTGTGGACTTAACTCAGGACTGGTACCCTGAGACTGTGGATAGAGTGCCCTCTTTTATAATGGTATCCTCTCCTATTAAGGTTTCTTCCAACGATAATGCTAACCCCCCGATTATGCGAGATGTTACTATGGTGCAGGTGGATGACTTTCATTGTGATAGGCAGGAGGTCACCATGGAGATCAAGAAGATGGATGGTAATGATGTGTGGGAAAGAATTCATGATCTAGAAGAAAGAATGTACCTTTTGATAGAATTTATTATCAAGGTGACACATGTAGCTGCAACCACACTTCGCCTGCTTAAAGACCAAGAGGGTGATCTGCAAAAGGAGGACTCCAAATGTTGTTTGACTTCCTTGCAAAAGATTAGGCTAATATCCTCCTTAGGAGGAAGGAGGCCAAGAAGCCTTAAGGGCTCTCTCCTTATGGTTTTTCATGTTTTTTTTTCATTGGTTGTTGAACTTGGTTGGGTTTAAGGCAATTTTTCCTTTGTTTTTATATTTTCGTAGCTTTTTTAGTTTTAATACAAGCAGTATTTATGTTATGCCTATTGAAACTCTTTTAGCTAAGTTCACGAACTATGTTTTTGTGTTTTAAGTAATAGGGGTAGTTTTTGGTTGGTGTTAATCTATTGGTGGTTCACCAATTTGTCTGTTTAATGGGCTAGCCCCTTAGTTTTGGTTGCTTTTAATTCAAAAACAATCATAATTAAGGCACATGTTAAGACCTTATACATGTTTTCATTTTGGAGACTTCCTAGAGAACTTTGTTCCTTCAAGAAATTGGGGCATAAATTAAACTTTTGTTGGGTGTATATGAGAAATATGTTAGCAAGTAATACTAATCTATTAAAAGAACAAAGCATTAACTAACAAAATTACTATAACATATAAGAGAGACCAAAAGAGAAACCCTCAAATGAGAATATGAGCCATGGAATGGCTCTCTCAATGAGATTATTCTCTTGATGTATGGATGACTCTAATGGATTAGTTTGGTAGGATTATGGGATGTATGCTTAAGCTTCAAACTAGCTTCAATGGAGATTTTTGGGATTTTTGGTGTGGATGTATGAGATTGGTATAAAATTTGGTCTTAAAATGGCATTATAACTTTAGCTCAAAAGTTGTGATGAAATGGCTTGGGAGGGGATTCAATTTATAGGCTAAGGGCTTGAGGGATGGAGGGTTAAGATGCAAGGAGAGATGAAAGCTTAAGGAGGGCTAGGATGCACTCAAAGGGGAGCACATGGATTGTGCTTGTTTAGCACCAAACAGGGAGTGACAACTGTCACAGGGTGAGTGGATGGAGGCAAGGAGATGGATGAGTCAACAAAGGAGGCTCAAGGGATAATATCTTCATAAAGACCCTTCATAATGGCTTGTAAGAGAAATGAATGGGCTTGTAAGAGTCTTTATGACTTTTGTAAGAGCATTCAAAGCTTAGTGGTTGGGATATTTTGGAGGGAGTTGAGATTGTTGACTTTCCTTGGCTTAGGAAAGTCTTAAGCTTGCTTAGGGAATGTGACAACATTAGGCGGTGGATTAGCCTTGGGTTTAGGATTAGATTAGGCTTGTTAGAGATATGCAAGTGGATTGCATTCATGAGGGTGGGTGAGTTAGTGGCTAAGCTTGGTTAGTATGGGTGGATGGGGTGGATTAGGCTAAAAAGGGGATTTAGGATAGTTTAGGGGTTATTAGATTTGAGGGCTTTATTTATCAAATAGATTTATTTAATAAATGAGGATTTTGGAATTAGATAGAAGAATAGGATTAAATTGATAAATAATAGGTTATTTGATTTATCAATTAGGACTATAGATGATTAATTAAATTAATCAGCTAGGGGATGGCAAAGGATTAATTAAATAGGAATTTAATTAATGAAGCCTTTAGAGATAACTAAATAGGATTACCAAAGCAGTGTAATCAAATTTAGGTGTCTACATTTTGCCCCTCTTTGACATAGTGTTAAGACAAAACTATTTCAAAGAAGTTCGAATGAAGAAGATACGAGGAAGATGTTTTAGCAACAAGGTTGCCCCAGTCTCGAATAAGAAGAGGAGAGTATAGACATAGAGATGCCCCCTCAAGAAGGCGGCAGGGAGAGAAAATGAAGCTCGATGGCTTTTTGAAAAATACAAGAATTCGGGATGGGAGGACGAAGAGTGGCTTAAGAGAAGAGGAAAAATTAGCTCAAACTCTCACTACGGGAGAATGATAAAGGGGAAAATCAGAGGCACAAGAGTAAATAAGCATAAGACTTTCAAGATTGTGGGGAGGATGAAGGAGCAGAGCGCTATAAAAAGGAATCCAAGATAGGGAGATGGATGAGGGGATTATAAAGCTGATGCAATAGGATTTCAAAGAGTCAAATTTGCGAAAGATGGGTTTCGGAGATCCCTAGGACTAGGATTGTGGATCTCGAAAGATGAGGCTTGGTAGATTGATTAGATTGGTGGATCCCCAAGACTAGGATTGTGGATCCCTAAAGCTAAAGGTGAGGAGTGATTCAAAGAGATACTGATGCATAAGCTAGGGGAGGAGCGACAGATGCTGGAGATGGATGGGGGATAATGGAGATGAAGAGAATCCATTGAAGCCTTTTGAGCAAGGGGATACTTCAAAGAGAAGTACCACCATGTAGTTGAGCACTAGATTTGCTATAGGACTATTGGTTAATTGCCAAGGTTACCAAGAACATCAAGGCCTTTTCACCAACTGTCCAGAGGACTAAGAGACTGACTCAAAACAAACACACAAGGATTTCCCCAGCATCACACATGAATCTCGAAAGAATCAGAGTGGAACTGACACTGGGTAACCCACAAGCAGAAAAGAAAAACAAACAAAAGACTTGATCAAGACCTTATGCCCAGATTGCCCCATTCGCAGTATACCATGATATGGAAGATCGTGGCAACTTTGAGGAGGGAACAAAAAGATTGTTTGGAAAAGATACTTTAAGAACCAAAAGGGAAGATTCCAAATCAAAAGAAAGTGAAAATCCAAAAGAGAACCATTTGCCAACGAGATGGGTAGGACGAGGTACTAACGGACCAAGATCAAACGTGAGGAAAGCTATATCCTGAAAGGATCTATCCGAGAGCACCTAAGCTGATGGATTTAGATGAGTGATGCATCTGGCAAGCTGAACTAAGAAGGATAACACTTTGGTGACAGAAGATCTAGCTAAAGGATGCATTGGAATAGCTAACCAAGGGTTGTGCGATGTGTGCAAGATGTTGATCAAGGAGGAACTGACACGAAAGCTGGATAGATACAATGGTACTAAGAAAAAGAGGATCTACAAGCTGACGAACCAAGATATGTTACAAATGTACAAGGTTGTTCATGTTTGGGTTTTGTGAGATGGAAATGTTTGTGAAGGGTGGAATGTCTGAAATAGTTGATAGGCGGATAGGTAGATGGTTTGTGAAAAGCTTAAGTGAAAATGGGATTCTTTGTGTGCATGTGATAGGATACAAACTAGTATACAAGCTTTGGACAAGATTTGGATATACAAGCTATGATACAAGGGGGGATACAAGATTTACAAGCTGGGGTACAAGATTTACAAGCTGAGGTACAAGATTTACAAGTTGTACAGGAGGTATTTACAAGCTCCATTAGATTTTGGATATTTGGTCGGAACACCAAGGGAACAAGAAGGTATGTTATGGGATGGTGGGTGGATGGATGAGGGATAGGATAGTGATAGATAATGGATTAGTCTTAGTACACAAGGTGCCTAAATTACCAAGTTTTCACCAAGGTACCTATCCAAGGCACTTGAATTGCCAAGTTTTCACCATTGGACGCTTATTTCTCTTTACTATTTTTTTTATTTCTATTTTTAAGCTGGTTATACCGAGGATCTTCAAGCATAGAACTTCTTGAGATGAATGATGTTAGTAGGATCATTCAAGAGTTCTCCTTCTGGTGTAGATAGCTGATAGGCTTCGAAGCCAAAGGAGGCAGTGACAACATAAGGACCAAGCCATGTAGGTTCAAACTTGCCTTTCTTTTCTCGATCTACTTGGACTTTCATGTTTTCTTTGAGGACCATGTCGTCTGGCTGAAAGTGTCGTGGGAGCACCTTCTTGTTGAAATTCCTTTTGAGATGACTTTGATAGACTATGAGATGATCATAGGCTTGTTGTCGCTTCTCATCTAAGAGATCTAGCTAGGTGACTCGAGCTACTCTGTATTCTTCATTTGATATTTTCCCTTGCAAAGATATGCGCAAAGAGGGAAGTTCAACCTCTATAGGTAGTATGGCTTTGGCACCATAGACTAGGGAGTATGGAGTTGTGCCGGTGGATGTACGAAAGGAGGTTCGATAGGCCCATAGGGCTGGATTTATTTGTAGGTGCCAATCGCGGCCAAAATCATTGACAACTTTCTTTAGGATTTTGAGGAGGGTTTTGTTAGTTGCCTCTGCCTAGCCGTTACCTTGTGGAAAATATGGGCTAGAAAAGCGGTGATGGATGCGAAGGGAAGTGCATAATTCTTCCATGTTGAGATTTTCAAAGTTACCTCCGTGGTCAGTGAAGATGGTGGATGGGATGTCGAAGCGGCAAACAATGTGGTACAAGATGAACTTGGAGACCTAAACTCCTGTAGCTGAGACTAGAGGGACTGCTTCCACACACTTGGTGAAATAGTCTATAGTGATTATTATCCATTTATGTCCATCAGATGAGAGGGGTGTGATAGTTCCAACTAGATCAAGGCCCCAACAAGCGAAAGGCCAAGGTGGTGCAATAGGCTGTAGATCTTGTGTTGGAGCATGCACAAGATTTGCGTGTTGTTGACATGGGAGACACTTTTTGACAAAGTCATAGGAGTCTTCTTCAATGGTAGGCCAATAGTAGTCTGCTCTAAGGATTTGTCGCACTAGGACAATACCACTCGTGTGGGCACCGTAAAGTTTGGAATGTACTTTTTTTAACACCATCGCGGCCTCGTTTTCATCTAAACATCGAGAGAGAGTATCGTGATAACCCTGATGATATAGGGTATTGGCTATGATAACATAGCAGGATGATTTTCGAATGAGGTTCTGGCATTGGGTACGTGTGAGGTGAGGGGATATGATACCATCGTTAAGGTAAGCGTGAATCTCATGGTACCAAGGGGATTGGGGACCAACCAAGATACAAACACAATTTGAGTCATCATTCGCATAGGCGGGTGTGAGGAGCTGCTCGACTAAAAACTCATACTGTGTAGCTACATGGGGAATTTCCAAGAGCAAGCCTATAGTAGCCATAGCATCTGCTGCTTTGTTCTATATTCGAGGCATTTGTGTAAATTGAAGCCTTGTAAAATGCTGGGTTAGCTGATCAACTAGCTCTTTGTAGGGTAATAGCTTTTCATCTTTGGTTTGATATTCATTTAGGGCTTGCTTGATGATGAGCTGAGAATCACCAAAGATTGCAGCTATCTTTAATCTTGCTATGAGAGCCTCATATTCAGCTATATTGTTGGTGCTAGGGAATTGTAGCTTGAAGGCTTTTGGAATGTAATCTCCTTGAGGTGTGACCAACAATATTCCTGCCCCTGATCCATGAGATGTGTATGAACCATCAAAATAAAGTTTCCATGGGGGCTATTCTTCAATTAGACAAGTATGCTCATCTGGAAATTTTGTGATCAAAGGATATGCATGTATTAGAGGTGCATCAGCTAGGTGATCTGCTATAGCTTGCCTTTTGATTGCCTTTCTGTCCACATACTGGATGTCAAATTTGCTAAGAAGCATAACCCATTTGGCCAAACGACCTGTAAGTGTTGTTCTGGAGAGCATATACTTGAGAGGGTCAATCTTGGAGACTAGTTGGATGGTATGACTTAGCATGTAACGGCGAAGCTTTTGAGTTGACAAAACAACTACCAAACAAGCTTTTTCCATAAGAGTATAATTGAGTTCATAACCAACTAGGGTTCTACTGATGTAGTAGATGGCTCTTTCTCTGTCATAGTCATCAAGTTGTGCTAGAAGTGTCCCTAGAGTAGTAGGCATTACTGATATGTATAAGATTAGGGGATGACCAGGAATTGGTGGAACTAAGATAGGGGGATTGGTGAGATACTGCTTGAGCTGATCGAAGTTGTGCTGACATAAAGGATCCCACTTGAAGTTCTCATCCTTCTTCAGTAAATGTGAAAATGGTGTACACTTATCTGCAAGCTGGGAGATGAAGTGTCGGACAGATTGAAGCTTTCCCTGAAGAGAGCAAAGCTGTCGCAGTGTCTGGGGAGGAGGCATGTCTAAGATAGCCTTGACCTTCTTGGGGTCGATCTTTATACCTCATTTAGAGACTATAAAGCCTAGAAGCTTGCCAGATGTGACCCCAAAGACACACTTCTTGGGATTCAGCATGAGATGATATTTGGCTAACCTATCAAAGACTTTCTCTAGGTCAGCAAGATGATCTATGAAGGTGTGAGATTTAACCAAGATATCATCTACATAATCCTCCAAAATGCTATGGATAAGATCATGGAAAATTGTTGTCATAGCTCTTTGATAGGTAGCCCCAGCATTCTTTAGGCCAAAAGGCATCATGTTGTAGCAAAAGGTTCCCCAAGGGGTAGTAAATGTTGTCTTATGTTGATCCTCTTCTACAATCTTGATTTGATTATACCCTAGAAAATCCATCCACGAGGGACAAAATTTCACGTCCAGCTATAAGATCTACAATCATATCTATGTTGGGCAAGGGAAAATCATCTTTTGGACAAGCTTTGTTAAGATCTCTAAAATCAATGCAGATTCTAATGTCACCAGAGGGTTTAGTGATGGGGACCATGTTGGAGATCCACTCTAAGTAGTCGATAGGTCGGATAACCTTAGCAGCTAACATTATTTCTAATTCAGCTTTGACCAGTAATGCTACCTTGGGGTGCATTTTTCTAAGCTTTTGTCTGACGGGCTTGATCTTTGGATCGACTGCAAGATGATGAACTACAAGCTTTGGATCAAGTCCTGGCATGTCCTGATATGACCATGCAAATCGGCCAATGTTCTCTCTTAAGACCTCAAAGAGGAGATCAGCTTGGTCTTGTGATAGGGATGTAGCAATGTGAACAAGTCTGGGGATATCTGAAGAACCGATGTTGACTTCTCTAGTATCCTCAATTACAATAGAAGACACCTCTGGTTGATTATCTTGAGGAGGTAATGCTAAATCCTCATGTTCTGCTTGTGGCTTTGGACGTTCTTGCTGAGGGGTTCTCTTCACTGCCATAGCTATTCTCGGATTCACCTTAGTTCCAGTTTTGGGTGTATCGGAACTAGGTTGGGGATTTTCTCCAAAATACCCCTTGGGATCTAGCTTGTAGATATAGGTAGAATCTGGCTTTGTTTGCTTATGAGGAGTTTCGGCTCCCATGAATCTCAGAAGTGCTTCCTCTAATGTGAACTCATCAATGTGTATGACACTTGGTTAGTCCCAATCTATGAGTTGTGGATGGGTGAGTGGCAGGTCAATGAGGTGGATGGATAGTTCTTGGAGGACAGAGTCTCCGAGGGATATTTGGTCTGGGATATCGTTGTAGGCTCTCTTTTCAACTTCCTCAGGAATGTCTTTGATTTTGACAAGGTCGCGGTGAATGTTCAAAAAAGCGTGATCGTCTGTATTGGTGCCCCTAGTTGTGGGTATGCCAAAGCTGAGACCTGACTTCGATTCCCACATGTGTGCGTTGATGGGGCACTGCATGCCTCTTTCTTCTGGTCCTAGACCACCACCTTGATAGTTCCATTTTTCAATGATGAGCTTATGTTCTCGGGGATAATTCTGGCTGAAGTGATCAAGGTGTGTCTTATTTCTTGGAGGTGCATCCTTATGTAACCAATTGTTGATATCTGGAGTGAGCTCCTCATGAAGAGGGATTTTCGAGGATACAAAGGTTGTTGGGACAAACTGTTTGTATCGAGGAGGTGGAATCTCCTTAGCTTTATGATATGTTGGTCATCCATGGGCATGTGGATCAAGTGGAGTGCCCTGACAGCAAATGCATCTGACAGACTAAACTCTCCACAGCCTTTGTTATTGATCTTCAAGGTAGACAGGGTGGAGGCGAGGATGGTTTCTGGGTCATTACAAGTGTGGGATGAGCTGGCAATGGCTGTGCCGATATCAATTCCAGGGCAATGGTTTGTATATGAGGCTTCAACCGCATTGCAGTAAGCAAAGGGTTCTAGATCATCATGGATGGTTACCTCAGTGCCCTGATGCAAAAATTTGATGCACTGATGGTAAGTGGATGGAACGGCTTTCATGGCATGAATCCATGGGTGACCGAGGAGGATGTTAAATGGTAGGTTTAGATCAATAACATGGCAGAGTGTCTCTTGGATGACTGGCCCAACCTTGATTGGCAGCAGAATAGTTCCTTTTGTGGTTCTTTCCAAGTTGTCATAAGCTTTGATGGTGATAACCTCACTGATGATATCTGCCTCAGTATACCCAGCTTGTTTTATGAATTTTAGGGTGCAAATATTCAAGGCTGATCCATTATCTATCATTACTCTTTTCACAGCAAAATTGGATACCATGATGGCTATGCGAAGCGGAAGGGTGTGATCTGGGTTGACCATGGGTATGTCGGTGGGTTTGAATGATAGGGCACATGAAGAGGATAGGTGTCCAACAAGATTATGAAAATCAATAGCGTTGATATCTGAAGGAACATGGGATTCTATAAGAGCACTGTCAAGAAGGTTCTTGTACACAGGACTGGTGCGAAGAAGGTCTAAAATGGAGATTTGGGTTGGCATGTTCCCAAGGTATTCCAAGATATTGTACTGGCTTTTTGATGGAGCTGATGGTGCTGGTGAAACTGGTGGGCCTACGATGTTAAATTGCGCCCTTTGAGTGGTGACTGCACACTCATTGTTTGGTCCTTAGAAATTGATAATATTGACAGAAGGCTCTTTCTTGGATATACAACCTATGAGGCTACCATAGTCTATATAGGATGAAGTGTGGTCATTGTTCTTCCCATGTTGTTGGTTTGGTTGGCGGTTGTTGGTGTTGTTGTTGTTGGTTTGGATAGGTGATTTTCCAGGATTTTGGTTGTTGTGTGGAGGAAAAGCATTTTGATAGATCTGTAAGCCTGCATTGGGAGAGGTTTGGGCACCAACAGTGATTTCTTTGTGATCAATGAGGTCCTGCACATAATCTTTCAGTTTCATGCATCTGAGGGTAGTGTGACCTTTTACCCTATGAAATTTGTAGTACTCATTATCTTTGTACCATGCAGCTTTGGATTGGTTTGGGTCAATTTGCTGGGTAGGAGGAAATTTGATGAGGTTTTCCTTGACTAATTTCTCAAAAATGACATCCAAAGGTTCACCAAGGGGTGTATAATTTCTAGGTGCAGGTTGGAATCTGGGCTTTTGTCCTGCAGCTACATTGATGGCATTGGCTTGATTGCTAGACCCTTGAAAGTTGGGTCTTGGATTGTGGTTTTGATAGTTTTGGTTATTCTGTTGTTGGTAGTTGATAGCTTGTTGATTGTTTGGTTGATATGGTGGGTTGGACTGGTTTTGAGAAGGACCAACAATATTCACATGTCTGGTGTCAGTGACACCATCTGTTGCAACATGCTTATTTTTGTTCCAATACCTAGACTTGTCATTAGAATGTGATTGGTTTTGGTTGGCTTCCTTGTAAATCTTGACCACACCATCTTTAATGAGTCATTGCTCAAGGATCATTCCTTTCTCTTTGATATTTTTGTTGGTCTACAAATAGTTCATGGTCATGTGGTGAGCCAAGCTCGGATGGGCATTATCAATAAACATTTTCACCAAATGGCGCTTTGGCAAGGTGCAAGATATGCGAGTGGTAAGGGTTTGCCATCTTTGCAGATATTCGGGAAGGCTTTCTCCACCTTTTTTCTTAGTGTGGACAAGATCAACTACTGATAGCTCTGTTTCAACAAGATGGGCATATTGGGCTACAAATACCTCAGACAATTCAGCAAAAATTTTAATTGTGCCATAGGGGATTCTATAAAACCATTCAAGAGTTGGTCCGGCCAAGCTTTTGGGAAAGAGACGCAAGAGGAAGATGCCATCGTATGCCACTTCTTGGCAGTGCATGTAAAATTCTTTGATATGTGTGACAGGGTCTCCTTTTCCTCTGAATTTGTCAAACTTGGGTGTCTCAAAATGCTTGGGAAATGGTGTCATGGTAATGGCTCTGTCAAATGGGTAAGGATACACATTCTCAAACTTGAAGGTTTTTGGATCATTTCCTTCCTGGATGTTCTTCAAAGTTGTCTTCATGGCTTCCCACTCTGCATTAATGGGTGATGGCTGGGGTGCCCCCAATGTAGGAGTGCCCTGAGGTAGGTATGTGCTAGATGGGGCAATGGAATATGGATGACTTTGAGGTATGGGCTGGTAGGGATTGTACATGGCTTGGGCAACTGAATGGTGGATGATGGGTTGTTGAGGTGGAGGGGGCACATATTGCTGCATGAGTTGTGAGGCTTGTTGTTGATATTGGATTTGAGGTTGGGATTGAGGAACATAAGCTGGCTGTGGGATAAATGGATTGCTTTGTGGAGTTAAGGTATAAGATGGTTGTGAAGCTTGGGGAAAGTATCAGGGAGCTTTTGGAACCTGACTTTGGATTTGAGGAGTTTGACCAATATATGTGGGTTGTGCCCCCATTTGGGAAGGTATCTACATGGCAAAGGAGGCCAAGTAATTGGTGGTTGGTGGTGGTGGATTTCCTCCTAGAAGTGACATAGAAAAATAGTTAGTAATAGGAGGCAATGGATTAGTTGGTGGTGGAGGTGGTGGGAATTGAAAGCTTGGAAATGGAACTAATGGGGTTTGATAGCTTGGTGGCTGGATTTGAAAGCTTGGTAGAGTGGTGGCAGGAGCTTGGGTCACTTGAGAGCTGGGCAGAACATAAGTAGTAGCTTGTGGGGTTTGATAGCTTTGTGGAGTGAGGGTAGTAGCTTGTGGATTTGTGGCTGATGGCACTGAGCTCCAAGGACCTAGCAGAAATGATGGAATTGTGTTTTGAGTTGAGGTAAACAAGCCAAGGGTGATGAAGGGTTGGTTACTTGGCTCCATGGGTGGCATCCCGATTGTGTATTGCTAAGGTTGGCCAAAGATACTAGCACTGATTTGGGAGATGGGTGGATTTGGAAGGCTGGGTTGGAGAGTAGCAGCAGCAATAGTGAAGGGAGTGAATGATGAGGTGTTTTGGGTGAAGGAAGTTTGGGATGGAGTGGTATGGACCAATGGTGGAGTGGTGGTGGCTGGATTGGCTTGTGGAAGGGAGATTTCAACTTGAGTGGAGGCTGGTATGTTTGGGTCTGTTGGATCATATGGGGTGGGTTGAGGCTCTTCTTTTGGCACATATTGAGGATAATTCGAATCATAAGAGCCAATGGGTGGTGGGAGTTGCTCAAACAAGGGGTGAGATGGATCTGATAGGGGGGGAGGTCTTCCAAAGTCCAAGGCTCCAACGTTGTCCCTTCAAAAGTTAGCCATGATTGTTTCCTTATTTTTGTCTATAATGGCTTTCACCAATACTGCATTTCCCGGTTGGTTCATGAAAGCTTCAATGTCAGTAGGTGATGGTATAGCGTTCTCTGGCCTAAAGGATGGTTGAGTGCTTAAGGGGAGTGATGCTGTTGAATCCAAATGATAGGGCTCCATTGTTTCCTTCTTCGTCTTGCCTAAGCGAGTGATGGTGGCATGAAAATGCAGAATGCTCCTAGGGATGAGATGCAACAATGCTGATAGATGCAAAAAGGGGGGAAGGCTTTTCTATGAAAATGATTTCCTAGGTTGAGGCAAAGCTATATGATAAAACCTAAGGAGGATTGAGTTGGGGATGCTAACTTCAAAGATATGTTGCCAAAGCACGAAAGGTCTGCTTTCCTATGTGCAAGCTTGGAGGTGATTGTGTCAACTTAAGGATAGACTGATGATCCTTTAGGAAGAACACGAGATTGACCACTTGTGGATCCCAACCTTTAGCTCAAGGTGATGAGGGATAAAAAGTGACAAAGCTAGATTACCCTAGACAAAGCTTTGTCAAAGGGATAACCTTGGTGAGGCTGGTGGATTTGGAAGATGTTAGGAATGGCAAACTTTTGGCAAAGTGACAACAAATTTGAAGGCTTGGATGTGAAGAGTTTTGGATTGCTGGCTAGATGGTTTGGTTCTAAATGAGATGGATGAGCTAAAATGCTTAAGGGGGAGACTAAAGATGGCTAGCTTTCTTATAAAGATGACCCTAAAGTGAAGCTTATGCAAGAAGATGTGGAGAAACAAGGGAGTCTAATCATAGAAATCATGCCTAGTTGGTAAGGCATAAGCATTGTTAACTCTTGGATGTTGGTTAAGTTGGATGGTGTGATCTAACCAGGTGTCTTGAAGGGCTTCGTCAACAGCTTTGTCCTCTGCTTTGTGGAGTTTGGCAATTCGAGGGCTTGGTGTTAGTTCCTTTCTCTTGGATGAAAGTTCTTGGTATGCCTGAGATGGTTTGAGTTTGACTTTGTGAAACTTCTATTTGGGTTTGGGTTGTTCTGATATGAATTTCTGAATCTGCTTGGCTTTGAGAGATCTCAATTGTTTTGCTTCGACTTGTTCAACTTTTGGAATAGGCAGTGACTACGCTAAGTGTGCCCTAAGCTAGGATTGACCAAGTTTGGCAAACATTCACTCAACAAGTAAAAAATCAAGCAATAGATAGGAACAACTAGATAGAAGTTTTTGATTCTCAGAATGTGATACTTGTGCCAAGGAGTGTGTATGTTTTACAAATGTTTCAATCAGTCACTTCAAACACATTAACATCCTAGATGGTTGTCTACAAGGTTGACAGTTGTTTTAGCTAGGGAGTTCTCGATATACCCAAGGTACGTGAGGCCCAAATTCGTAAATGAAACCAAAAAGATGTCACACAGCCGAGAGGAGCGGTAACCCACTTCTCCTCTTTCACTTCTCAAGGGTATAAAGTTCCTTGAGGCTTAGCCTGAGTGACAAAATCTTGATTCTAAGAGAGGTGTCTTTGGATTCACCTCCTGATCTTTATACTCTGTCAGAATGCTGGAGTTGAGGTCGTCCCAAGGGGTGATGAAATCCCCAAGCAGGCCTCCTAAAAAGAGAAACAAGGTTTTGGATCCTAATCTTATGCACCCAAGATGGCCTTGAAAGACTACAAGGGGAGAGAAGACTTGGATAACCTTGGGCTAAAAGATAGGATTCTTTTCCAACTGACGCTTAATTTTTTTGATCTAGACTTTGCAAGCACTCATGTTTAAGAGACAATGTTCAATTCCAACTTTGAAATGCACCAACAAAGAAAAATCGATCGAAGAATGCGAACAAGAAGAAGAGTTAGGGTCAACAAGAAAGTAAACGCGCCCGGAGGCCCTCCATGTCAAGTATCGATTAATTTTCTTTAAGGCATTCAAGATTTAGTGTTTGTTTGTTTTAAACCCAAAACAAAGATGTGTGAAACTCGATTGTCAAGTGCGTGCCCAGAGGCCCTCCACGTCAATTGGTTGTTCAGTTTTAAAATCCAAACTTGAAGTGTGATCGATTTAATCTAGATTTTTGGACATTCAAGAAATTTTATAAGTTTAAGACAAACCCTCAAAAAGCGAATTAAGTAGAATTTGATTATGGAACACTTAACACTCTCTTAGGTGGACCCATCCCCATAGATGGCACTGAGATTGCAACCAATGGTTAAATTGATGGGTGATTAAAGAGGGTGAGTCCAATGAAAAAACTACTAAATTTGATTTTTGTTGATTTGTTTTTAACTTAACAAATTTCTTAAGTGTTCAAAAATTAACTTTGCCTAAGTTGCATGCAAAAAAGAGATTTGTTTGTTCTTTTTAATGCACCAAAAATTGAAGTGTGAGATATTGCAATGGTTAGTTGATCTTTTGCATTCAAGATTAGATTTGTTGTTTTAATCATGCATTCAAGAAAAAGTGATTTTTATCCATAGCATTCAAGAGTGTGTTTTGAACAACATACATTCAAAGAAAAATGTGTTTAACCATTCAAGTTCATTCCATGAAAAATCTAAAAAACATGATTAATTTTGTTGCTCCAACCTACAATGAGACAAAAAAGCAAATTGATTAGTCAATCAAAATTTTCCAAAATGAAAGCTTAACTATGGGAAAAAAAAAATTTAACTTTTTTTGTTACTTTTCTTAAGCGTAAAAATGCTTAGAAAAACCTCTACTCTATGGAACTAGAAAAAGTTAAAATTTGATTTATACTCTCTTTTTTTCTTTTTTTTTAAAATTTAACTAAAAAGTGCAGAAACAAAGATGTTAAAACAGAAATGCAACAAAGACGGGCGGAGACACCAAACTGCGGAGACGCTGATCTGCGAAGATGACAAAGAAATATGCAGAGATGACAGTCCAGTTTGGCGGCGTAGAAAATAAGAAACTGGGCAGAGACGCTAATCTGCGGAGATGTTGATTTGCGAAGATGACAATTTAGGTTGGCAACGGTAGAGACGACAGAAGACTAGAGGCGGCGGCGGAGACGACAGAGGACTAGAGGCGACGGCGGAGACGACAGAGTAGCTTGCAAAGATGACAGTTTGCAGGTGTAGACGCCAATCTATGGAGATGATAGTCGAGGATGCGGAGATGACAGTCTAGTGGCGGTGCCGACAGCAGAAGACCAAGCGGAGATGCCAAACTACGGAGATGACAATGCGCGAACAGAATAGAAATGCGCAGATTTTTTCAAAAAAAATTTAATTTTTTGATTATTTTTGAATTTTTAGAGGGTATGTCTTCTTCCTAATTGCATTATTTAACCTGCAAAAATAAGCAAAACACCCTACAACACACTCAAACAACAACAAACATTAGATGGTCAGTTTATAAGAACAAAACATAGGGTGAAATGGTTGAATGAATGACCCATAGTGGGGTCCCACTGGGCATGCCAAAATGTATATGAGAAATATGTAAGCAAGTAATACTAATATATTAAAAGAACAAAGCATTAACTAACAAAATTACTATAACATATAAGAGAGACCAAAAAAGAAACCTTCAAATGAGAATATGAGCCATGGAATGGCTCTCTCAATGAGATTATTCTCTTGATGTATGGATGAGTCTAATGGATTAGTTTGGTAGGATTATGGGATGTATGCTCAAGCTTCAAACTAGCTTCAATGGAGATTTTTGGGATTTTTGGTGTGGATGTATGAGATTGATATAAAATTTGGTCTTAAAATGGCATTATAACTTTAGCTCAAAAGTTGTGATGAAATGGCTTGGGAGGGGATTCAATTTATAGGCTAAGGGCTTGAGGGATGGAGGGTTAAGATGCAAGGAGAGATGAAAACTTAAGGAGGGCTAGGATGCACTCAAAGGGGAGCATATGGATTGTGCTTGTTTAGCACCAACCAGGGAGTGACACATGTCACAGGGTGAGTGGATGGAGGCAAGGGGATGGATGAGTCAATAAAGGAGGCTCAAGGGATAATATCTTCATAAAGACCCTTCATAATGGCTTGTAAGAGTAATGAATGGGCTTGTAAGAGTCTTTATGACTTTTGTAAGAGCATTCAAAGCTTAGTGGTTGGGATATTTTGGAGGGAGTTGAGATTGTTGACTTTTCTTGGCTTAGGAAAGTCTTAAGCTTGCTTAGGGAATGTAACAACATTAGGGGGTTGATTAGGCTTGGGTTTATGATTAGATTAGGCTTGTTAGAGATATGCAAGTGGATGGCATTCATGAGGGTGGTTGAGTTAGTGGCTAAGCTTGATTAGTATGGGTGGATGGGGTGGATTAGGCTAAAAAGGGGGTTTAGGATAGTTTAGGGGTTATTAGATTTGAGGGCTTTATTTATCAAATAGATTTATTTAATAAATGAGGATTTTGGAATTAGATAGAAGAATAGGATTAAATTGATAAATAATAGGTTATTTGATTTATCAATTAGGACTATAGATGATTAATTAAATTAATCAGCTAGGGGATGGCAAAGGATTAATTAAATAGGAATTTAATTAATGATGCCTTTAGAGATAACTAAATAGGATTACCAAAGCAGTGTAATCAAATTTAGGTGTCTACATTGGGTACCTTTGATTATTGAATAATATTGAATAAAACATTTAAAACTATATAATAGTTGATGTTAGGTATGTGTTGAGTCTTAATGTGGCTTTGATTATCAATATCATAGTGCATAGATGACAAACTACTTGGTAAAAAATAAAGGTGATATTAATTCAACATGATGTTTCATTAATTAGATCTTTCATTACTTGTCATTTGGCATTGGCCTCACAAAACATGTCACATTTCTTGAAAATTGTCAATTTAATAGTCATTTTTTTATAATTACCAAATGTTTATCCAATAAAATTGAATAGTTTCAATTAGTAGTACAAAATTAATTAATACAATGTTTTACTTCGAAATAAAATCATTGCCTCATATATTATAAATATTTTCTATTAAACAATAACATTCGTCTCATACAATATTTATTTCCCCCCCACATTAATGTATTATTTGCAATGATTTTATGGAATTTTGTATGGTAGAGAAACAATCGCATTTATAAACTATTTTTCTCCCTAATTTCAAAAAATATTTGCCTTCAATATGAACTCCCCCTTGAAATAATGTTGTATTTGCTAGGATTCAACATTTTTTCATTTGGGGGGAGGGGGTCTCAAAGTTATCCCTGAGTGCCATACTAGTTAGACTTGGGTCAACATGAGTTTGGAGGTTGTTTTGACCCCTATTTCTCCTTGTTTTCATCATTTGTCCAACCCTTATAGGGTTTGGACCTACATCTTCTCATTTTGACCTCATTATTTGGGACTTTATATTTATCTACTTTTTGCACATTATAAACTATTTAGATTAGGTAAAAATAGGTTTTGAGGTGACTCAAAACCCCTTATAGCTAGAAGAAAGATACATGATAAAATAACCCCAGGCTTTACAAGTACTTAGAACCTACATTTCACAAAACATCAAAAGCCAGGTTTTACAAGGACTTATTGTTGGAAATAAAAGAGGAGTAACTAAGAGGGGAGGGATGAATCAGTTACCACTAAAATAAATCTCAGATCCCTTAGATGTTAGCTCAAAACATAAACACTATTGAAAATACTAACAATCGGTAAACACACATGCACTCGAATTATGTTGTAACTTGGTAAACACTAAAATAACAACTGTAACTCAGCAAATGTTTAACACACAAATCTTAAGATGATTTCAATGATTAACCTTAATGAGCATAGTTGCATACATATGAAAGAAATAGCACGAACACAAGTGACCCCAAGATTTAACGTGGAAACCCAATTTGGGAAAAACCACCAATTGCAACTAGTTGCTGATTTTCACTCTTTTCAAGCGAGCCCTATTAGGAGCCAACCCTGTTAAAGGTTACAAAACACATTGTTAGGTGTAACCATGTTAGAGTATTTAATCACCCTGTTAGGAGTGACCTTGTTAGAGGTCTTTAGACACTTCAATCTAGAAATGCCACCTTGTTAGAGATTAAGAGATTTAGATAACTGCTACAATGGTTAGAGAGTAACAATGAGATGACCTAATTTCTGACGTAACTAAATTGTTGATTATAGATCTCAATTTTAACTTGTATACTTGATCCTTACTGATTGAATGTATCTTTGTAGCTCTTGAAGGATATTCTACTTATCCTTCTAATTCTCTTCCTCTAAGCATCTTTTAAAATTCTTCCATACACTTGCACACATTAAATCCTCAACTTGACCTTATATTTATACCTTATGAATTATCAAGTTATCTTGAATATAACTTAGAATAATTAATATTCATCTCCTCAATCAACTAGAACTAGTAAACAAATGCATTGAACTTAATATGCCAAAGCAATAAAATCCTTCGTTAGCTGACCTTACTCAGTAGACACTAACTCAAAAATGATTTTCCTATATTAACCAAGTGAACTTGGTCAATGTTGCATCCTCACAAAGTTCCATTGGTAACTAAGTGAGCTTGGTTAACACTGGTTCCATCCAACATTTCTTTTGTTACCCGAGTGAACTCTATTAACACTCAACTTATGTGAAATTTTCTTCAACACTTGAGTGAACTTAGTAGCTACTGCCTTCTAAACTTGGCAAACTCTAGAATGCTCAAAAAACACAAGAAATTGTCTTCATTGCCCAAGTGAGCTTGGCATACATTGACTAACAAAGATGTGACATTTTGTGTAACATTAAAGATAATACACAATTAACCAATTTTTTTCAACACCTAGAACCTACCAAAAAGAAAAACAAAGTTCAAAACTAGGTTTTACAAGGACCTGGAACCTAAAGAATATAGTTTAACAAAAGTTGGAAATGAAATAGCATCAGGAAAACTAGGACCATCAACCCAACCAAAGACCAAAACCAACTGTTAAACTAACTCTTTGATAAGCTTCGCTAATTCCTTACCAGCCCCCACAAAACCTTGAAGGGTTTCTTTGATAGCAACACTAGGAGCAACAACCATAGCTTTCTTAGTGCTTTGTGTAGTTCTTTTACTAGGGCCACTTGAGATCTTGACAACAATAGGAGAAATAATCTTCTCATTACTTCTTTTACCAATACTTTCAATGACAACACATAAACTAGAAGTAATGATTTCCATATGTTGTCCATTATCCTTTACTAGTTAGTGTAATTCCATTTCATAGGCTTCAATCTCTTTGGGATGTTACCTACCTAATTCTCTAGCTGGACTCTCTTTATTTTTTCTTCATCTAGATTTCTCTCGAGCTCACCCATTTTTATTATTATTGTAAATTATAAATTGTTGCATTATTGTATTGGAGTCATTGTCCTTAGGATTTGTATTAAGATTTCACCTTGGAATAAGAGATTAGAATTTCCCTTCCTATATTGTCCTAATAGGTCTCAAGTTGAGCTTACATGATTTCGGGGGTTTAAAATTGTGAAACATTTTCCCTTTTCATAATTACTGAGAATAAATCCTTTTTTAAATATGGTTATTGCTTGGTGGGTTTGTGAGAATTAAATTTATATTATGATTTTATTGTTGATTCAAATATCTGTGTTGTTTTGAAGATTAGAGAGAATTTTGGTGTATCACCTTTTAATTTCAATTTATTTACTTTTCTAAGCATATTTCTTATCCCTTCTACCATCAAGTTTTAGATTTTAGGTGAACGAAAAGGAGAAAGCCAACCTCTGATTTGAAGATAACATTCTCAACACAAATCACCCACCATTGAGAATGTTTCCATGTTACAACATAATTGTTGAGTCATATACAAATTCAAGTGCAATCTTGGTTACTTATAATATGCCCTAATACTCATTCTCAAGAAACCAATGTTATAGTTCACAGTCATATGAATACTTGTGAATAAATACCTAATGACTAAATCATAAATAAGTACCAAAAACACCTCATTGAAGTTGGAAAATTTGTAACTTTAAACTAAACAAAACATATTTCTACAAATCAAAGCTATGAACATGCCAAACAATCTTCATGTTAATCGTCATTGACATACCCAAATTATATGCCTTGAAACCTCCATTTTCATTCCATTTTATATAGTTTCCAATGATGTTAACATGTAATATTAGGCATGGTAAAGTTTTGTGTATAAGAGTAAAGCAATAACCTTTCTTTTATGGTTTAGATTTAAGCATATGAAAGTGAATTTTTTTATTAAAAAATATTTGAATAATAATGATAATAAATCTTTTTTATTTGCTACACTATTTTTGCCTTACATGGTTTTCCTTTTATTGCATCTTTTTTTGGTTCCAAATGTTGTATCATAATTTTAGAGTATATGGTTTAGGTTATATATATATATATATATATAGGATGTAATTATCAAAATTTGAAGATTTTAGGACCCTTTATTTTTCAATGAACTGTTGTCTAACAACTTCTTTAATATAGATAAACTCTATTTTGTTATATCTCAACTCATAACAATAATTCTTTTATTTATTTTATATATCTTGGAATTACTTGTATTTATGTATAATGCAATTGATGTATTAAGTTCTATAAGATGGTGGGTGGTTGTGTATTTTGGTTTAAACGATATATAGTAAAAGTGAGAGCCTTTTGGTTATTATCGTGTTATGAACTTCTCCTTAAATAGTTGAATTTTACATTCTTAATACAATCTTTCTTTAATGTTGCATATCCTAGATTTTGTAAAGGAATTTAGAATAATTTCCATCTAGAGTATGGTTGTCTCATGATAAATTCAACTTGATGTCTTATATTTCTTTCTATTAGATCATTTTCATATGTTTTATATTTGTCTTAATTGAATTCTATTTTATCATCCCTCACATTAAGATACTCCTTTTCAATCTCACTAACTTTGCTCCTTGAGAAAACTCTGTGGCTTTGTCCTACCAAGTTCTATTTGGTATTCCTTATCTCTCATGTACCCATTACATTGGTCTATATTTAATAAAACTCAAGGATTCTACCCTTGCCTATTATAGACTTTTCTATGGATTTTTTGTTTGTAGATTTTTGAGGAACATTAGTTATTATTATTTTTATTCAATGTTTTATATTTTAACTATTGGAATACTTTAGAATAACTGGGGGGTGGGGTGAATCAGTTATCCAAGGTCCAAATGTATAAATAAAACTTTTCACAACTTAGTGAACCCATAAAACATTCATACTCATGCATGCATCCATAAGATTATGCAATCACTTAAACTTGTAGGTTATTGTCAAATCAACTTGCATAAATGTAAAGCATGAAACATAACAGATTCATCAACACACTTGACACAATGATTTACATGGAAACCCAATTTGGAAAAAACCACCAATAACATGCTACTCCTTTTCACTCTTTTGAAGTGATGCCCTATGAAAAGCCAACCCTATTAAAGGTTACAATACACACTATTAAATGTGACCCAGTTAAGGGATTTCAATCACCCTGTTAGAAGTGATCCTTGTTAGAGGACTTTAGGCCATTCATTTGGAATGCTACCCAGTTAAAGGATTTACAAATTACTGTTAGGTCAACCTTAATCCAAAGGATTTACCCTAACCTGATACAATTTTTAGAGAGTAATAGTAGAGCTCTGATCTAATACAACTTACAACTTCTCTTGTAGATTAAATATCTTTGTTCAATCCTCAATCTTGCTTGGCCTTCATACTTTGCAACTCTAATAGCTTGTTCACCCTTCAAGCATTCATCTCCTTAAGCCTTCTTGCTTAGCATGCCATTTCAAACCCTTCTCTTAGGTCACTTGATGAAGAAAAACCCTTGACTCCTTGTCTTCCTTAGGTTCTCACACATGACAAGTTTGCTTCATGACTAGACATTCCTATAAATAGGAAATTAGGATATTTTCTCGCTCATTTTTCATCTTCCAAATTTAGGGTTTAGATTGATTAGGTAGGATACAATGTATCTACCCTATATCTCATATCTATTCTAGAATCCATTTGAATTTGTCAAAAAATGGTTTACCTCAAATTTTGTGCCACCAGCTCATCAACCTTATCTTCCACCTCATTCACAAAATTCAAGAGAACAAACTTGTTGGCTTAAATTTAATGAATCTTAGATCTTTCAAATAATGGATTAGATCAACATTATCAACCTTCTCATGCTCGACACATACTATGTTGCTCGACATCTATTATGGAATCACTCAACATCAACTAAAGTTTACTGATGCTCAGCATTAATTAAACTTTACTCATCATGAACTATTTTGCTTGGCGTACACTAGAATGAACTTTTACTCGGCTCCAACTAACTTTCTACTCAGCTTGCACTAACTTTTCTCGGCACCTACTATCCACTCGGTCAAGCTTGGTAGACAAACTTAACTTATTCTTCTAAACTTTCTAAGTGTAACCAACCTTTGTAACCTTAAGTAAATTATCAATACATCATGTCATCACTATCTTAACTAATCATTGTACTTCATTACATAATCATAACTCAATTTTTTCTCTAGATACTATTATTACCTCTTATTGATCACATCCACTTCATCAATCGACTAAGTGATAGTACTTGAATCTTATAAGCAATCTCTTACCAGCAAATAGCAAGTTTGACATCAATCAAAAAATAATGATTGAAACATTAGTCTTCTTTAACAATCTCCTTCTTCCAATCATATTTCCCAACAATGATCTTTTCAATCAGATATCAACTATCTCCCTCTTTGGCATTGATGGCAAACCAAACTGATCAACCAAATCAACCAAACTGACTAGGTTAAAATAATAAGACAACACTAAAAAGAAAAATCTTGTGTCAAAATTTCTCCCTCTATTAGCAACTTCCATCTTCTGATTAGGTTACAAAATCCACTCTTTATTATGACTCCCTTTGAGTTCCTTCTCATATCTCCCTGTTACTAGGTAGATTAGAATTTCTCCCTCTTTCTCATATTCTTCTTTGTCTTTTTCATCATACATATGTTTTTTTCTAATATTGTTGATCAGTAACACTTTTGTCTCTTTCACAACAATCTCTTGATACTTCCCTCTTGATATTGTTGATCATGAATATCTCCCTCAGTATTTAAATATTGGTTTGATCAGCAAAATATCTCCCTCTGTGATTATACATTCTGGCTTTGATCTATCTCCCTTTTGATAAGTAAATCTCTCCCTCTTTTCTGGCTCTTGATCAATAGAATATCTCCCTCTTTGACAACAATGCCAAAGATATCATCTTTTCATCTTAAACATGTAAATATAGGCTTTTGCAATTTCTTCAATTTCTCCCTCTGTCATTTTGCTTGCGATTGATTTGGAGTTATAGCTCTTTGATTACTTTAGACAGCTCCTAAAGTAAGATCCTATGCATCAATGTTTAACTTATGAATATCAGCTTGTTTGATGTAGGGCACTCCTCTTGTTACTTAGATAGCCTTTGATAGGGATATCACCCCTAATTTACCTCTTAAATAATCATAAGCATCCTTAGGTAATGGTTTTGTGATGATATCATCAATTTTCTCCTTTGTGTTGACATATTCCATCTTCACCTCTTTATCTTGAACTAACTCTCTCAAATAATGATACTTGATTGCAATGTGCTTTGTCTTTGTGTGCATCACTGGATTCTTTGATACATTGATAGCACTTATATTATCATAATAAAGTATCATAGGTTCTATGATCTCTTCTTTTATTCCTTTGAGTAGTTGTTCAAGATCCATACAATTTTTGTGTAATTTATAGCAATAACAACATATTTAGCTTCAACAATAGATTGTGAAGTACAACTTTGTTTCTTGCTAGTCCATGTAACTAGTCTCTTACCTAAGAAAAATGCTCCTCCACTGGTGCTCTTTCTGTCATCAATATTTCTAGCCCAATCAACATCAGTGTAGGCTCTCAATTTAAATTTTTCATTCTTCTTGTAGTAAAGACCAAAATCTTTTGTTCCTTTCAGATATCTCATTATTCTCTTCACAGCCATAAATGATTTTCCTTGGGATTAGTAGAGAATCTTGCAACTATTCCTACAGATAATGCAATATCAAGTCTACTATGTACTACATATTGCAATTTATCAATCATAGACCTATACATGATTTGGTTCACCTCAATAGAATCATCATTCTTTGACAACTTGTGTCCTATCACCATAGATGTACTTACTAGTTTGGAATCCTCTAATCTCAATGTTTCCTTGACATACTTTGATTGAGTGATGTATATACCATATTTCATTTGATATACTTGCAAACCCGCAAGAAATTTGATCTCTCTAAACATAGACATTTCAAATTTTTGCTACATCTTATTTGTAAAATCTTTACATAAAGCATCTTGACCTCCAAATATGATATCATCAACAAATATTTTAGATAACAAAATGCTTTTGCCTTTCTCTATCTTTATGAACAGATTGTTGTTATCATCTATCCTCTCAAATCCAATCTTCACAAGATGACTATGAAGTCTCTCATACCATGCTCTTGGTCTTGTTTCAAATCATATAGAGCTTTGTGCAGTCTACATACCATGTTCTTATTGTTATCATCAACAAAACTTTCTAGATGTTCTATGTAAACTTCTTCCTCTAATATGTCATTCAGAAATGCAGATTTAACATCTATCTAATAAACTTTGAAACCTTTGTATACAACATAAGCAAGTAGAGTTATCATTCCTTCCAATCTAGCAACAAGGGCAAATGTCTCCCCATAGTCAATTCCTTCTTCTTGTGCATATCTCTTGCAAACTAATCTTGCTTTGTTTCTTGTGACTTCACCATTTTCATCTAGCTTGTTTCTGAATACCCACTTGGTACCAATCACATTATTGTCCTCTGGTCTAGGAACTAGACTCCATGTTTTGTTCTTCTCTATTTGTTCAATCTCCTCTTCCATGGCTTTGTACCAGTTAGCATCTTCTAGTGCATCTTTTACTATTTTGGGTTCTTTCAAGCTTAGCAAACATGTTTCACTTCTCAATCTATTTCTTGTCATTGTTCTTGCATCTTTATCTCTAATGATTTGAGTAGTAGGATGATGTCTTTGGACATACTTAGACAATCTCGGTTCAACTCTTGTTTCTTCATTTTGCCTTTTAATTTCAGAATCACTATGTGTATCTCTATCAGGTATCTTAGCATCCCCCTCACGTATACTAATCTTAGAATTAGAATGTGCATCCACTTTATTTTTTTACTTGGCATCTCAATGCAAATCGATTCCTGAATGCAACTTGGTATTCATAGGGTGTGACTTGGAAGTCACTGTAACTTGTTGTTGATTTGAAATTTGATTTGCAGCATCTTCTTCAGTAGGCATTCCTTCATAAAAGTATACAAATGATTTTTATTCTTTTAGCTTTTTTATAGGTTCACCCTCATATACTTATGTATATTCATCAAAGTTCACAATTGCACTTTCCACAATTTTGTTAGTGTTAGTATTCAAACACTTATAAGCTTTACTTCTTGTGGAATATCCTAAGAATATACCTTCTTCACTTTTTGCATCAAGCTTTCCATTCTTAACATCTTTGAGAATGTAACATTTGCTTCCAAATACCTTAAAGTATTTTACATTGGGTGAGTATCCATACCATAGTTCAAAAGGTGTTGAATGAGTACCTTTCTTGATTCGCACATGGTTCAAGATATAGATAGTTGCACTTGCAGCTTCTCTCCAATATTTTAAAGCAATATTCTTCTCTATCATGAGTGTTCTAGCACAGTCCATTATAGATCTATTTCTCCTTTCAACTATTCCATTTTGCAGAGGGGTTCTAGGGGCAGATATTTGTCTTTTAATTCCTTTGTCATTACAAAACATCCCAAATTCTCTTGATGTGAATTCTCCTCCTTTGTCAAATCTCAAACATTTCAAACTTTTACCTATTTCCTTTTCAACTCTTGCCACCACTTAAACATTTGAAAAGCATCAAATTTTTATTTCAAAAACATAATTGTCATCATCCTAGATAATCATCAACAAATAGCATTATGTACTGATCTCCCTTGTACCTTTTTACTTCAATTGGTCCACACTACTCAGTATGAACAATCTCTAGTATTTCTTTAGAGGTATAAGTTTTACTCTTAAAACTTGACTTTGTCATTTTGCCTAATTGACATTGTTTGCACATTACATTATTAGGTTTCTTCAACTTAGGCAAACCTCTAACTTTCTTCATGTTACTAATACTAACCAAGTTATCAAAATTAACACGGCAAAGCCTTTTGATGCCACAGTCATACATCATCAAATTTTACAACAAGACAAGTAGCATCCTCTATATCAAGATAGAATAGATTACTTCTAGTTTGATCATCTTTTCCAATTAGTTCCCCATTTGAGTCATGTATCTTAGCAATCTTGTTTTCAAATTCAACCTTGCATCTCAAATTGTTCAATTGTGACACACTTAAAAAGTTATAATTTAGTCCTTCAACATAGTAAGCATTGTTACATGAAATCTTATTTCTAAGTTTGATAGAACCTTTTCCTTTTATCAAACATGGTGCATCATTACCAAATCTTACACAATTTCAATCATAACAATTTAAGGTAATGAACTTCCTTTTGTCTCCAGTCATGTGATGTGAGCATCCACTGTTAATGATCCATCTATCATTTTTGTTCACACAAGTCACAAGTGGCCTCATCTTTATCAGATTCATCCTTCATTGCAACATACACCACTTCATCATCATGTTCATCAGAATCATCCCTTGTTTCTTCTTCAGCAATGTAGCATGACTTCTTGCCTTTATCTTTGTAATCTCTGCTATCATCTTCTTTTTTGATCTTGTACTTGTCACTGCCTCTATAGTTCTTCTTCTGTGTACATCTTGCAACAATATGACCAACCTCATTGCAATTGAAACAAATGATGGGTAACTTACCTTTGAACTTACCTTTACCTCTGTGGAATCATTTTTGCTAGTAGTGCTTCCAAATATTCAACATCTCCCTCATTTCTATCACTATCACTGGACACATATTTGATCTTTCTCTTCTTCTTGTATTTCACCTCATCAAAATCTTTCAATAACATCTTAGCTTTGAAAGTAGATTCAATACTCTCAAGTTTGTAATTATCAAAGTTTGATAGCTCAAAAGTAGTGAGTCTACCTACCAAACTTTCAAGGGTTAGATTATTTCCCGGAATACATCTCAGTTCTTGAATTGCAGAAACTCTAATAGCATAAATAGGCAGTAGTGTTCTCAAGACTTTGCTTGGCACTGTATCATCATATATCTGATCAGTAGCTCCTTTTATTGCACTAACAACTTCTTTTATTCTAGCAACATATTAAGCAATATTCTCACCTTCTTCCATTCTCATATCATCAAACTTACCTTTGAGACTCTTAGATTTGGCTCTTTGAACATTTTTGTCTCCTCCATAGATGGTGGCTAGGGCATCCACATTTCTTTGCACTATCAAGTCCTTTGATATCATCAAATTTGACATAGCTTAGGGCAATGGCAATCTCCAACATTGTCTGATTGTGTTCTTTCTTCTTCTTCATATCTTTAGCAGTTAGGACTCTAGTTGGATCAATATGTTCCACTAAAATAGTAGATTGTGCATGATCTCCATGTCCTCCAAGGTGTAGTTTCATCAAACTTTTACATGTAGGAAAGTTATCTCTATTGAGCTTGGGTACTTCTCTCTTAGACATCTTGATCTTTGTGCTTCTAGTACTTTCAAACTAGTTCTCTTAAGCAGATGACTCTTATACCAATTGTTGGAATACTTTAGAATAAATGAGAGGGGGGGTGAATCAGGTATCCAAGGCCCATATGTATAAATAAAACTTTTAACAACTTAGTGAACCCATAAAACATTCATACTCATGCATGCATCCATAAGATTATGCAATCACTAAAACTTGTAGATTACTGTCAAATCAACTTGCATAAATGTAAAGCATGAAAAATAATAGATTCATCTCCACACTTGGCACAATGATTTACGTAGAAACCCAATTTGGGAAAAAACCACTAGTAACATGCTACTTCTTTTCACTTTTCTGAAGTGATGCCCTGTGAAAGGCCAACCCTGTTAAAGGTTACAATACACACTGTTAAATGTAACTTGGTTAAGGGATTTCAATCACCCTATTAGTAGTGAGCCTTATTAGAGGACTTTAGGGCATTCACTTGGAATGCCACCTAGTTAAAGGATCTACAAATGACTATTAGGTCAACCTTAATCCAAAAGATTTACCCTAAACTGATACAATTGTTAGAGAGTAATAGTAGATCTTTGATCTGATACAACTTACAACTTCTCTTGCAGATTACAGATCTTTATTTAGTCCTCAATTCTGCTTGGCCTTCATATTCTATAGCTCTGATAGCTTGTTTACCCTTCAAGCATTCATCTCCTTAAGCCTTCTTTCTTAGAATGTCACTGCAAACTCTTTTCTTAGGTCACTTCATGAAGCAAAACCCTTGACTCTTTGTCTCCCTTAGGTTCTCACAAATGAGAACTTTGCTTCATGACTAGACATTCTTATAAATAGGAAATTAAGATATTTTCTTGCTCATTTTCCATCTTCCAAATTTAGGGTTTTGATGGATTATGTAGGATACAATATATCTACCCCATATCTCATATCTCTTCTAGAAATTCCTTCTAGAATCCATTTAAATTTTCCTAAAATGGTTTACCTAAAATTCTGTGCCACTAGCTGATCAACCTTATCTTCCACCTGGTTCACAAATTCAAGAAAAAAAACTTGTTGACTTCAATTCAATGAATCTTTGATCTTTCAAATAATGTAAGAGCTCAACATTATCAACCTTTTGATGCTCGACACATACTGCGTTGCTCAACATCTATTATGAAATCACTCGGCATCAACTAAAGTTTATTAATGCTCGTCTTCAACTAAACTTTACTCCACATCAATTGTTTTGCTCAGCATACACTAGAATGAACTTTTACTTGGCTCCAACTAACTTTTTTCTTGACTTGCACTGACTTTTCTCGACACCTCCTATTCACTCGGTCAAGCTTGGTAGACAAACTTTATGTAACTTGTTCTTCTAAACTTTCTAAGTGTAACCAACCTTTGTAACCTTAAGTAGATTATCAATACATCATGTCATCACTATCTTAACTAATCCTTGTACTTCATTACATAATCATAACTCAACCTTTCCTCTAGGTTCTATTGTTACCTCTTATTGATCAAATCCTCTTCATCAATCGACTAAGTGATAGTACTTGAATCTTATAAGCAATTACCTTACCAACAAATAGTAGGTTTGACATCAGTGACAAAACAATGATTGAAACACATAGTCTTCTCTAACAATCTCCTTCTTCCAATCATCTTTCTCAACAATTATCTTTTCAATCAGATAAGAACATTAACTAATATTAAAATAACGTTTTACATAAATTGTCACTTTCTACTAGCAATTTTTTCTTTCTAACTTCCTAAACATATATCTGCATCCTCTATTACATATTGCAAGGAACCTATCAGGCACTGATTAATTTTTTCTATACCTTTTTACTACACAAACTAACTATATTTGTGCTTAATAGCCAACTACAATACTATAGTTTTTCACATTACAATATCGTGTACATAGACAAGCCCACATACCTATCTAAATCGGGGTAGAAGATAATTTATCATTTAGATGGTAAAACAAAAATTTCATAACAATTGTACAACACTCACCCCATCCACTTCTTCAACATTTCATCCCTTTATTCATTCAAAATAAAAATTCCTCCTTAGATGTTCACATTACCGTTTATGGTCTTCATTCTCTATTCAACACCAGCTATCACACCCTCCTTTAGCCTCAGTTTAGCATCATATTTTTGCGAAGTAGATTTCATTTTCCTCTTTCATCATGTCTCCAAGCCTTCTATTTCCTCTTCCTCAAAGAATGCATATACATTAAAATATCCTCCAAACCATAATAAGAATGGTTGGAAATACCTTGATGCATCATTCCCAACTCACCAAGGATCATCCACTATCACAATGCCCAATCCAAGATATACTCTACGCAGGAGAGGAATCATGCCTCCCACCTACTCTATCTTAACACATAAGCACGTAGACTTGAATTTCTCCTCCTTATTGCTCAACTATGCTTCCCAAACAAATAAAATGAATGAGATGTCTAGATTATTCTGCAAACAAAGATTAGTTTGTCAAATATTCTTCCTCCAAAAAATTTGTAACACGACTCCAAAATTATTCATCATTAAACCTAAATACACATCACATATCCTCCTTACAATTATTTCTTCTCTAAATGTTGAATTTTGATTAGGAAAATCAAGAGATAAATTAGCGTCCACTATTACCATTCATAATTCAACAGTGTTGTTTTCACTGAGATTTCCCTAAATTTAAATATAGTGCTCTTTCCATCTAGAGAAATCTAAATATATTTTAGCTAACTCTCCCACTTGAATCATCCATGTGACCTAAGAATGATTCAATCATAATTTTTTCATCAACCTTTATTGGCTTTTCAAGGTATTATGCTCTTTTCTTTACCATTATGTTTCAAAACAACATAGTTTTGGCCACCTTTTATGCCAAAGTTTGAGGCATTATATTAATAAAAGGTCCTTTCTCACCTTATCAATATGTACCATACTTAATTTTCTTGCAACCTTATAAGATCCAAGTCACTAACTTAAAACCATCTAAAATCATCTAATAATTGCTACTCACTATGTTTTGGTAAAGAAACCCTCAAATTTGAAAGCTTGTCTACAACTTCGTTTGCCTCCTACAATACACATGACACTTTAAAATTCCTAGAATGCTCCAAGAAAATTCTTGAGTCTAAAAATTTGTCTACTCAAATGTCAAGATCCCACTTCTCCTTTGATTATTCCATTAATAATCATTTCCAAATCCTCTTTGAGATGTAATTTCCTCACCTCTATTTTCATTGTCATTATGATTGCTAGTAATGCAACCATACATCCTGCTTCATTATTTGTACTCACTATTTATTTCTTCAATAAAATCATCTGAATATCAATGACACCATCTCTTGCAACATAACCAAATCCCAAGGGGTCGGGCCCTAGTTGCCTTGGAGACCCCATCAAAGTTGATCTTTATCCATCCTTTATTTGAAGGCTTCCAAGTCTCTATCTTGTGACACAAGGAGGTTGAACCACCACAAACCCATTAACATGTGGAATATTGGTTAAACTATTTGAATTTACTACTAGAACTACTTTTAGTTTAATCAATTGGTCAATTAAGAATGGCCCTATAGTGACTTGTTCATCTTTTCTAAAGACCCTCGAAGCATTGCAATTTATTTTTAGAATTTGCAATCATGAGCATGTAAAAATTGAAGTATTTTTGGTGCCTCCATGCTACATCAAGGATGTTTATATCAAGGAATTTCTTATCTAAAAGATGTCCATGAGTATGTCGAGTATTTGGAAAAATGTGTGAAAAGAAACCTTTACTTAAGGTCATCATTATTTATTTTAAAATATTATATACATAATAATGAAAGGATTAATTCAATATTTCCAAGGTTCATATATTTTGACTTAGCAGTTGAATAAAACACAATCATGAAAAACTAAGAAATTGATACATTCATCAAAGCTATTATTATGGAAATCAATTTTGTAGAATTTTGGATATAGGGTAATGTAATAATAATTTACAATATGATTTATAATTCTAGAGTGTGGAAATCGCTCCCAAATATCATGGAAATAAACCAAATTGGAAATCCATAAGAAAATTGTGTGGTCTTCCAAAGGTTAAAATTTCAGTCAAATGACAAGTAATAAATAGTTGTAACTCAAAACAATCTAAGAAATCTTTTATGAGGTTCCACATTTTCATACATATCCATCAAGGAAGTTGTAGCTATAATATATGACAAAACATCCTAGTACTTTCTCCTTTTAATAAATGTACACACCCCATTATGATGCTTCCATATCGACATAGGTATCTGAGATGTTTGATAGATGTGGAATTTGGCTATATGCTTACAAGTGTATTTTCTTGAAAGTTTGTAACACCTTTTTAACAAGCTCATCAATTCATTTTAAGAGTGATAAATGAAAGTAAAACTAGAGAAGGCTATGATGCCATAAAAAAATGATATTACATTGTCTCAAATTTTCCTTAAGAGAGGATACTAAAAAATAAGGAAAACTTCTAATTTTCTATTGTTATAGATAATTGAGAGAAACTTTCAAAGACAAGCAAAGATCCAAATCTGTGCAAGGAAGAAAAATTAATGTATTGTAAAGTTTTGTTAATATTCACAACTACATTTAACAACCTTCTTCAATTCACTTTTGGCAAAACTATTTTCTAATCTTGTGTTTTTCACTTTCATTTCATAGGTTGTTAAAATATTATCAAATTCTTATTTCTAAATCATTTTAAAGAGAGGATTATAAGATTATGTTTTTCTATATGTGTTTTAGATAACATTCCAGCATAACACCAAACTTCATGTTAACATGTTAGAGTGCATCAAGATATTGTTTAAATGTTGAGCATTTTGACTTTAGTTGTCTTTTGAGCATGAACAAGGTGCTTTTATCTTTGCTTTGAAATACAATACTATTGGTAAATAGATTTGTTCTTTACAGTTTTGACTCACAAATGCCCTAATTTATGAACAAATTCTAATTACAATAGTTTGAAAAGTAGCTTCTTGAAGATATACTTTCCTCTGAATTGTTAGGTACAACTCCCTATTATAAATTTTGCAACGAATTTTGTTTATTCCTATATCTAAACAAGGTATGTTCTTAACTAGAGAATAGGAGAGGAAAATTGAGTCAAACCTATACAAAATTCAACTTAGGGAAGAAGTAACATTTTGAGGGTTAGTCAAATCTAACGAACGCACACATCTTATGAATTCATACTAAAATTAATTGATCTATCTAGGAACTAATTTATAGAAAAAGGTTATATTGAATGAAAACATCTAAAAAATCTCTTTGAGTTTTAAGTGACAATTCCTTTCACATTCAACTTGCTGTATTAAAATAGGGGAAAAAAAACTCTATTTATTCCTCACTTCAATTCAAGATAAAGAGAAACAACAAGCTAATAACAACTATTTCAAATGGAATGGAAAATGATTGATACAAAAATACCATTTAATTGACTCTACAACATCAAGTCTTTCATACCAAAAATTTGTCAACCTTTTATTAATCTTTCATTATCATACATATAGGATTTCAAGATGAACGTTAAAAAGGAAGTTTAACTTGTTCATCTTCTCAAAACTGACAAATGGCAAAGAGCCAGTTTGTCTATTACAATGATTACAAAATAAAAATGGAAAGAGCAAAATATGAATCACTTTGCCTTCTTCCCTTTCTCTGCTTTTGCCCTGTAGGCCTTGGTGGCAACAATAATCGGAATCAGCTCTTCATGTATTTTTACATGCACATTAGTATATCTCAAGAGCCATTTGGAGTGTTCCCTAGCCAAATCTTTGATGACATTCAGTCTATCTTGCAATTCCTCCATGGCCACATGTATGCATCTGCTAAGTTTATGAAGCTCAAAAACTCTGTTCTGGTGCCCTGAAGATATGCTTGTCAGGCTATCTATAAAATTAGAGAAATTGGTTAGCGTGATAGTGATTCCAATTACTCCTTTCCTTGCCCACTAGTATGTGAATCTATGTGCAATCCTTTTAGAAGTTTGTAATCTCTGTCTTGATCTTTCTTTACCTTATCCTTAGTCTCCTTTAGACCTTTCTCTACCTCCAAGATCATTTCTGACTTGAACTACATGTGTTGTAACGATTCGAACAAAGGCTCATCTCCCTTGGGAAAAAATCTTAGCTTCGACAACTTCCTTTGGTTTCATTTGAATAATCATCTTCAACAAGGATATGCAATCATCACTCTTAGTTCTCTCCATGGCTAGGGTATTTCTATTAGATGAAATGTTATCTTTCTTTGCTTCTAGTCTCAAGATAACATTTCTAATTTGCTCTATAATGGAGAGCCTTTCTGATTTAAGCTTGTCACTCCATTCTTTCCCAATCTGGCCAAAATGATTATCTTCTTGAAGCTGGGAGATAAGTGCTTGAACATCTACAGTAGTAGGATTACTAGTCATGGGCATCTTAGAGATACTCGCCAACATAGTGACCAGTTGCCTGATAAACCTGTTCAACTCTTGTATCTCTGCCTTCATCCTAACCTTTGACAATTTGAGGCTCTCCAATTGTCCTTCAATTACCTTGTTTGTCAACTTCCATAAGCCAACCTTGGTATCATGTCTGGCTTCCCCAAGATCTACTAAATGTAGAGTAAAATCATTGGCAAACATATCTTCAATTCTCTCATCTTTGGCAGGTTTCACAATCTCCATTGTTAGGTGTCCTATTTCAAGGTATTGTTCGAGAATAGATAGGGTCTTCTATTTCTTGACCTTACTCAATGCAGATCCAAAGCAAACCACAAAAGATAAGGTATCCTTATTGGGAGCCCCTTCATCCTTTCTCTTTCTCTTTCTCTCCAAAGTGTCTTCCAACTAAAAATTAGTGCCTATCACCTTGGAATTCGTCCCAAGTGAATCTATGCTAAACATTTTCCTCTTGACTAGAGTAATTATTTTTATAATCAAAGAGAAAGGATTCTTTTGGGCTTGAGAGAAAAGCTTTGAGGACTCTTGGCCTTTCTCTATTTATGTAGTCTTCTTAGCTATTTTATCTGACTCAGTGGACTCACTATCACTACTTCCTCCATCTCCTAAATCTATTACTTGCACTTGAGGGCTACTTGGGAGGAGAAGTGTAGCACTCATAGTTGGAAGAGGACTACTATGAGGTGAGGGGACTACTATAACAACACTATCTTTTGGTTCATCCACTTTCTTCTCTATTTCTGACTAGGCATTGATCATCGGAAGGGAGCCATCTTGGCAAGTCTTAGCCATGGGGATGTTTTTGTCTAGAGGTTGGCCACCTCCATCTGATGGTTGAGCTAGTCCTTGAGTTATGGCGAAGGTCATACCTGATGTGCCACCTTGAGAGGAGGTAGGGGTAGATGTCAAAGAAGCTTGAGAGGGTGTTCTCTTACTTCAGCTTCTTCGTGTTGTGGTCCATTCGACCTACTTTCCAGTTCTTTTGATGATTCTAGCCATCATGACATCTAGCTCTTCTCCAATATCCTCATAAGGCTCAAAGCTAATATGAGTGCCTCTTAACTTCGTCAGATATGTATTACTGTACATATTATGCCCATCATCCTCTACTCCTTCAACATTAATATTAATTTGGTACAATATCACTTGATCCACTGTGACTCCGGCAAAAGCACAATCCTGACTCTCAAGTTCATCTTTGCAATCCACCTAGTAGTCTTCAACCATGGTGATGTGCTTGATTACACTCCTAATTTGCAACACTTCCCATGCTTACCCATTTGGGTCAAACATAGGCCTTAAGACCTTGTACATTTCCCATCTGTATTTCATTTCAAAGGCCTTCAGCATGTTCTTTGCATCAGAATAGGACTCACAGCTAAAAACTCCCACCTTCTTAAGGAACTCATAACCCTTCTTCTTCAAACTCCCGCTCAGCACATTCACTTGGATTGATTGCTTCACTATCTCGATCAGCACAATCATGTCGCTCGAATATCTTGACAACTTCAAGGGGAATCCATCGAAGGCTACAAGAGGCAAATATGAGAAAGATGAGAACTACATAAAATAGCTTCCAAGTTGCCTAATAGCCACAATTTCTTCTAGACTAAATCTCCTCTTTGGGCATCCTTGGAGCTCCCTACAAATTCTCATTGTGAACGCATAATTAACCCTTATATATTCAGCATAACTATTTTCCAGCTGCAAACATGGTAGAATTCATAAGACTTCACATCATCAGGGAAATCTTCTACCCTTGGGAGGCCCGACCATAACTATAGAGAAGCTAGCATATAAATAAAAAAAGAGGACATATAGAAGGTGTTGTAGACCTTCACGACACTGAGAGCATTGTATAGACTCTCACTTACCTTGTGAGCCCAATCAATATATTGGGTATCCAAATAGACAACTTGTCCCAAAAAGAAATATTGCTCAATAAAATTTAAATCTTCTACCTCACCTTTCAATTTGTACAAAAGAACTAGAATATCTACAATCTCAGGTTTGAGATTAGTACCAAAAATGATTTTAGGACCTTACTCTTGGTTCTCCATAGCTTTTGAAACCATGTCTGCATAATCTCCTTTCTCCAAACCATTTTCTTTGTAGAAAACTCAGAGATAGCTCCACCAATCATCAAATCTAAAAACTCCTCTCGCTCTAAAATTCGTAGACAATTCACCACTATTTGTCTATCAATGGAAATCAATACCATATCATCAATCAATACAATTTGTCTGGTATCTAGGTTGTAGTGATTTATGCATTCGTAGATTGATTTTGGGGCTTGGACTAGTACTAGGAAACAAGTTGCTTCGACTAGCCCACATCCTCAAAGCTTCTTAGTTATGGGATGAATTGGCTCTAATTTTACTCTCTTTTGAAAGTCTTGCATATCATAAAAATGGAGAGAAGTGTCTTTGAAATTCTACTGTGTGGACTAGATTCCACTCAACCCATCAAAGCCCATAAATCTAGTTGCCATTCTATCCAAGAATGAATTGAATTTTGAATCTAGAAGAAGAAAAGAATATCAAATGCATAAATGCAGGCTATTTGAAAAAGTTGTGCAAATTAATAGAATAACAGTTCAAGAAAGAGTGGTAGTTTGTATAACTATTTATGTTTCCATCTTTATAGGAGTTTTAATTAAACTATCGATCTTCAAGATTCATGCCACATGAATGAATTAAAGGATAAATCCATTAAAATTGTAAATTCATGGGTCTTAACAGATAACTCGGTGTCTTTTCACTATTCTGTTGGCCCAACGGTAACTTTCCATCCTTTCACACTTACTTTCTTGTTTCCCATTAAGTTTTGAGAAGTTATGAACAGAGTACTTCGTAAGAAAATATCTACCAAATCAAATCCTACTTAACAGATCTTTCTGACAATGGTTAGATTATTTCCATTATCATCTTAAGATATTTTTCATGCAAAATGTGGGTTTAGTTCACTTATAAACTTGATTTTCTTTTAAATGCGAAAAATCATTCTCATGGATTGGAAACCCGCCGAGGAGAAGACGATTTTCATTTCTCCACCCAGGCCTTCTTTTAACTTTACCTTTTGACTTATTGTTTCCTTTCAGTTCGGAGATGTCCATAAGGAGTGTGAATCTTAGTTAGGGGCCCACCTCTCATTTCATTTCCTCTAGGATTGCCTTTTGCAAAAAATAGACTTCATGGGTGGAAAACCCGCCGAGGAGAAGTTGATTTTTAATTTTCTGCCTAAGATGATTTTGAGAGTTGTGATGGATCTTTAATACCTCCTGAGGTAGATAATCATAAAAGAATATGAATTCATCATAAGGTACTTTATCATGTTCTTATTGTGGCTCATATGCATCATTTGGTATCCTTCATGGGAAAGTGCCTTCATGGGTTGAAAACTCGTCGACGAGAAGGCTAAGTCCATATTGTTGCAAGCTTCTTCTTTTCATGGAGAATATGATAGGCCACAAGTGGACGCAACTTTTTTGAATGATCTTTGCATGTTTTGGGAATCTCCATCGGATTAGGTACTAAGCTACCCGCAAGACTCACAACATAAAGGAAAACCACTTGGCTATGAAATATGGGGAAGGGGAAGATGAAAAATACGATGAAGACTCCTTCCACCTAAGGGGACTTGAACTTAGACTTGGACATACCTAGGAATTAACTAGGACACAACATTTTTCACTTTGCAAAATGATTACGAGGTAAAAAGTGGGGCAACAACTGGCTCCAACTGTGGACTTGAATAGACTATACCCAAGCAAGGAATCCAAAATCTCTAGTTTTTCAAAAATAAAAGGGGGCACATGACAAAACTAAAGTGAGGAAAAAGGAGGAAAAGAGGAAAATGAGTGAAACCTAACTAGGAAAATAAAAAAATAGGAACTAAACTTAACTATTGTACAACAAGGGGTTACCTGCTCTCAATTTGAAATTCGATAAAGCTTTAGATCCTGACCATTGTAGAACAGAGGTAGCACTTCACCATCTTGATATTCCAATTTAAATGAATTATTCTCAAATGCCTAATGAATAATGAATGGGCCTTTCCACAAGGTATCAAATTTCTTATGCATACTCTTTGGAGCTCTTCGCTTATCCCACAATAACACATTGTCACCTACCCTAAATTTTTGTGGTCTCACCCTTTTATCGAACAGGTTCTTCACGTGCATTTGGTGTTGTGTTATATGATGCACAATTTCTTATCTTTCCTCTTCGAATTTTTCTCAAGTAGAGAATTCTCTTTTCCAAACCATCCCTATAGATATCATCTTCAATTACTATACTCAGTTTGTTCGTAGCTAATTCCAAGGGTAATGGGAAATTGGCTTCGGTCTCATAGACCAATTCAAAAGGAGATATACCAATTGCCCTTTTAGGTGTCACCCTATCCACCCATAGTGCCTCATGAATTTTCTCGTGCCAAGTCTTTTGATTGTCTGATATCAATTTCTTAACAATATTCATCAAATTTTTGTTACTAGACTCTTCTTGACCATTTCCTTGTGGGAAATAATCAGGTGAATGACTGATTGTGATTCCATGCTCGAAGCAAAAATTGGTGATCTCTATTGAAGAGAAATATGTTGCATTATCCATCACCAATTTGATGGGGACACTGAATCTAACTAATATGCTTTCTTTAATGAATTCACATACTACTTTAGAAGTAGTTTTCTTGGTTGCTTTTTCTTCCACCCACTTAGTGAAATAATCATTCACAGTTATCACATATTGGTGACTAGCATTGGATGTTGGGTTGATAGGTCCAATGAAATTGAGACCCCATTATTGAAAAGGCCCTTCAATGATGACAGGCCTGAGAGGCAAAGCAACTAACTTGGGATGCTTGGCGAACATCTTACATTTCTCACATTTTGTCACCCACAAATAGGCATCCTTAAACATTCTCGGCCAGTAGTAACACTATCTTAATATCTTGAAAGCCATGACCAAGGATGAGAAATTTCCTCCACAGGCTTCATCATGAAATGTTTTCAATAGCTTTTCTTACTGTTGTTTGTCTACACACTTGAGGAAAGTGCCATCTATAGCCTTTTTAAATAATTTGCCATCCCAAATTACATATTTAGTTGCTTTCAATTTAAGATCTCTTCTTTGTCTTGTTGTTAAGCCCTCTGGACATTCTTCATACATCAATAAATAAGCAATATTATCAAACCAAGAATCTTGCATGCCTATTTCTAATACTAGTTGCTTTCCTCCTAATTCTTTCACTTCTTCAATAATTATATTTTCTACAATTGCTTTGCACAAGGCATTGCCTCTCACTAACTTAGTAGGCTTAATTCAATATCATACTCTTGTGTCTTTCCTATCCATGTCCCTCTAGCGTTACACCCTACATCCTGTTGCGTTAGCACACTTTTTACTGCTACATCTGGGACATAGAACACGAAATGCGAGTGCAAGATGTAGAATTGAAATTTTTTAAGTGTTTTGACTACTGCAAAGGCATATTTCTTGATTTGTGAGTATTTCAACTCATTATTCTTTAGAGGTATGCTCATGAAAGCTATCGGGGCTTGTATCCCTTTGTGATTATTTTACATATGTATTGTTGATAAAGTGTATTTAGAGGCATAATAGTAAATGATGAAATCTCATTTATAATCCAGGTGACATAATACTAGAGCATTAGTAATGGTAGTCTTAATTTTCTAGAAAGGTTGTTTCCCAACTTCATTCCATTTAAAACCTAAATTCCCTTTCATCATATCTATAATACATTTAGTATTTTCTAGAAAATTTGGGATAAATCTTTTGAGGAAATTTACTAGTCCAAAGAATGACTTAACTCCTGTTTTGTTTACTAGCAAGCCTAACCTTCGAATGGCCTCCACTTACTCTGGATCAATTCTGATACCTTCCTGGGAAACTATATGGCCTAGAAGCTTCTCTTCTATAACACAAAAGACAAACTTTTTGGGATTGAGTGAGATTCCATGTTCTCGACATCTTTGTAAGACTTTCTTCAAATCTTCTATGTGATTTTTCCTTTTCTTTGAAAACATGGTGAGGTCATCCAAGTATATGACTATGATCCGATCCTTAAGATTTGCAAATGTTTTGCTCGTGCATCTCTGAAATGTAGTGCCAACATTAATGAGTCTGAAAGGCATTCTATGGTATGCAAATGTACCCATGGAGTAGTGAAGGTCATTTTGTGTTGATCCTTCTCCTCTACTTCTATTTGATTATATCTTGAGAAACCGTTGAGCATGGACATCACTTCAGCTCCAGCTACTATTTTCAATAGATGATCCATATTAGAAAGGGAAAATTTATCTTTCAAAGATGCTTGGTTCAAATTCTAGAAATTGACATAGATCCATATTTCTCTATTCTTCTTCCTAACTAGTACTATATTGGCTCCAGGTGGAATGATGAATAGGATAGATAATCCTTGCTTTCAATATCTTATCTACTTCCCAAAATATGGCATCAGCTTCCTTAGGATTATAATTTCTCTATTTATATGGGAAGGGGACTGCGTCAGGCTTTAGGGGAATTTGATGTTTCACTTTCCCATCCCTGTAGCTTTTCAAGTCTTCGTAACTCTAGGCGAATACATCATGGTATTCTATGAAAAGTTGTCTAGCAACTTCCTTCTCCTCTAGTGAACAAACCTTACCAATATTGACCATTTTAGGATTATAGACATCACCAATATTCACTCCTTCATACTCACCAGTAGTAGGCCCCTTTTCTGCCCTCTTTTGCTTTATGTAGACATCATGTCTATTAAACAATTTCTCCAAAGATATAAAGTATGGGGGAATTATATCACCTCATAATTGGACTTCACCCATTTGATCTTCTTTTGGCTCATGATTAGAGTCTCCATTATTGCCTTCGTTAGATAGATGTTTGCAAGTAGCCTTGTCATTTTCTAAGAATAACTGCAAGCTCTTGTCATCTTCAAAAACTTGCCAAGATTATATATTATCTGGAATAGAGGCTTGATACACAATCTCAATTTGGTATTTCTTATCTTTGAATTCTAGATGAGGTAGTAGCAAAGAAGCAAAAACCACTAAGGAGTCAGCGTTGGTGTTCATCTCCCTTGGTACTGCTTCAATAGTGAAGGCATCTAGGCCTTCTATTTCATCCCAAACTCTATTTTTGTAGTTTTTTAGCTTATGGTTCTTTACAAAATATTGGCCCTTAATTTGTCTCATAATGAGTTCTACATCACCTCAGGCTTTTGAAATCTTTACCCCCTTTTCTTTTATAGCTATTATCCCAAGGAGTAAGGCCTTGTACTTTGCGATGTTATTTGTGTTTACTAACTCCAATTTAAAAGCCATGGGTTTAGGTTCTCCTTTGGGAGGTATTAATACTACACCAACACCAGAGCCTAAAGAGGAACAACTTCTGTCAAACTCTAATATCCAAATATCTATTGACTCTTCATTCTCACAGAAGATTTCTTTTCCTAGGCCTCCACTTCTTTGTTCAGCTAGAGTTTCCTCAATAAACAACATATAATTACCAAACTCTAGCTCTTGGTAGAGGATCTGAGCTTTATGATCATTTGACTTTAGCACAGTAAATGTTGCCTTTTCTTTAGCTTTGTAATGAACCAAGCATATTCAAAGCAGCAATAAGTTTAGGAGAACAATGGCAAATCAACAAGAAAGGGTTAGGTCATCACCTAATAAGAAGCATATCTCGAACAAACAACTTGGAGGGAATGTATACAAGTGATCCTAAGAGAGTTGTGATTAAATGCATATAGTGATAGTACACGACAACAATGTTTGGATAGGGAACATCAGATAAAAATGAATTAGGGGGCTTCCATACTTAGAAAATGATCAGTTGAGGAAGGTCTTGATTAAAAGGAGTATACACCTACAGGTGTCTTCAAATTGGCATACGAATTGCATTCCACTGCATTATAGGCCAGTCAAAACATTAGCAACTCTAAACAAAGTAATCCTAATAGCATCCAGCATTTGTGAATGACTTCATCACAAGATAATATCCACACATCAGTACTATATCTAACTCAGCATCGAGAGTTTTAGGGATGCGTAGCAATTACAGAGAAAACACACTTGTCAATTTAGAAATAATTCGAAGGATATGGAAAGTGATAAAGAACTGTTGTGGATTCACATCTATCCTAGATCTAAAGCATGGTAACATCATCTTGGATTTAACATGTAATATCTGACTTATCCCTGAGCAATAAAAGGGGAAGATGTTATTCAAAAATGGAATTCTAAACTACATGCTTAGATTAAGCTGTAGACCTGGAAATCAGAATCAGAATCAATAGCAATATATTTTGTATATACCTAAAGACATATCAAAAAGAGCGGTCAATATATAATTTGAAACAATATAGCTCATGTCACACTCATGTTCAATAGGATATCAGAAACACCCACATGCATATTAGGAAAAAATATGGCAAAAAGGATACAAATAAAGAAAAGTTGTAAACAAACAAATGACCCCCAAAAAGGGTTCATTACAAATGGTATCAGAGCATGATCCTACCATCCTGAAAAATAGTAAATGAGAAAGGGAGCAAAAATGAGCTAACAATTATCTAATGAACTTAGGAATATTATGGAATAGATAAACCAAACTCTAGCAGAGCAAATAGAGAGATCAAACCAAGCACTTCTCTAAGCATTGCAAAACATGGGAAATTCCATAAACAATCTAAAAAACAATAATTCTGGTGGAAGAGACATGAGTTCAAACCACTCAAAAAATAATGGAGCTTCATCATCTTAGGTTCCCAAACCCCCTTTCTTACCTAGGGAGGACCCCTTGAGGGAAGGAGAGGGACAAACAACCAATAATGCTATTGAGGACGCAAGAGCTTATGCCAACCTTGAACTAGAAATCAGATAGCTAGTAACATTTAGAGAATTCTATGAAGCCAATAGGCAAGAAACTCTTAGGAGAGGAAGGAGACATCAAAATCAATATTTTAGAAGCAAAGTAAATAAAGTAACACTTCCAAATTTTGATGGATTAGAAAAGTCCACTGCATGCGTTTGGCTACAAAAATTGAACACTTACCTTACCCTTAGCCTGATGATGGAAGAAGACACTTCAATTCACAATTCTTCACTTAGATGGCACGACACATGATTGGTGGCACCATGGCCTTGTTACTCAAGGCATCAAAATATCAATAAGGTAGCAAGGAATAGTGGAGGATTATATTAAAGAATTCTAAAAGATTTTAGTCCAAGTCACAAGAGTAGATGACGACCACTCTACCTACTTGTTCATAGAAGGATTAAAAGACTCATTAAAGGGTCTAGTATTTGCCTTAAAGCCCTCATCCTTAGATGATGATTTTGAAATAGCTCTAAGACTAGAGGTCTCCACCACAAATAACAAATCATGGAGTAAGCCCAATACAAAATCTCACAAAAAAGATAAATTATATAAAAAGTTTGTGCCTACAAAAGAATGAGAGGAGTTAAAGAAAAATAATTTATACTTCAAATGCCAAGAACCATGGGGACCAGGCCATAGTTGCAACCAGAAGAGAAACCCTTGTCGTAGTTGCAGTGAAGACTGGGTACCAGGACATAAATGTAAAAAGAGGGGCTGCCTCCAAAGAATTGAAGAAGATCCTAAGGAAGAAAATACCAAAAAAAGAGCAAAATCTAAAGAAATCAATGAAATGGAAGAAGAAGGAGAAGGATATGGAGTGATAGCTACTATTACTCAATCTTCTAAGCATCGATTCTTGAGAATTAGGAGCACTCTTAATGGACAGAAAGTCATTACACTAGTTGATAGTGGAGCATCCCATAACTACATTGATGAAAAACTAGTTAATAAAATGAAGCTAAAAACTGAAAAGTTCAAGGGATTTACTGTTGCTCAAGACACCAGATCATTGGTACGATGTACAAGGATGATTCCACAATAAGAAATCACATTGGGAAGAAAACACACCATCAGAGAAGACTTGCATGTCGTTCCACTAGATTCAGATATAATTTTAGGAGCTCCATGGATATTTTCTTTGGGATGTTTTAAGTTTGACCTTCCAAACTTGAAGATCCAATTTCAACACGAAGGGGAAGAAATAACATTGGAAGGAATACCTGAGAGTTTTGGAAAACTAGTCTCATGCAAAAGAATAGAAAGAATATGATGACATGGTCAAGGAGAGTGGGTTGCACAATGCTTAGTATTAAACAAATCTAATCCACAAGATTTAGCCATTCATATAGATATTGAACCCATTATTAAGAAGCACAAAAAGGTGTTTGAAGAAATTCCACCTGGATTACCACCCAAAAGAGGATTTGAACACATTATAGAATTGGAAAAAGATGCTAAACCAGTGATTACCACCCCTTACAAACATCCTCAAAAATATAAAGATGAAATTGAAAAAGCCATTCAAGAATGCTTAGCAATGGGACATATTCAACCTAGCTCAAGTCCTTTTGCATCATCGGTGGTACTTGTGAAAAAGAAGGATGAGACAATGAGGATGTGCATAGATTATTGAGCACTAAATAAGAAAACTATTAAAAATCGCTACCCCATTACTAGGGTGGATGAACTCATAAACGAACTTCATGGAGCAATGTATTATTCTAAGATTGATTTACGATTGGGATACCACCAAATCAGAATGAGGAAGGAGGATGTTCCCAAGATGACATTAGATGTCATTATGGACATTTTGAGTTTCTAGTTCTACCCTTTGGCCTCACTAATGCCCTAGCCACCTTCCAATCATGCATGAATCATATCTTTCAGAAGTAACTCAGGAAATTTCTACTTATTTTCTTTGACAACCTTCTTATCTATAGTAGGTCATGGTCAAAGCACCTCCAACACATTAAAGAAGTCCTAAACATATTAGAATCTAAATCCTTATTTGCAAAAGCATCAAAGTATGAATTTGGGTTAGAAGAAATTCTCTACTTGGGTCATAAAATCAGTGCCAAGGGTGTAAACATCGATGAAGAAAAAGTTAAAGCAATAAGGGAATGGCCAAAACCCAAGACCCTAACTCAACTTAGGGGATTTTTGGGCTTATGCAGCTACTATAGACAATTTGTGAAGAATTTTTCCAAGATAACATCCCCTCTAACAGACCTAACAAAGAGGGGAAATTTTGGATGGAATGAGGCAGCACAGGAAGCTTTTGAAGAGTTAAAAGAAAAAATGAGCTCTTGCCCAGTCTTAGCTATTCCAGAGTTTACACTACCTTTTGAATTACATTGTGATGCTTCTGGTGAAGGAATTGGGGTAGTACTAATGCAAAACAAACACCCTATTGCTTTTGAGAGCCAAAAACTTTCAAAGACAGAAAGGCACTACTCAATCTATGATAAGGAAATGTTGGCTATCATGCACACATTGGCAAAATTTAGACAATACCTATTATGTGGAAGGTTCAATATTAAGACAGACCATAACAGCTTAAGGTTCTTCATGAATTAGAAAGACCTTAATGATCGCGAGCAAAAATGGGTAAGCAAGATCCAAGCCTATAATTTTGATATTGAGTATGTCAAAGGAACCAATAATGTGGTTGTAGATGCTTTATCTTGGCAAGGCCAATTGAACACTCTTACTAGTATCACAAGCGATTGGAAAAATGATATTGTTGCAGAATATGCTAAGGACCCAAGAACTACTGAGATCATGGAGGGAAATAAACCCAATGATGAATTCAAAATAATTGAAGATCTCATACTATACATGGGAAGAATACTACTTGTAGCAAACTCCAAGGTTAAAAGAAAAATTATGAAAGAATACCATGAAAATCCTCTATCTAGACACACAGGGTTCTACAAGACTTATAAGAAGATAAGAGAGAGGTACTCTTGGAAAGGCCAAAAGAAGGATATTATGAAGTATTTCCAAGAATGTATCACATGCCAAAAGAATAAGCCTGAGCAAAACCACCCAACTGGTTTATTACAACCATTATCCATTCCAAATCAAAAGTGGGAAAGCGTTTCCATGGATTTCATTACAAGGTTCCCAAAATTTCAAGAGAGAGATTCCATCTTTGTAGTAGTAGATAGGTTGACCAAATATGCACATTTCTTTCCAATATCCATACATTATAAGGCACCACAGATAGTAGAGTTATTCTTTAAAGAAATTTTTAGGCTACATGAGTTACCAACGAATATTATCAGTGACAGGGATAGCAAGTTTCTCAGCATATTTTGGAAAGAACTTTTTCGGTTAGCAGGAACTGAGTTGACTCCTAGCACCAGTTATCATCCCCAGACAGATGGACAAACCGAAATTGTAAATAAATGGATAGAACGTTATCTCAGAAACTATGTGATAGGATAGCAAAATGCATGGATCAAATGGTTATACTTAGGAGAATACTCCTATATTAACACCCATCACATGTTAATTGGAATGAATCTATTTAAAGCATTATATGGATATGAGGCCACTACATTCGAAGATCTAATTATTCAAGATAGCAAGGTACTAGGAGCCAAATATTTAATCCAACAAAACATTGATATTATGAAAACTCTAAAGGATAATCTCCACCATGCTCAAAATCAACAGAAGATATATGTTGATCAAAAGCGAGTGTTAAGGATGTTCAAAGTTGGAGATATGGTATTCTTAAGATTACAGCCCTACAAATAATCTTCACTCAAGGTCAGTGGAGAAGAGAAATTAAAACCACGTTTCTATGGACCATATCAGATCTTAAGAAGGGTAGGTGAAGTAGCCTATGAGATAGAATTACCTAAGAATAGAAGGATTCATAATATCTTTCATGTATCTAGACTTAAGAAAGTCCTCAGGAAACATATAAGCCCTTGTATTGATCTGCCACCACTAGACAATGAAGGAAAACTCATCTTGGAGCCTGAGGCTATTCTTGAAAGGCATGACATGAGACTGAGGAATAGGACTATTCCAACATACTTAGTGAAATGGAAAGATCTACCCAGGGAAGATGCCACATGGGTGGGAGAAGAAGTAATTTCTCACTCAAAATTGCTTGGGGACAAGCAAATTCAGGAAGGGGGGATTGTCATGAGCCATGATTAATGTATTCTTTCTTTATAAAACATATGCTTATATTTGTTTAATTATTTGAGTTAATACTTTAAATATAACAATACTGTTAAATTATATCAGCCAATAGCAAAAGGTGTTGATCATTCATCTCTCTTAATTATATTACAAACATTCTACTAATCCAAAATACACTAATCAATTAACTATAAATACTTTTCAAATAAATAAGTGACCAATATTATAATGACTATCATCAGGGGCACAATAATATACAAACTTTGAAGGAAAATCAACACCTTCTCTTAGTAAAAGAATGATTTCTTGTGAACAATCCAACAATTCAAGTTGTCCTAGATTATAGTGAGTATTGAATATTGAATGAGAAATGATGAATATGTTGGTGGATAGGAATACTCATCGCTAAGTCTAAATCAGAGAAAATTGCTTATTATATTATGAAATTGAATCATTGGTGCGAGGTTCTAAATATATATTTCTACGATAGTTAAATTTATGGTTTGATTAACATTTTCTAACGGTGGTGGATTCTATCCAATATTGGCATCATACGTTACTGCAATTGTCATATTTCTATTGATTATAAATTGAATGGTAGTTCCAATAAACCTTAACAAATATTAAAGAACATGAATCTAATTAACAATCATAGCATTCAATAACAATGATAGAACATCATATATTAGGGCACGACTACTCGCTCATATTTGTCCAAGTGATATTTATTAGGGTTAGGTTAATTACCAAAGGGATATATGTGCAAGAAACCAAGTCAAGCAAGCTGTCTGAATTGCATAAGTTTGCACCCAAGTACAGTCATCATAGCCTCTATGCCAAGATTCAGTCAACTTCTATGTCCAAAAAGGTGCAGTCGGGTACGTGCAGCCAGGTGACCTCATTCTCCACATAAAGGGATTGGATGTCGGTACTATCCACAATACATCAAAGGACACAAGCGAATATTCTTTAGGTATGTATAATCTATTAATTCCATTTTTCAAATACATATTCATCTAATGCCATACTTAAGGGCTCATTTGGTTGTTAGAATAGGACTGAAATAGGAAGAGAAAATTAGAATATGTTTTATATTTACTGTTTGGTACACTCAATTAGAATTGGGAATAGGAAGACATATTCCAATTTTGCCTCTAAAATGAGCATATGTCTATGCCAAAAAATAGTTGGAACTGGAATAGCCATTCATATTCCCAGTCTATTTTTTTATAATTAAAATAATATATTTAATTCCAGTCCCATTCCATTTTTCTATTCTATTTTTCAATTCCTATGCCAACAACCAAATGGGCCCTAAGGGAATAGATATAATTAAATCTGTCCATAGCCAATGACTAATATATGTTAAGATATGAATATATATATATATTCCATTCAATACTTAAAGGAAATAGATATAATGAAATTAAAAGTGATTAATGAAATTAAATAAAAAAAGCAATTGTTATTAATTTCTTACATAGAAGAATGAACATTGAATTATATTGAAGATTTCATTAAGCATAAATACATGATACAAGTCATTTTATATATACACACACACACACACACACACACACACACACACACACACACACACCAGTATAGATATGAATATATGACATATAAATACATATTGAACTAAGGAATACATGTATAATATATTAAGATATATTCCTAAGAAATTAAGATAGCATTAGGCATGTATTTCAATTATAGTACTAGGGATCTACTCTCATCCATTTTCTAATATCTTAAGGTAGGGAGTTTGTGGAGGGAGAGGTGGAGTAATTTCGGGCACATGATGGATATCCTCCAGGGAACCGCTTGTAGTCTGTTTCACGTGCCCTTTGGCACTGTAAGTCTTCCACCTTATGATGATCATAATAAGGAGAGAGAAGAATTCCTATGTCCTATATGAAGAAATCTTCCAAATAATTACGTTCATTAGATTAAATACACATCTCCTCAAACACTTTAATAATAATGATGGTCATAGGTTTGCTAAATTTTGGATGATTCCCTAACTTATGCCTAAATTTTGAATTTTAGGTCAAGGGGTTAAAAAGGGATCATCATATGGTTCTAGTTTAACTTTATTGTTCCCTATGGGTATGACTGCTTGGGACCAGTCTAACTTTATTTCTCCTCCTAAATCTCAGCAAAAACTCCTACTTAAGAGAAGCCCGTAGCTTGCTGGAATATCCACCACTAAGATAGTTAGCAATAGTTTCTTTTCTAGATGAGAAGCTAAGGCTACATGAGCATCTTTAATCTGTCTGAGCAAGGGGACTTGTTTGGCATCCATAGAGTAACACTTTCCATGAACTTTAGTGAGATTGAGACCCAAGGCTTTAGTTACAGGATAAGGCATCACATTGTCTGATGCACTTGAATCTATTATGCAATTGCTCAATTTGCATTAATTGATACACAGTGAAATATAAAATGGATCAGATTTTTGTCCGGGAGAGGTTGCTAGGAAAATAGAATCCTCTTGATTAAATAGGTTAGATGTCAAAGTTTCATCTACTTCTTCTATGGTCACATTATGATTTAAATCTAAAGTATTTTTTTTACAATGATCTACCAACCTTTTCAACTCAGAGTGATGAGACTTCAAATAATCTATAGGGGAGATCTAGATTTTTGACTCTTCGCAGAATTGGATGAAATCAAAGGGGATTTTATCCTTACCTATTTGAGATGTCAATGGTCCTTGATCAACATGAAGATTATTTGCTAAAGGACTGGGGTCATTTCTGGGAGCATGACTGAAGGATTGATTTTTGAGCATTTGACATCGAGTCAACACTGTGTATGAAGTTCCACCAATGGTCGCATAACATTCACCCTTAGGTTTAGAATCTGACTCATACTCCAAAAATAAATTTCTAGAGTCGCCATTTGAGTACGAATTTGACTTCAAACAAGGAGTTTTAGTATTCAATTCATTGGTGGATAACAACTCCATCATATGAGCAGTTTTCAAACATCTCTCATTATCATGATCCGTCATCAAATGAAACATGCACATGTTTCCTTTCTTTGGTGCAGCCTTGATCACCAACCTTGATTGTGAACCTTGCAGAAATTTCCCATCATTATTTCTTCCTTGTGGATTTTGGTAATTCTATTGGTAAGATTGATTAAACCCAGGTAGTTGTCTCTTTACTACTGCCAACTCATTTGACAACTTTTGAATCATTTCATTAGATGATGTGGTATTATTGGAACTTCCTTTAGTTTGAAGTTCTCACTTCCATTTTCCTATAGAAAGCAAATCATCTTCAAATTCAATTGCCTTCTTTTGTGCATCCACCAAATCTATAGGATGTGCCCTTCTTAAGTCATAATTGATATCCAAGGGCATTGCACTTATGAAGAATGTTTTTAGATTACCAACAGTGAGGATTCTACTAGTGATCTTGTTGAAAGTAGCAACGAAATCCCTCATACTCATGGTGGGTTGTTTTTTAATGGATGTCAACTTTATTAACAAGACATGTTCATCTTTTGTAGTTTTGAATCTTGTTTCGAAGGCTATTCTAATTGTATCCCAATCAGTCATTGAGCCATCATCCATATGATAAAACCAGTTTGCTACACTTTCTGTCAAGGTTTCCACAAATAATCTTACAGCAACATCTTCATGTGCGACTCCTAAGATATAAGTAGCTACAAAGAAGGCTTTGATATGTTCATCTGTAGTAACTTTCCCATCACCCAAAAATTTAGGAAAATTCTTCCTCAAACTAGTTGGAAGTGGGTGATAGGATGTTAGTGCTAATGGACCTATTGTTGTAGCAACCATAATTATTTTGGCCAGGTATGGTAGAAAATTGACAACAAGGGGAGCAATGACTCTGTGCAAGGCCAATACCTGGTAGGTAGTAAGTGAAGAGCTTTGATTTCTAACAGGTGAAGGTGGTCTGCTCTAGCTTTTCTTTTCACTTTTCCGCTTAGGAATATCTAGGATGGGAAAACCAAGTTTAGTGAGTTTATCAAAAATAGGGTCTTGCCCACCTATTCTTTGGTACTTCTAAGGAACCTTTTTTGTTCCAGGGTGCTAGGTTAGTTTTGTCTTTGAGCTTCATGTCTCAATTGTCTTTCTTCCCTTCAGATGTCTCTCCTCTGAACAACTCTTTCTAATGCCTTAGCTCCAGATTCTTCTTCTTCCGATACTTGGCTAGCATTCCTGTAATGTTCAACATTCCTCCTATTTCTCCAAACAAATGTATTGAGAGATGAAATTATGTCTTCTTGGTCATCTTGGAAACCAAGATTAGGTTGGAGCACTGGGACAATATTCTCATGAGGTAGTACCATTTTCCCTCATATTATAAGATCTATTAGTCAAGCAACTATTTGTATCCCCAGCGGAGTCACCAAAAATATGTTGGTAAATAGATTTGTTCTTTCCAGTTTAGACTCACAAATGCCCTAATTTATGAACAAATTCTAACTACAACATTTTGGAAAGTGGCTTCTTAAAGATTTACTTTCCTCAGAATTGTTAGGTACAACTCCTTATTATAAAATTTGTAATGAATTTTGTTTATTCCTAAATCTAAACAGGGTATGTTCTTAACCAAAGAATAGGAGAGGAAAACTAAGTCAAACCTATATGGAATTCAACTTAGGTGAGAAGTAATGTTTTGAGGGTTAGTCAAATCTAACAAACTCACACATCTTATTAATTCATACTAAAATTAATTGATCTATCTAGGAACTAATTTGTGGAAAAAGGTTATATTGAATGAAAACATCGAAAAAATCTCTTTGAGTTTTAATTGACAATTCCTATCAAATTTTAACTTCTTGTATTAAAATAGGGGAAACAAAACTATGTTTATTCCTTGCTTCAATTCTAGATAAAGAGAAACAACAAGCTAATAACAACTATTTCAAATGGAACAGAAAATGATTGATATAAAAATACCATTTAATTGACTCTGCAACATCAAGTCTTTCATACCAAAAATTTACCAACCTTTTATTAATATTTTATTGTCATATGCATAGGATTCTGAGATGACCGTTACAAAGGAAGTTTAAGTGGTTCATCTTCTCAAAAATAACAAATGACAAAGAGCTAGTTTGTCTATTACAATGATTACAAAATAAAAATGGAAAGGGCAAAATATGAATCACTTTGCATTCTCCCCTTTCTCTACTTTTGCCTTATAGGCCTCGATGGCAAAAATAATCAGAATCAGCTCTTCATGTCTTTGTACATAACATTAGTATATCTCAAGAGCCATCTGGAGTGTTCCCTAGCCAAATTTTTGAGGGCATTCAGTCTATCTTGCAATTCCTCCATGGCCACATGTATGCATCTGCCAAGTTTCTAAAGCTCAGAAACTCTGTTCTGGTGCCCTTAAGATATGCTTGTCATGCTATCTATAAAATTAGAGAAATTAGTTTGCATGATAGTGATTCTTATTACTCTTTTCCTTGCCCACTAGTCTGTGAATCTGTGTGCAGTCCTTTTAGAAGTTCTTAATCTCTATCTTGATCTTTCTTTACCTTATCCTCAGTCTCCTTTAGACCTTTGTCTACCTCCAAGATCATTTCTGACTTGAACTACATGCTTTGTAACCATTTAAACAAAGGCTCATCTCCTTTGGGCAAAATCTTAGCTTCGACAGCTTCCTTTGGTTTCATTTGAACAATCATCTTCAACAGGGATACACAATCATCACTCTTAGTTCTCTCCATGGCCAAGGTATTTCTATTAGATGAAATATTATCTTTCTTTGTTTCTAGTCTTAAGATAATAATTTCAATTTTCTCTATAATGGAGAGCCCTTCTAATTTAAGCTTGTCACTCCATTCTTTACCAATCTAGCCAAAATGCTTATCTTCTTGAAGCTGGGAGATAAGTGGTTAAACATTTGTAGTAGTAGGATTACTAGTCATGGGCATTCTAGAGATACTCGCCAACAAAGTGACCAATTGTTTGATAAACCTATTCAACTCTTGCATCTCTGCCTTCATCCTAACCTTTAACAATTTGAGGCTCTCCAATTGTCCATCAATTACCTCATTTTTCAACTTCCATAAGCCAACCTTGGTATCATGTGTGGCTTTCCCAAGATCGATCGAATGCAGAGTAAAACCATTGGTAGACATATCTTCAATTCTCCCATCTTTGGTGGGTTTCACAATCTCCATTGTTAGGTGTCTTGTTTCTGAGTCTTGCCTGAGAATAGATAGGGTCTTCTATTTCTTAACCTTACTCAATGCAAATCTAGAGCGAACCGCAAGAGGTAAGGTATCCTTATTGGGAGCCCCTTCATCCTTTCTCTTTCTCTTTCTCTCTAGAGTGTCCTCCAACCAGGAATTAATGTCTACCACCTTGGAAGTCATCCCGAGTGAATCTATGCTAAACATTTTCCTCTTAACCAAAGTACTTATTTTCATAGTCGAAGAGAAAGGATTATTTTGGGCTTGAGAGACAAGCTTTGAGGACTCCTGGCCTTTCTTTATTTCTACAGTCTTCTTAGCTACTTCATCTGACTTGGTGGAGTCACTATCACTACTTCCTCCATCTCCTAAATCTACTACTTGCACTTGAGGGCTACTTGGGAGGAGAAGTGTAGCACTCATACTTGGAATAAGACTACTATGAGGTGAGGGGACTGGAGTAACAACACTATCTTTTGGTTCATCCACTTTCTTCTCCATTTCTGACTAGGCACCAATCACTGGGAGGGAGTCATCTTGGCAAGTCTTAGCCATGGGGATGTTTTTTTTTGGAGGTTGGTCACCTCCATCTGATAGTTGAGTTGATTCTTGAGTTATGGCCAAGGTCACGCTTGATGTGCCACCTTGAGAGGAGGTAGGGGTAGATGCTAGAGAAGCTTAAGAGGGTGTGCTCTTACTTCGACTTCTTCACAATGTAGTCCATTCAACCCACTTTCTTGTTATTTTGATGATTTTGGCCATCATGACATCCAGCTCTTCTCCAGTATCCTCATAAGGCTCAAAGCTTATAGGAGTGCCTCTTAACTTTGTCAGCTATGTATTATTGTACATATTCTACCTGTCATCCTCTACTCCTTCAACATTAATGTTAATTTGGTACAATTTCACTTTATCAACTGTGAATCTAGCAAAAGCATGATCCCTGCTCTCAAATTCATCTTTATGATCCACCTAGTAGTCTTTGACCGTGGTGATGTGCTTGATCAAACTCCTAATCTGCAACACTTCTTGTGCATACCCATTCATGTCAAACATAGGCCTTAAGACCTCGTACATTTCCAATCTGTATTTCATCTCAAAGGCCTTCAGCATGTTCTTTACATCAGAATGGGCCTCACAACTAAAAGCTCCCACCTTCATAGGGAACTCATATCCTTTCTTCTTCAAACTCCTGCTCAACACATTCACTTAGGTTGCTTGCCTCACTGTCTCGATCAACACAATCATGTCACTCAGATATCTCGGAAGCTTCAAGGGGAATCCATCGAAGGTTGCAAGATACAAATATGAGAAAGATGAGAACTGGATAAAATAGCTTCCAAACTGACTAATATTTTCCATTGCTTCTAGACTAAATCTCCTCTTTGGGTATCCTTGGAGCTCCCTGCAAATTCTCATTGTAAATGATTAACCCTTATATATTCAACATAACTATTTTCCAGCTACAAACATGGGTAGAATTCATAAGTCTTCACATTGTTAGGGAAAGTTTCCACCCTTGGAAGGCCCAGCCATAACTGTAGAGAAGCTGGCATGTAAATTAGAAAAGAGGACATATAGAATGTGTTATAGAACTTCGCGGCACTGAGAGAATTGGATAGATTCTCACTTACCTCATGAGCCTAATCAATATATTGAGTATCCAAATAGATAACTTGTACCAAAAAGAAATATTGCTTAACAAAATTTAAAGCTTCTACCTCACCTTTCAATTTGTGCAGAAGAACCAAAATGTTTACAATCTCAGGTTTGCGATTAGTACCAAAAAGGGTCTTAGGGACCTTTCTCTTGGCAGTCTACAACTTTTGAAACCATGTTTGCATAATCTCCTTTCTCTAGACCATTTTCTTTGTAGAAAACTCAAAGACAGCTCTACCAATTGTCAAATTTGAAAACTCCTCTCACTCTGAAATTCGTAGACAATTCACCACTATTTGTCTATTGATGGAAATCAATACCGTATCATCAGGCAATACAATCTACCTAGTATCCAGGTTGTAGTGATTTATGCATATGTAGATTAATTCTAGGGCTTGGCCTACTACTGGGAAACCAACTACTTTGACTAGCCCACATCCTCAAAGCTTCTTAGTTATGGGATGAATTGGCTCTGATTTTACTCCCTTTTGAAAGTCTTGCATATCATAAAAATAGAGAGAAGTGTCCATGAAATTCTACAATGTGGACTTAATTCCACTCAACCTATCAAAGCCCGCAAATCTGGTTGCCATTCTATCCGAGAATGAATTGAATTTTGAATCTAGAAGAAGAAAATAATATGAATGCACAAATGTAGGTTATTTGAAAAAGTTGTGCAAATTAACAGAATAACAATTCAAGAAAGAGCAATAGTTTGTACAACTATTTATGTTTCCATCTATATAGGAATTTCAATTCACTCGTTGATCTTCAAGATTCGTGCCACACAAATGAATTAAAGGATAAATCCATTGAAATAGTAAATGGTGGGGGTCTTAATAGATAACTTGGTGTCTTTTCACTATTCTATTGGACCAACAGTAACTTTCCATCCTTTCACACTTACTTTCTCGTTTCCCATTAAGTTTCGGGAAGTTATGAACAAAGTACTTTGTAAGAAAATATCTACTAAATGAAATCCTGCTTAACAGATCTTTCTCACAATGGTTAGATTATTTCCATTATCATCTTAAGAGATTTTGTATGTGAAATGTGGGTTCAATTCACTTATAAACTTGATTTTCTTTTAAATGTGGAAAATCGTCCTCATGAATTGGAAACCCACCGAGGAGAAGACGATTTTCATTTTTCCGCCTAGGCCTTATTTTAACTTTACCTTTTGACTTATTGCTTCCTTTGGGTTCAAAGATGTTCATAAGGAGTGAGAATCTTAGTTAGGGACCCACCTCTCGTTTCATTTCCTCTAGAATTGCCTTTTGTGGAAAAAAGACTTCATGGGTGGAAAACCCGCCAAAGAGAAGTTGATTTTCAACATTCTGCCTAAGATGATTTTGAGAGTTGTGATGGATCTTTAATACCTCCTAAGGCAGATAATCATAAAAGAAACATGAATTCATCATAAAGTACTTTATCATGTTCTTATTGTGGCTCATATGCATCATTTGGTGCTCTTCGCGGGAAATCGCCTTCATGGGTTGAAAACCCACCAAGGAGAAGGTGAAGTCTAGATTTTTGCAAGCTTATTCTTTTCATGGAGAATATGATAGGCTGCAAGCGGACACAACTTTTACGAATGATCTTTGCATGTTACGAGAATCTCCATTGGATTAGGTACTAAGCTACCCGCAAGACTCACAACATAAAGGAAAACCGCCTGGCTATGAAATGTGGGGAAGCGAAAGATGAAAAATCTAATGAAGACTCCTTCCACCTAAGGGGACTTGAACTTAGACTCAGACATACCTAGGACACAAAAGTTCCCACTTTGCAAAATGATTATGGGGTGAAAAGTGGGGCAACAAATACAAAGGTATAAATATTATTAATTATGTTCGTAGTGATGTGTTACATTTCTAAACATATTTGAATTTATTTATGCTTGAATTTCTATCGTCCTCAAGACATTATTAGCCAATATACTTTATTTACGAGGTTGCCCCTGTATAACTAGTAGGAAAACCTATTTCATGACATTTTCTAATACATCACTACGAGTGGAAAGGAGATATTCATAGACCATATATTGTATCCTGGTAAATGATAAAAATTCATTTGTCTTATTTGTTTATGGTGGATTGGAGGAATAGGCCATATCAGACATGACAATATTTTTGAAGCATGCGACCAACAAACATAGTTTATGGGGCTTATTCAAAGTAAAGGCACGATTATGCCAATTATTAAAGTATTATTTAGTAACAACGAGGATTTGTGGTGATGGTTTAAATTCCTATGACAAAGACCATGTTTAAAGTTTTGTAATGTATTTGGCAAGGGATATTTGCTTTATATATATAAGGTGTGTTTTTGATACAACGACTCATCATAGCTTTAACATATGATATTGTTGAAGTATTATTCGGCTCATTAACAATCTTCATAATAATTTCCTTAAATTTATTTGAGAAACTAACTCCCCTTCCCATTAATTTAAACTAAAACAATGTTATAATTTTTCATGTCAAACAACATTTGTTGAAGGCCACAAAACCTGTCTCATAGTTGAACCTACCATTTACCCAGTTTTGAATTGTAAATTTGGTTTTACAACACCCGACAGGTCAGGTTGGCTAGTGTGAGCCCAATTCCTACCTCCTTGATTGAGTCGTAGGTGGATAACCCCATATCAGTTGTTACTAATGTGGTTCAAAAATTTTAATGCATTGTCGATGTAGACAACTTTGAATGTGAAAGTGTGTTCAATTTTTGGAGTGATATGATGTCATTACAATGTGGATCAACAAAAAAAAATGTGGTTGCAGATCTATGCTTAGGTGCAACGTGGATACGATGTCCAATCTGGCTCATGCACAAGGAGGATCCTCATAATTCTATATAGATAATTTGTGTAAATTCAAAGTCATTGCTTTCATATTTAATTTGCACTTACAACTTTATACTTACTTAAGCATTGCAGTTAATGTCTAGATATAAGTAAATTAATTTTACTTAACATTTGGGATTCTTTTGATGATTAAAGTTATTAAGAGTAAATGAGAATACAAATAACTTAGGTGTTGTGTTTATTATATGTATATTTTTTGAGTCAAATTTAATAATTTAAATTATTTTTTATTTTTTATTTTTCTTTTATCAATAAATGGCCAAGGCTGATAAATGGCCAAGGCCTTAATAGTTTTATTAATAATGAAATAATTACATCAGAATATCTTCGTTCAAACATGCATTGGTAGGAAAGAACGGAGAAGAAAACCTCCAGTCTAGCCCGAGACTAACGTCCTTTATTATTACATTATAAAAGGGGCATACCCCCAGTAACTTAACTCATAAATGTTATTACAAAGGACGGATTGTAATACAAATCAATCCAATAATCAACAATTCTTCAGAGTTGTTAAAACCAATCGTGATTGGACCATTCTAGCCAATGCCTTTTACATCCTCTGACTATAAAACAACGAGCTCTACCCTATCTTATTTACTTAACCATCAAGATTGTTAGTAATATAATTACATGATCTTTTAATTTGATATGAGCGTAAGGGAGGATCAAATACCTATTTTTAAAAAATTCCTACTCAACTCATGATAAACGTTCATCAAAAGGTGATCCAAATCCAAATAGTTAAAATTGGGTGCCTTCCTAACAGAGCCTTTTGACCCTATATTTGAAAAATAAGGACTTGTCTAGTTATGCTTTTAAAACATCTCTTATTGAATATCCTATTTCTAACACCAAACATACATCAGCATGATTGTAGAATCAATTAATCACCAACATCCCAAAGTTTAATTAATCTTACAAACGTAATTGTAGAATTTAAATATTAGGACTTGAAGATTTTTGTTCAGTGCTAATCAAACGTCATTGGTTTTTACCTCCGAGCCAAGTCATTATCCATCTTTTGATATCTATACTGACAAGGGCTCTAGCTCATAGTCCATAATGCCCATCAAAGAAAGCATGGAAAAAATAGAGTACCAATTCTAAATCCAGCTTTAGTCCTAAAGATATTAAGTTTAATATTGAGTTTAGGAGACTACGCATCTTATATCCATTTAGATAACATACCAATGTTTAATGCTATACTATTTACTTAATTGAAAGGAAATCCAATAAGCATCACAAAAAGAGATAACCCTCTGAGATTAAAATATATACTTTTATTAATTTGTAGTTATATTAAGTACAGAGAAATACCAAAAACATTGTCATAAATACAACTGAGGGCATTACCTTCCCATTACTGGATACTCAACTTTAAACAGTCTTCTAAGATTTTACAATAGACCATAATTCTAGTATAAACAGGGGCTCATCTAACTAAGAAACCAACAAAATAAGAATAAAACTACAATGAGTAATATGACCAACATATGCCTTATGCTCAAATCCAAAAACCAAAAGATGATGAAGCTTCCTGACTAAACCATTGAACTAGAACAAACCACCATGCATGAGTCATAAACTCCTAGATACACCTCATTTCTTCTAGTATACCATGATTACTTTCACTAGATCATTCGAGTTTTCTACCTAAAAGTATGGATGAAATTCAAAAGAGGACCTATCTCTGTTGGTCGTTTGAATGCAGAAATCCAACCTGTCCAAGTTGCCAAATTTCACTCCTTGATGGATGTATGCCTTAAATAGACTGAGATAATTCATGAGCCAACCTATGTCAACATTCATCATGATCTTTCTCCAACCATGGAGGAAATGGAAACATGCTTCCATTTTGGGCTAGGCCAAATTGAATGCAACTCTATCCCTAATTACAAGGGTTGGTCTCCTAGGCATATTGGCTACCACAAGACTTCCCAAAGGGTGGTCCATATACATCTTCAGAAGGGAAACTCTCAAGTCTTCATCTAGGCTAAAAATTGCTTCCATTATATCATGGCACAATGTAGACTCAAAGATGTTTAAATAAAGTTTTACCATATTCTATTTACTGATCCTGGCAGGAGCCATGCAACCAATGAATGTACCTATTATATCACTGTTCATTCTCTAGGTGTATTCATACTTGAATACTCTGTCACTAATAGCTTTGCTCACTACAATGTGGGTCATTCTATCCATTAGCCTAAGGATGAGGTTCCACCTCTCTGGCTTAACATTGCCTCGAAAAGCCATGGTGCGAGCCTCGAAGGAGTGGTAAACGCATATGCTTTAATCCATTTTTTATGAAATAGCTTGATTTGGTGACAGAGATCATGAATTTTAATTACTAAAATAGATTACCAAACAAAGCCTCTAGGATCTCCTCGACTTTCCTAACTCAATGGATCTTGAAGTCACCTAATAATGATGATACATACATATTCTAGCCATCTAGTATATCGAGGAATGATGCAAACAACCTATATGATTTATGGCATTATTAATAAACTATGATTCCTCTTATTCAAATACCTAATGCAAATGCCCCGATAATATTTATACTTGCCTAGGTTACTTTATAATACCTACTTTAAGCTATTAATTGATGGACTTCCTAGAGACTCTAAAAATTGAGGAATGTTAATACATGCGGGTGCCTCGACTAACTTAACCATGAATATAATAGCTTAATCTAACTTTCCTAGAGCTATCTAAATAATAATATTGAATCTATCAAATAAAGAAGAAGGATTTATTATTAAACATGATTGCATATAGGAGCACCCCCGATTCTGACTTCCAATGAGTTAACACAATTAACACCTTTATTGGCCAAAGTGTCTACCTTCTGATTGCCCTCTCAACATATATATGATCAAATTTGATTTCTTCAAACCTATATGTAAGAGTAATAACTTCTTCTAGTTTGGAATTAAGAACCCAGTTTGGGGTCACTCTGTTCCTAATAGTATTTAAGATGATTTGAGAATCACCTTCAATGATGATATTGGGTACTCCTAAATGGAGATATAACTTTAGCCCTTCTTCTAGTGCTTCAAGCTTTGCCAAGTTATTAGAAGTAGGGCTAATGGGCATTGCTTTTTTGGAAATCCATTGGCCTAAGTCATTATTGATGATGCAACTAACTCTTGCTACCCCTAGATTACCTCTAGCTGCTCCATCGAAGTTAAGCTTTGCCCATCCTTTTGGAGGGGGAGTCCATCTGCAACTTTTCCTTGCCTCCTTATATTTTTAAAAGTAAACAAGAGGTGCATTTATCAAATTGGGCTATGCCTTTTTAATTTGATTGTCCCATAGAGAAAAGGAACTTTCTTCCATTCTAGTTGTCCTAAGATAAGAGTTAGCTGTCTCAACTATGCTAGCTTTGATTTTAAGGATTAACTCTTATGGTTTCATCTCAAAATCACTAAAGATTCTTCTATTCCTTTCTTTATATAATTACCACATAAGGATGGAGGGACCGATGTTCTAAAGTTTATTATAAACACCCTTACCTAGGCTTGAAGGCCACCCTTTGAGAAAATCACTAAGAAATTTCATAAATGGTGAAGTCCAGCTTAACTTTTGACTGAGCCATTCCCAAAAAATTCGGGAGAATGGACAATTGTAAAGGAGATGGTCAACATTTTCACCATCCCGCTTGCACAAGACACATCTCGAAGGACCTTCCATACCTAGCTTGCTGAGTCTATCAGCCATCAATATCCTATTTTGAGATGCGAGCCATAAGAAAAAAACCAACCTTCAACAGATAAGATGAATCCCAATAGAGTTTGAGTGGGATTTCCACCTCCTCCCATCTCTTAGAGTTTATCAGTACTTTGTAGCCATTTCACACTATACTTTCCATCATTAGAGGCCGCCCAGATGAGCTTATCCATCCTATCAATTTGTTTAACTTTCCTCTCTTGAATGATATTCTCAAAGGTCTTAATTTCAGCTGAATCCAACCCTGCATCTTCCAGTAGTTTTCAAACCCACCTAGAGTGATTTCGAGAGGAGACCTTCATTCTATAATTGCTTACTTTCCTGCCTCAATGTCTTGTAAGTTTTTCTTTCAGATTTCCTAGGGCAAGGTTATTATCTATCGGCGGGTGTCCATCCCAAGAATCTTCCCAAAAAAGAGCATCTTTGCCCTTCCCAACATCCCATGTTAAATACTTGCTAATAAGATGCTGACATTTAATCATGAAATTCCAACCTTCCGATCCTTTAGGAAGGGTCTTCATTCTAAATATCAAAATTGAATCTTTTGCATCCAAATACTTATTAAGCATTATCTTAGCCCATTTTTTCTCTTTTTTCATGTAAAGGTGCCATATTGGTTTGGCCCCTAATGCTTTGTTTTGCCATTGAAGATTCTTAATACCTAACCCTCCACATACCTTAGGTTTACAAATATTTTCCCGTTTGACAAGGGCTAGTTTTTTGGATTCCTCACAATCATTCCAAAGGAAGTTTTTAAGTTTAGACTTCAATTTGTGATGGAGGTACTTTGGTAGCAGAAGGAAAGACATTGGATAAATAGGGATGACCGATAAAATTGAGCTAATCTTAATGCTTTTCTCAACTTTCGTAAGCCACTTGTCTTTCCAACATCTGATCCTGGCATCTAACTTCTCCATAATATTTTTCCAGACCTTTCCTAATCTTGCTCCCTTCTCAAGCTCAATACCAAGATACTTGCAAGGGAAAGAACCTTTGTTGTATCCCATAATATGACAAATCTGGTCTTCAATCTTAGGATCTATATTAATGAAATATATCTCTAATTTTGATTCATTCACGTTTTTCTTGAAGGCTGACATATATCTTTGTATGATAGATTTTAGATTGTTTGCCTCTTTCATCGAGCTTTCACCTGGTAGAATTGTATCGTCAACATATTTTTGGTGAGTTATGTTGGGAATATTACTAGTGACAGTGATCCCTTTGATTACCTTTTTATTATGAGCCTCGGTAAATGCTCTCCCAAAGGCTTCTACCATAATTATATAAAGAAATGAAGATCGATCTCCTTGCCTTATGCCCCTTGATGTTTCAAAGAAACCTTTTGAGGACCCATTAATGAGTATCAAAATTTTGGTAGTTGATATGCATTTGAAGATAAGATTAATCCACTAGTGGGAGAAGCCGAAAGCTTCTAATGTTTTGCAAAGGAACCGCTAGTCCACCATATCATAAGCTTTTTGGATGTCAAGCTTCATGAACATACAGGCCTCTTTGTTTTTTTGGGCTGAGTGAATTTTTTCTTGGATGATAAGAATACCATCTAGAATTGATCTGCCTAGGATGAAACCTATTTGTTCCTCAGAGATAATCTTCGAAAGAATTAGTTTTAACCTGTTGGCTAAAATCTTTGAGAAAATTTTATAAATTGTATTGCACAGAGCAATGTGTCTAAAATCTCTTGGATACTTGGGTTCTAATTTTTTGGGAATCAGAGTAATGAAGGTATAGTTAATTTCAGATAGCAAAGACCCACCCTTTCTAGAGGCTTTGATTACCTTCCAAAGATCTGTCCCAATGATATCCCAACATTTCTAATAAAAAAAGGCCTGAAATCCATCCAAGCCTAGTGATTTATCAGGATTCATATTGAAAATGACCATTCTAACTTCTTCTAATGTTATAGGATTGTTTAATATTTTGTTTTCCTCTACTAAAACTAGTTTAGGGATTATTTTCAATAGATTGGATTGAGCTGCTCTATTTGACCCTTCAAAATTATTTAAAATATTTTGAAAATGGTTCATAAAAATCTCTAAGATTTCATTCGGATTATCTGTGGCTTTACTCCTATTGTTTTTTATACTTGTGATTTTACTCTTGGCTCTATTATAGAGGGTAGAATTATGGAAGAATTTGGTGTTTCAATCTCCCTCATTTAGCCACCTTTCTCATGACTTTTGTCTCTAGATTATTTCTTCTTTGGATAAAATATCCTCTTGTTTTGCGAGCAACTCTTTTTCTAAAAGATAACTTTCATTATTCATACCTTTCTTAATGATTTCTCTGTTTAATTTCTTTAACCTATCTTCAATATCCAATTTTTCTTTAAAGATGTTGTTAAAGTGTTCTTTGTTCCATTTGAGAATCTTCTCTTTAAGCATTTTCATCTTAGAAACAAAGATAAACATCTTAGAACCTTCAAAATTACCTTGTGACCACCATGTCTTAATATTAGTTAAGAAGCCGGGATCTAAAAACCACATTTTTTCACATTTAAAAGAACTCCTAGCTAATTTGTGAGGTTCAAAAAATTCAACTCTAACTGGGAAATGATTGGAGCCAGCAATAGGAAGCATCATAGATTGAATATTTAGGTTATTAACATCTAGGTCTCCTCTAATAAAAAAAATAATAATTTGTTTGTGATGTAGGTGAAGTCATTCTGCATGTTATTCCAACTATAATTCCCATTCTTAGATGGGATGTCAATCAGATTGTGGAGATCACACCATTTTTTGAAATCTTTCGAGGATTGGGGAATCTGTTGTGAGCCCCCTATTTTTTCATTTGGTTTTAGGATGGTGTTAAAATCTCCTCCTGATAAGATAAGATTATTCTGATGACTATTCAAGAAAAAGGTGATTTCTTCCCATACTATTCTTTTCTTGTTATTGTTAGTAAGACCATAAATGTTAATTAGAATAAATTTGATGTTGGATTTTTGACTCATAACTGAACCACTAATCTATTTTTTATTCATACTTAATACATCTAAGGTAACTTTCCTTTGGTTCAAAATAAACCTTAAGCCCCTAGAGGCACCTACAAATTCTTGCATGACAGTTTTCCAAATACCTAGCTGCTTATCTAGTTTAATACCTTCTATCTTGTTTAATTTTGTTTCCTATAATAACATTAATTCATATTCAAGTAAGTTTAGGTTTTGTTTTAATAGTCTTTTTTTGCTAGGGGCGTTTAAGCCCCTAGCATTCCATGTGGTTATCTTCATGTCTCTTTGGGAAGGATCGTCCCCTTCCTTATGTTAAAAAGCTCACTAATCTTTCATTATTCGCATGCGTGACCATCCACTTCTCTAAGTTCTCTGAGAGATTTTCTTCCTCTTTTGGGCTTTGTTTTAACACAATTGGGGGAGGTGACCCCTTCTTGGTGCATCATTATGCCCAGCTGATCCAAATTCTCATGTGCACCTTTAACTGTCTCTGACTGAGTATTTTCTAGAATCCCCTTTTCTTCATTGACCAATTCCTGTAGAATCTGTTCTATTAAACTCTGGTTAACCAAAGGTGATCTGCCCTCATCCTCACACGTCCTTTTGACTACCCCATCATTAGAATCCTTAAGTATCTGATTTTCAACTTGAAAAGTCAAAAGGTCCATTCTCAGATCTTCAAAAGTATAATTGTCTCCTCCTAGTGCTAAAACCTATTGTAGTTCTTTTTTTGAGTTACTACGCTTGTCTGAAATTTCCATATCAAATACCTTGATCAATTCCTCTAAGAGCCTTTCCAAATTTTCCTTGTCTTCCTCTTTTAGGACATCTACTTCAATATTTTCCTTCTCCTCCAGATCTTTATTCAAAAAATTCTAGAACTCTAGCACGAGGATGTCTGTTGGCTTATACATTCTTGAGATATTTGTCTTATGCTAGTCTATAGGAGACTCCCTCTTCGGGGTTGGAGTCTGCCAAAACTTGGTCAGACGCTTCAGAGACTTCTTTTTAGGGTGGGGGGCCTCCAAAATTAGTTTCTTGGTTTGCTACTCTTGAGCCTTCAGAATGTCATCAGTCTACTCACTTTTACTGCGTACTATATCTACTCCAAGTACGGGTGGAAGTTCCTTTATGTCACTATCTCTGAGCGAGTGTTATGAGTTCTTGCCACCCACCAATATTTTTCCTAATTCCAAATGCTCCTATCCATTTGTGGATTTCAGGGATCCTTTTCTTTTCTTTGATTTCTTTTCTTCCTTTCTGTGTTTTTTATTAATGACAACTTCACTCCATATGATAAGCTGCTTGTCTAATTTGGAGGGGTTGTCCAAACACCTGGTGGGCTCTATTGCCTCTATTCTATCTGAAGACTATACCTTGACTTTGCTCTTATTTGTGTTAACTTGGAAATTTTCCTTGTTGTTTTCTTGGATCCTCATGCATCCTTCCTTCTAGTTTCCATTGGTCTAGAATATCTGACAATTACTATTCTCTCTTAAAACCCCATCTGCCTTTCCTGTTAATTCTCTAATATTAGATGGTATGTCTTCCCCATCTGTCCACTCCTCCTGCATTAATCCCTCATACCCTAATCTGATCATATGGAGTGAGTCATTGAGATTCGAGGTAGCTTGTTGAATTATGAAAGAAACGTGGCATTCATCATCAAGCTTGATGATTTTTGTTACTCTAACTTCATATGCCTGAAATTTTAGATTATACAAAGATCTATTGGTAATAAGTTTTATAGGTTTGAGAGTCCTATTGTTTACTCTATAGTTGATTAAGAATTTAGTGGTGTTGCAGCACTCAAAAGACACATCTATACCCATCAATTCTCCTATTGATCTTCCAATCTTTTTGATGATACCTATTTGATTTAGCTCTAGGGGGATAGGGTTTATCAAAAACCAAGTCAGAATTAAAAATTCTAAATTGTCTTCATTGTAATTAGGCATCCAATTAAAGAATTTTACTGCATGACCCTTTAAAAAAAATACAAAATTATTTAAAAAATATTTTTTCAGAGCCTCCTCACAATAGTGAATAAAAATAAGTCTATCAGAATAGTGAGATATACCTACCTGATACCCGCAGAAATCCTCCAGCCAACTAATTAAGTTATGCAACTTAGCTTTGGGACCATTCCAAAAGGCAAATAATTTGACTTCCTAGCACTCCTGCCATCAATCCTTGCTATCTTGGTTGCTAATGATGATGACCTTCTCACCCTAATCTGAAGGAAGGTGTCGGGGTGGTGAAAGGGTGGAGTTCATTGGCAAATGATCTTGGGATCTTCGGTGGGGAGGAACATATAACTCCATTGGTTTAAAGGATGGGGGTCCCTGAGTAGGGTTTGATGAATCTCTGGGGGGGTTAATGGAAAATTCCAATTGGTTTATGAAGAAAGGGTTAAGATTGGATTTATCATATCTAGTTAGGTTGAAATGATAAATCTATCTATCTAAACTACTGGTTGAATGAATCAAAGTAGGGCCGCAATTCAGGGGACAAAATTTGTTATTAGCAATGGTTTCCCATTTAGCATTAAGATCTTGATCCCTAGTTTCCTCTGCTTCCTTCTCATAGTCTAAGTAGGTGAAGGGGTTCCAAGTTTTTACTGTTGTGGATGAAGATTCTTGACCATTAACTATCGAGGCTGCCAATACCTACTTACATTTAGATCTAGTCTCTCTAACATTGTTGGCTAGATAGGGCTCCGGGCGTGAGTTCGCAAAACCAAAATGTCTTGATTTTACCATTCTTTGATAGAAATAAGAGTTTGCTTTTGAAGAATTATTTGTATTCTTTGATTGCTTGCTTTTCGCCCTGTAGTTCACTTTTTCTACCATTTTTTAAATAAAACTTTAAATTAAAGCTTGCTTAATCATTTTTTAATTTTTTAATTAAAAAATCATATTTTAGGTTTAGGTTTGATCTTGCTTAGTGTGCATTTTTATTTTTCTATTAATATGAATATCTTTGTTCTACCTATTTTATTAATAACTTATAAACCTTGGAAATGATAAATTTGCATAAGGTTATAAGTAAGTGCAAGTTCATGATGAAACAAATAATGATAACAACAATAAAAATGTGTGATATAAAAGTGCCAATAATGTGGATTGAAAAAAAACCCACTTCTTCATCTTATAAGTTGATAATTTTTTAAAATCAAATTCAATTAAAAAACAATTTATTATAGTACACTCTAATGATTTTGAAATGTAATTTGTCCCTCATTAAGTATACATAGTATGTTTATATCTTTAAGAACAATTTTTTAAAACATTTTAAATTCTCACAACAATTTCTCATTGAACTTAAATCTAAAGCTTTTCACTTCATAAGATTTAATGACACTAACTTTGAAAAATAAATCTTATAAGTTAGGTTGATTGAAATTTAAAAATGTGTTAGATATACTCGATTATTCTTTTAATCCATTTAACATTCCTTAGTAAAGACCATTATATATATATACTATTAACATTAAATAAAGTAAAAAAATGGATCACTTGTATTTTAAGATTATTTAATTGTTTGAATTTTGCCACAACAATTTAAGATTATTCCAAAATAAGTTAGTGTTTTATAACTAAATTTAATTTATTATAATTTTTATTACTAGCAATTGCACATTCATGTATATGCAACGATTAGTCAATGGGAGCAATGTGTCTTGTACTATGAAGAAGATAGCTCAAAAAATACAGTATTAAATTTGTCATAGCTAAACTAAAAAGTCATCTCAAATAACACATGTAATATCTAATATCAATCTAAATTGAATTTGGACATTCTATTTATACAAGAAATAGGTGAGTAAATGTTCAAATTAATTTTAAATTCTTTTAATCGTGCTTTTGAAGAAATAACATTCAAATCATTTACAATTGTTTTAGCAGCTATCTAGTTTGATCTCATCAAACACAATTGACTCCATTCTTCATATCAAAAGTTGGGAGCACAAATGTAATATCATTACACATAACATAGTCTTCCTTTAGAATAACAACTTTAGAAACATATCACAACTTGTTATTTATTCATACAAGATCTAGTAACATACTGAAAACACTAAGTCAATCAATCAACATGAACGACAATCTAGAAATTGATTCATATGTCATCAAATCTATACCAATCTTCATCAATGCAACCACTTGCATTACGACACTAGTTATGCTAGTATAAAGTAGCTATTACAAATGTTATTTAACTAGCACTTGCACCTTTGAAGGGTGCAAGAATTAAGCCAATAGAGTTCTCTCTCTCTCTCTCTCTCTCTCTCTCTCTCTCTCTCTCTCTCTCTCTCTCTCTCTCTCTCTCTCTCTCTCTCTCTCTCTCTCTCTCTCTCTCTCTCTCTCTCTCTCTCTCTCTCTCTCTCTCTATATATATATATATATATATATATATATAAGTCTGAAATAGAAGATTTGTATTTTTTGTATTGTCCTCGCCTCCTGTTCCTTGATAATTACCTATAATAATATTCAATAAGTATATTTTATATTTTTTCTCCGGTCAATTTTAATAAATAAATTGTATATACTACAAAATTCTCTAATTGAGAAAATTGAAATATAAATAATGGTGGAGTAGGATTACCACATATTAATATAATATTAACTTATACAACATTTTAAATAGAAGTATGGTTTCAAAGTATTATTATGTTCATAATGACTGGGGCATGTATGATTTTCATAAAGCCAAATGTAAGCCAAGCTTAATTAAAGTGCTAAATTTTGGAGAAAACTTATGGCAGTTCAAAGCATATTAGACATGTAGAGTCACACAAGTTATTGTATTTGGAGGGACATTTCATATACATGTTGAATGATGGTCTTTATAAGTATTTTTAATAGGTGCAAAGTAACCAAGCATCTGGTATTCAAATTCATAAGATTGTGACATATCCTATCAACCAACTCTACCAAGTACGGCTAACAAAAGTGAATAAAATCTACCAATAATGAAATTAATTACATATCACTATAAACAGGTTGTGTTGCTGCAGTTGGAGTCCAACCTATTGCAAATAAGCAGATTGCAATCATTTAGGTGCAATTCCTTTGGATTTTCCTAAGTTAAAAATTTATAGATAGTTTATTTTTACTACAATATGTTGGGAGTAACTATTCCTAGCTTTTTAAGCAATTTGATGAACTTGGTAAATCTTAGATTGACCAATAATTTTTTTGATGAATTAATATGACAAATGTTTACCTACAACAGATATGGTTGAGAAAATGTAATCTACAAGGAGATATCCCAAACTCTATTTGTGGATGAGTAGAGTTGGAAGAGTAGAGCTTCAACAATTGGATGCTTCACACAATAACCTAAATGGTTCTCGGCTTAAGAGTAATGCCCAATTTTCTGCTTTTAATTTTTGCAACAATTAATTTATCATATACAAGATTGACCTAGGTTCGCTAGTTAAATTTTATATCCCATCACTTAATCCATATTTTTATTGATGGAAAAGATGTTAAATAAATAATGCACATCAATAAAAGGATGGAGATTTCTTCATCCTTGTACTTTGATTTGTACTAAGTGATGGGATAACTCTCGTAAATCCTTTCCTTGCTAAGTTCTGATACAATCCTGAAATAATAACTTTTTCTTCTTTAGAGTTCTTTTGTCATGTTGGGAGTATAAGATCAAGAAATCTCCATCCTTTTATTGATGTGCCTCCTTTCATCTCTTTTAACTTCTTAGCATAGTCTAGTGCAACATTTAAATTGCCCTGCTCTGCATTCTCCAACCAAATACACATATGCTAATTGAAATTTTTCTAGCTTTCCTTTATAAAACATGCTTTGATGGATATTGTAAAAAATGATGAATAATTTTCCTCTATCAAATACATTAGAGAAATCATGAACTCAATTTCCTGCAATAAATACATACCTTGCAACTTGCACTTTGTTAGTAGTAGAATCATAAACTCTATAGCCTTCGTATTTTCATCATACCTTACAAAAATATAAAGAGAATATTTAGCATCTAATTTATGCCTTTTTTGTTTAGGGGTATGAACATAAGCAATAGATCCAAAAATCCTAAAGTGATGTAAATTAGGCTTCTTACTGGACCAAGCTTCTTTGGGAGTTATGTCTTTAAGAGCTTTGATATGAGTCCTATTAACAAGATAAGTGGCACATGCCATAGCTTCAGCCAAAAAATTATAATGCATATTCTTAGCATGTCGCATACATCTAGTCATTTCAATAATGGTCCTATGCTTTCTTTCTACCACACCATTTGTTGTGGTGTATAAGGAATAGTAAGCTCATGTTTAATTCATCATGACTTCAAATAAGAATGAAAGGAATTATTCACATATTCCTTCCCATTATTAGTTCTAAGAATCTTAAGTTTAAAACCGGATTGCCTCTTAATGTATAAATGAAGTTCGAGGAAAGTATCAAGAACTTGATTTTTGCTATGCAAAGAATAGATCCAAGTTCTCCTAGAAAAATCATCAACAAAAGTAAGTGCATACCTTGAACCTTGGATGTAGTTATTCTCCATGGGGCCCAATAGGTCACTATGGACTAGGAACAACTTATTAGTTTCCCTCCATGATTTACCATTTGGAAAGGGTTCCCTATGCAACTTACCACTCATGCAACTAGTGTAAACAATTTTGGAAGGAATACTTTGAGGCAATCCATCAACCATATTTTCTTTATGCATCAGAGTAATATAATAAAAATTTAAATGACCAAGTATTTCATGCCATATATTGAAATCAGTAGCAACATGTAAAGAATACCTTAAATTAGAAAATTTATGAAATTTAAATAAATTACCATGATCCATTTTAGCGTTAGCAACAACTTGATTATTTTGACGATCGATGACATAGCACACATCCTTATAGAATTCAACTTAATAGTCTTGACATAACTTTACAATAGAAAGTATATTAGTTTTCAAATTAGGAACATAAAACACATCATGCAATTTACCATTAGGAACACTCACATCACCTAAACATTCACTTTACAAGTATGATTATTAGCTAATTGAATAGGAATGTTAGCCAAATAAGGTTGCAAAGAATTAAAAACTTCCTTATGAGAAGTAACATGTTGAGAATCACCACTATCCACAATCCATTCCAATGGTCGAGAAATATTATAACTACAAGTAAAAACATGACGAGAATTAGAACCATTAGAATAACCTTTGTTATAATTTGGTTTTTTATGGTGATTATTGTTGTTCATGGATTTCTTATCATTTTTCTCTTTGAAACAATTATTAATTACATGACCATCTTTGCCACAATAAGTACAATAAGGTTTGGAATTGGAATTATTTCTTTGATTATTATTATTATTGTTATTATGATTATTATTATTATGAGTCTTGACATGAGATTTATTAATTGAATGATTTAAATTATTATTATTATGATGATTATATCTAAAGTTATTATTTGAATTTCTAGACATGAAAGCATTTTCACTTGATTTAAGAGTACCGAATTGAATGAGTTTAGCTTCTTCTTGATGATTTTTTTTTTGAAAAAAAACACAAGTCAATTAAGAAGATAAACTAGGCATCACATGTTAAGCATGGATATTAGTAATGAATTATTGAAATTGTATAAGATGACACTTTTAAAGAATTTTATGAATCATACAGATATCAATTAATTGAACACCTAAACCAATCAAATGACTTTTAAGAGCATCAAATTTTAAAAGGAATTAATCCAAAGTTTTGAAATTCATATACCTGAGATCCTTGAGTGGGTCTTGCAATTGTATTTTGCGAGATTCATCCATGCTATCATTAGTAGTTTGCAAAATGGCCCATGCTTCATGACCTTTACAACAATTTAAAATTAAAACATATAAATCAAGAATTATTGAAATTCCAATCAATCCTAAGGCCTCTTTATTTTTTATTTTCCAAGCATCTTTTTCTATTGGGTGGCATATGCAGGGGCTCAGTAGAAGCATCAATTGCAACATCCAAAATGTGTTTAAAATGAAAAATAAATGAAATACATGTCTTTCATATATGATAATTAGAGTTGTTTACTCTCCGGAATTAGAGTTGACACAATATAAAGAAAAAAAATCCCCCTTATTAAAGAAGAGAAAAGATTTAAAAAAAAAAGATAAATTAAAAAAGGAATTAATAATCAGTTAAACATATAATGCAAATTAAATCTTATTTTAAAAGGATAAAAGAATAATTAAAATGATATCTTAATGTAAATAAATGAGAAAAGCAACACATATTTAATCAGAGAAACCTATTGACACTTGATATCCACTAACAATTAGACGAAACGTTGTTGACTAAGAATAGATGTATAAAGAAAAAATGCTCAGTTTGATTGCAACCAAGTAAAATGCTACAAGAACTTATTACTGTAGGAACATATTAACATTAGAAATTTGCTACAGAAACTAATTACCATATGAACTTATTACTATAACAAGTTATTATTGTTTGAAATTTGCTACATAAACTTATTACTATAGCAACTTATTACTGTTTGAAATATTCTATAGAAACTAATTACTATAGGAGCTTATTACTACAGGAACTACTGTTAGAAATTTGTTGTAGAAACTAATTAATAAAGAATAATATGCAACCTTGAGGATAGAATAATACAGTTGCAAGAACATAAGAAACCAAGAAATGATAACAAGAACAATGTTAGAAACTTGTTACAGAACTAATTAACAGAGAATAATATGTAACCTTGAGAATAGAATAATATAGTTGCAAGAACATAAAAAACCAAAGAATGGTGATAGGAAGAAACTTGCTACAAGAGTTGTTTAATTAAATAAATGATATGAAACTTTAAGAATAACAACATAACATTTGAAGTGTGTAAGAAATAGTATATTAATCTTGTAGCAAAAATAGAGTAAAATGTCTCTTGACTGCAACAAGCCTTCCAAAACAAGAGGAAAAAAAATGTAAGAATAAACGAGCCTTTGGTAGCAAGCATTCCAAAGGGGATTGGATGCAAATAAAAAGGTAAAACATAAAAAAACTTGCACACACAAAGTGTTAGAATGAGATGAAGCCACCAAAAATTCTTCTCTCAAAAAAATGTATCCAAATAAGGTGAGCTCAAGTGAATGGTAACCTTTAACACTAGAACTCAAAACAAGGATTAGTAACCAAGCTATGATACCATGTAAGAAATGTACAAGGAATACTTAAATCAATCCAAGTGAGTTAAGTGAGAAGAAATTTTACCATGAAGTAAACAACTTCCAAGAGCATACACCAATGTAGAGAAACAAAGGAGACAAATATTTTGAAAGGGGAAAGAAAAAGAAAACCGTTTGTGAATATTATGAATGAAGGCAAAAGCCAGAGAGAGAGAGAGAGAGAGAGAGAGAGAGAGAGAGAGAGAGAGAGAGAGAGAGAGAGAGCAAAAATAACGTACAATAACACCAATGTGATGTGTAGAAAAGAATGAGGAGGTATCTCTTTTATAGAGATGAGAAAGGAGCTTCATGTGGTCACATGTGTAACTCCCATTTCTATGAATGCCACATTCATAATAAGTATGTGCAAAGTGTCAAGATCCTCTTAAGAAGGATAAACTAATTTCCTTTATAAAAGGAATTACAAAATGAGTTGTCTTCACATGTGGACTTGAGGACAAGTAAATGACATGTCCTTCACATGTGTACAAGAGGACAAACTACATATAGAGATCTTTGGAATATCCCAAATTAAATACATCTAAGGAAAGATTAATATTTCTAACAAATATCCATACCTTACTCCAGAATCCCTATCATGACACTATTGGGGATGATACTAGTAAAGGTTGTGGAATTTGAAACAAGTTGATATATTTTGAGTATATTACATAAGTCAGAACCATCATCATTACATAAAATACCATATATATTTTTAACATATTAATTATAAAAGTTAATTAGAATATCTATGTGAGTAATGATCAACCAACAAACACAATACTGTCTAAAATTGAAAGCTGTAAAATGAAGAAAGAAATTATATTTCAACTTCCATTTGTTAAGAAACTATATAGTTGTGCAAAAAACATATTTAGTCCACTAGGAATGTTGCTAAAGCATCCAAGACAATAGCCTCCAACTTCTACTTGATGCTACATTCAAATTGAATGCAAAATTATCATTCCAATTTGGAAACAAAACTATTCTTTGTACAAGTAAAGTTTTTCCAAGATTTTATGAGTTTAAAGCAAAGTTTCCAATGTAAATTCTAATAGATATGTTTCCAATCAATTTTTATAAACACTTGTGATATTGATTGGTTGTTGTATGCTTACAAGATCAAAAATAGCTACAAAGTAAATAGATTAGAACAACCATGCCTTGGTTGCCAATGTTAGCAACACATTTGCAAAGCCTTGATATCAAAATTAATGCCAACATATTGCATTGATCTACTGCTTGAATGAAGTTGAATATCACACCATTAGTTGTAGGAAAAAAATGAATAGTTGAAATTCATTTACAGTCATACAAGTCCATTCTTGCTCCTATTATAAGTGCAAACTCACACATGCTTGATAGACACGCACATTTACATATCTAAAGATACTTGTGTGCTAATTACTAGAAACATCGAGGAAGAAAATAAATATCAAAGAAGTACACATGTCACATTGATTTTCAAATGGACTTAAAGGAACTTCAATTTCATATGTTTTTCATGTTCCAGATCTAGCTTAGGAAATGTGTAATGTGCACGCAGGTCTTGAACAACATATTTGTAAATATAAAAGATGAACAAAAACTACGAATAAAGAAGAAGAATGCAGATAATTGTTTGTCTTGTAGATCTTTTGTCCAAAATAAGTCTTAAAAGACACCTTTGTAAGTTGCCTCTTTGTTAAATGTGATAATATCTTTGTCACATCCTTGGAATTTCCACTATTGCTGCTAGTAGCCCATAAGTAATGTCAAGGATTGCTGAAATAATTACAAAAAGAAACATGACTACACCACAAACTTTCATAAGGGCTGGAAAACAATCCAAAATACCCTATCCATAACAATAATTGTGGCATCCTATCAAACATGGATAATTGTTGTTGATTGAAGAAAATGCACTATGAGAACTCCAATACCTAGGAGTACAAAGCAAACATAAATTCCTAAATTTGCAATTGACTGAGATTATTGAAATTGTGTGCATGAAATTTAAAGAAAAATGCAATTCTATGTTTATGAGCTGCAAGACAATTCACACAAATTGATAATAGACAATTGATGAGTAGACAAACTATTATAAGAGTTTGAATCAAATTTAAGGAATATACCAAAATAATAGTATAAGGGTGTAGGATGCTTACAAAATACTCGATACCATCCACTGTTGAATGAATTTTTGAACTCCCAATTTGTGTCCATTAGGTATGCAATACTTCCCATAACAACAACTTTCTGAATAAAAATCACTTGTGCATGATGAACTGAAAGTAATAACCAATTTTCTTCAATTTAATGAAGATAATCTAATTTGAAAGCCAAAAAAATTACAAACAAAACCACTACATAGTTAAAAAGTGAAGAAGACACCTTGAATTAGCAAGGTGAATTGATGATTCAATGCCAAGAACGAGAACCCAAATACTCTCAAGCTTTCTTGTATTGGTCCATGTTATTGGATAAAAAGTAGCTCTAGCCTTCCAAAAATATTGTCAAGTGGTTTAATTTTGTAAGCCTTAAATCCTTAATGACCAATACATAACAAAGTGAAATAGAGAATGCTATGTAAATCCTAAATCTTCAATGTCCAGTTTAAAAAAAATTGAAATAGAGATTGCTCATGTATATGATGTAATCTCCAAATCCTCAATGTCCAATACTAAAAATGTTGAAACATATAAAGATTGTGACTAAAGTGATGTAATAATCTTCAGAGGATACAATCCTATACTAAGAACCTCTAGTAGGTAGTGAACTGACACACATGTAAAAAGTATCTTGTAATATTACATGTAAAAGGTTTCTAAAAATTTAGAGAAATTACAAGGATATAGGTTGAATCACCTCAAATATTAGAAACAATGAAATGAATAATTAGATTAATTATTAAAGTTTCAGGTCCTCTCATACTGGCAAAACATTTAAAAACAAATATTAAATTTTTAATTGAAGGCCACCACTTGCCCACATGTATTCTATATTAACTATTATCCAGATGAAAATAAATCTGCGAATTCTCCGTCCACAACAACAAGCAAAGATAAGAAAAATAAGAAAGAATTGCTGGAATAAAAGCTGCCTGTTATAATGGAAAGATTGAATTGAAAAAATTAAAGAAACCCTACCTTTTTCTACCAAAGCCCCACAGCTAGGTGAATATCTAGCAGAGTCACTATCTTCCACCTGTCTTTGCATGCATATGAAATGTAGAAGCATCAATGTTACACATGGACCATTGTATGAATGCCACACACAAGCTATTTACAAATTGTCTTCAGTTTTCTTAGTTGGAAAAAAGAAAAGACTACCAACAAAATTAGCTCTAGCCAATGAAAAATAGAATCAAGTAGTTGCACATGTGCAAGTGGTAGATTCATGTTAGATGTCGCTTTATATGCTACTTAATTTCAATGCAAAATCTCACTTTTTTTTTTTCCCTTCGGAAACTCTTGTTTTATGGAGGACATGTAAATTGTAGGCTATTGTATATAAGGTTGCTTATACATGATGTTTTGCATGTTAGGAATTCCATGCCTATACACATGTAGATATATGAGGAAACTGAGGAAGAAACATAATCTGCAGGAGGAACCAAATAGAGACTGTTGTGTACATTTGTGGTGCGATTGTTGTGAATATATTTACAATATTTATTCCCACAATGCTCACTTTGAAGACACTTTCCCTTGAACATATTCATTCTGTCTATTCAATGCATATTTCATAAGCTACTTCAACTACTTCCACCAATATCCATTCGCCTCCATCCTGAGCTCAATGGATTTGTTATTCAGTTGAATCATTAAATTTCTGCTTTCTATTTGACTTGGGACAATTTGTTGCATGTTAAATTGAAACACTGCTTCTTGTGTTGTTCATAGTGTTTATGGTGCATGTCACGACCAAATGCCATGTTCCATACCTAGAAAAACTCTAGGAAATGTCTGCATTATTAGTAGAGAACTCTAGAAATGTACAAAATGACCAAGGTCCATAATAACCACATTCCACATTTGCACCGGTCTCTAGGGAAGTTGTTTTATCAGACCTAGATAAGACACATCCCTACTTTGGAACAATGACAATAGGAAACCACATCACAATAGGAAACCACATCACATGATACCTTATTAAAAATTTCTAACATTGCTTTTTGATTGCATGACATAAGACTGCCAGGTTGTTTGAACAATCCAGCTAAAGTCCAAAGTCTCACAAGAGAGAAACATATCGACTTAATTAAATTTAAATTATAAATATTATATTGCTTTTGAATAAATTAGGATCACTTGTAGTTTAAAATTGTTTAATTATTTGAATTTTGCTACAATAATTTAAGATTATTCCAAAATAAATTAGCATTTTATAACAAAATTTAATTTACTATATTTTATATTATTATTTCTTTTTGGATCATGGAGACTTGTTCTTTAATTTACCACATTTTTTTACTTGATTCTATTTTTTAGTATTTTAATGCCACTTAAGGGTTTAGTCTTATGTAGTCATGATTTTCAATGAGGTATTTTTTATTTGCAAGATGTTCATGTATGATGATATAAAACTAGCACATAAGTATATATATAAATTCCAATATGAGTGTGCATTTCAAAGTATTATCAATTTTAAATATATTTGTAAAGTGATTATTTGTAGATCAAATTATACAAAAATGATGAATATAATATAGTAGATCCTAAAGGGTGTCATTGTGCAAGTACACAATTGATATGTTCTAATGTGCTACTTGAGAGGATACAAACTAGAGAGAATGCATTGAAAACATAGCTTGTGACTCAAAGTAAAAATTGGGTATAAACTAAGTGCTTGCTTAATTATCCAAGAAACACAAGAATTTGAAATGAGAAAAAATAGAGAAATATACATGTTCAAGAAACAATATTAGTGTCTTTTTGTTAATGATTAAATGACAAGACATATTGAGGACACGGTAAGAATATATGAGACTATACGATTTATCCATGATTGCAATTGTATATAACATATACTACTAGTTAAATCTCAACACAAGATAGTTGGAAACTTATTATCCTTATGTTATAACTAGATGAATGACAAGAGAAATATAACTTCATCCTTGGTTTCCTAGGTACTTAGTTTTTCTTATGTGATTGTGTTTACAAATACAATATTTTTCAATGTGTTAAAATTAATTGAAATAGTACAAGCCACCCTTTCACAATATCACATTTTTGTAGATATTACTTTTACAACTATGGCCTATAGACTTAGCCCTTGTATACTATGAACATACCCCTTACACCTTTTATATTAACACTAGAATACCAACCAGTTTTTTTCAGCTCTATCGCATTTTTCCCATTATCTAATTTTCTTTTCAGACAATGTGTTTGACGATAGATGCATAGAAGTCAGGACTATCTTAGAAATATCAAACTTGCTTTATTTCCTTACAATCACATTATGTAAGAACCTTAAATTTAGGGCTTGGTGGGGAAAGTAGTTCAGGAGAAGCTAGTCTGCCATAAGCTCTATGGAAGATCCATTGACGTACATTGTCGGAAAAATGTAGCGACCTTTTGATTAATAACGATAAATTCAATAAACACGGGATTCATGTCCCGTGGCTGCCAAGTCTGCACAGATTCGAAATTCCAGCTTTGAAAGAGATTCCATGAGCGCGTTCCAACGGTAATCTTAAAATTTCAGTTGTTTGACTTTGACTTAAGAAAAAGGGCAAGCAAATTGGAATTCTAATTAATACTTGCTTCCGTCCACAGATTACGGAACCAGCTCAGATTCATGTGAGCCATTTGATAATTATTTAAAACGCGCTTTTTGGTGGACGCCACCGTTCTGAAATCGAATGTAAAGAAGCTTGGAACCCAAGAGCACAAGTTGAAAGAAGAGGATCGGTCTGGCTGATACTGGTAAGGTTCTACCGGCAGGGTAAAACAGAGTTTTTTCAAATGCACGTAAATGTATTCCTAGATTTGGTTATGCCTTGCGTCTTTAATAGTCTTGAAAATCTATGTTTCTCACATTTTATCATTTGTTCCTTCCATCTGGTGTATTTTTGCTTTTTGGCCACCTTTGAGCGATTTTCAGGCGTCTAGGGTTTTGGGGTTAAGAGTGAAGAGGAAAAATGTGCGGAATCCTCGCTGTGTTGGGTTGTATTGACACGTCACAAGCCAAACGAGCTCGCATACTCGAACTTTCCCGAAGGTATGTTGGTATTTTAATGCCTGGAATTTCTAACATTTGGTGAACAATTTATTTATTTTAATTTAGTTTCTTTCTACCGGTTTTTCTTTTTCTGTTAATTTTCCGCTCAATAAATGTTAGAAACCCCGCTCATACCTTTTCTGGTAAATCCCTTTTAATTTCTGGGGAGGGTATGTAAATCTTTACATTATATGTTTGTTTTAAATAGCGTTCTATTGACACGGAAGGGAAAAGAAAGTGAAAAACATAGCAAACGTAAAATAATGAGATAGTCTTCAAAACAGGAAATAGTTATTCCCTCGTTATTGAATGAATCGACATTATTCTATTCCTGCAAAATCTTGCCTGCTTTCTGGGGGCTCTAGGCTAAAATCGACACAGTACAACCACCAAGCCACGATCAGTAGCGAGTTTTTCACAATTGTTGTTACCATGCATTAAATTATCTGTCCATATGGTATGCAATCTGATTCCAGTGAAGGCTAAGTCATGACTAAGCAGTGTAACTAGTGGTCATCTGCTGAGGTTACAAGGAGCTGTCCGCGAGAGTCAGACAACCTTGAAAAAGCTCCTCTTGATCTTCTTGCATAACAGTTATATCTGCAACCGGAGAAGCACTAATAATTTGGCATCCCAATCGTATAGAGTTTCGTACTGTAGTCTGACCGTACATAATATGAACAGTAGAACATGGTGGAATTGTCTGAGGATCTTGATCAGCATACAATGGTCGAGTCAACAGAGGGTCTTGAAGTTAACATATTAACTTGCTTGACAGCCAGAACCATTTTCATCAAAGCCAGAAGAATTGCCAATAACTGCCTTACTGCGAAATTTTTAACCAAACCATGTTCTTTTAATTTTAGCAATTTTGACACTCCATAACTACATTTTTCAGGAATACATCAAACTGATTTACGTGGAGCTAGGAACTGTAGAAGTGCACTTCCAACTAATTTTTAAAATCTTTTTAAATGATTCTTGGACATGAAAATGTTCTTACCGATAATGCTTTCAACTACATATATTGTTCTTATCCAAATTCATCTTATACTAACTTTAAAGATTGATCAAGTTTTATGACTGTTGAATATAGGATGTTAATCTTAATTAGGAGGTGCAACACTAGTTATCAACGACTTTTGTATGAACAGGATCAGAACTTACTTCCCAGCCATTGAATTGTCTAGGATACTGACAAGTAGGATCCCAGCTACTGTTACAATTATCGCTAATACGTTGAGAAGCAACAGAACCATCACAAATTCAAGAATTAACTCCATACTGCAAACATTGTTCTCTGATGCAAGTTCAAACTGCTAATCATAGGAATGCACATCCCCCATATGATTGGATGGAGCATTGCTGATTCTGCTTCTGCTTATATATTAAAACAACACCTCTTCAAGGATTGTATTTATGATTTTTCTTTTAAATACAAAGTTAATGATGCGAAGAAAGGTTTTGCCAGCTACTGCTACAATAATTGCCAATAACTTGAGAAGCAATATAATCATCACGAATTGGAGGACTAAACCCATACTACAATGTTCTCTGATGCATATTCAAACTGCTGACCATAGGAATATACTGTCCCCATAGGATTGGATGGAGCATTGTTGATTCTGCTTCTGATTATATATTGAATCACTGCCCCACTACCAATTGTACTTATTTTTATATTTAAAGTTAATGATGTGAACAGAAGGTCTCTAAATGGATTATACCGTTTGTTTTTAATTTGATGGCTAATTTAGGATGCTGAAGGGAGCTAGCCATTTCCCCTAGGCTTTTGTCACCCATAAAATATAATGTTATGTGATATGCTTCACTGCAGTGTTCTATCTGTTGAATGCATTGCCCAGGGAAAGGACCTAGTAGTTGAGCATGTTCCAAATGTTATTAGAGCATTTGTTGATTTACTGCCCAATTTTTAAGTAATAATATAGCATCAGTAATCGTGACTTTAAAGTTGTTAGTGTTGATGAATGCACATAATTGCTTGAAATCTATTTCTTACATATAAAGCGCTAAATTATGCAATGCCATATCAGTGCATCAATAAAAGCTTATAGCAGAAAAAAAAATGTTTGCTGAAAATCAGCAAACTAGTATAAGAATTTTTGAAAAATGGGGAGAAATTATGAAAAAACAGATTTAAGGAAAAAGGTATATTACTATAGTTTATTATTATTATATAATATATTGCAATAATAATATACTGTTATATTAATTTAATATGTTTATATAATAAAATAATATATTATTAAATGCCAAACCCACAATATAAAGTAATAATTTAAGCCCATAGTTGGAGAGGACAAAATACTCAAGGAAAATAGAAGATTCACAAAAGCCAAATGGGAGTCACGCCTAGCAACTTCAGCTTGTGCTACTTACTGAAAACCATGAAAAAATCTGAACTATGGGTGTTGAGTTTTAGTGCTCAAATAGAAGTGGAAATTGCAATAAATTGTGAACACTAGGCATATCCTGAGTGTCTTGCCTGGTGCTTTTGACATTTGCATATTTGGCCATAATTGCTGCAGAAAGCAGCTGGTCCCTGTCGATATCAAAGCCAAACCAGGCCCTAAAAAAAGCATAATTTGTTTCCTCCTTTTAGGTTTTCATGGGTTTGCAGATGCAGCAAGACTAGGTGCACTTTTTTCTTAATTTTGACTTTAATAAAAATGATTTTAAAAACAATATTTCGCTGACTGACAGTCAACGCTTAGACCAAGTTCCATGATTATTTGGGGGAAAAATCGTACTCGGTGCCAATTTTATAAACATTAGTTGTGACTAATTGCAGATTTCTGCATCTATATGAATATAACATGACTTAGTTCACAGCTGCCAGTCTACCTTTTTTTCAGCCTTTTTTGACACCTCAATAAAAGCATGCTGATGTGGCATCATATTTGGTGATGTGACCCTGAATGCTTAGTTATAAGCAAGGGACTTGCCAGGCAAGCTGCTGTAAGAAATTGCAAGTGATTTGAAATTTCCACATAGGATTTTGAGAGGGGCGTAGCTAGGGTGTGCAACAAATGGATCCTTTCTTTTAAAATCTCTAGATGAATGACAAAGACTAATAAATTCTATAAACACCACTAAGAAATTTGGCAGCAAATCCTTTTTCGAAATTCCCTGTAACAGAAAAAAGGGAATGCATAAATAGTTTAGTTGATGCTGCTAGCTCCAGTGATATGAATTGTACAGAGCCATTGATAATCTGCTAGTAGACAAGAGCTGTTTATAACTTAAAACCACATTAAATGTGTCTAAATGTGAAGTACGGTAAGAGATATAGAAAAAGAAGGTTGCTGAGATTGCTCTTTCAATATTAAATGTTAAAATTTGCTTAAGATACTGTTAGCATGAATTATATTTTCATTGACATCACTCTCAAGAATTAATGACCTAATACACTTTATACAGGTAAAAAAATTTAAAATTGTAGTTCAAAATGAAAATTTTAACACAACTGTCTTCTTTTCTCTTTGTATGTGGAAGTGGAAGGCTTTACACGTTTTCTTCTATTTACTGAATGTAATGTCCCCATTTCAGAAATGAAGTTCAGATTAAAACATTCATAAATATTAATAAATTATTAAGGCAGTAAAAGGGATGCAGCTGCAGTTGCTACAGCAAAAAGGACATTAAAATGCTGCTAACATAGTTAGATTAAGACCAGAAGACAAAAAAAATTGCAACTCTTTTTTTAGCACTAGAAGCTAAAAAGTTAAAAAGCAGCTGCCATTGGATTGAATAATGTAACCACTTGGATTGAATAAAATAACCAAATGAAATTAAGTTTAATCAAGAGACATTCAAAGATTGATGACCCCTGGATAAATAATTTATTTAAAGGAGTCTAAATAATGAGAAGAGGAATCACTCTAAGTCACAAGGTTCGAATTTGAATTCGAGTTCGTCAATCATAAAATTCAAATGAAATTCGGCAAGGGTAAAAATTTGGAAAAAAATTCGACTTTAAATTTTAGTTATATATACTTATGTATTTTTAAATATTAGTAATATAACCACAAAATTGTCAAAATAGTTCAGCACTGCTAAACAATTTAACTAAATAACTCAAAATCAGTTTAAAATAAAATACTATTATATTAAATATCATAAAATTCGGATGAAGTTCGGAAAGATTAAAAGTTCACTGAAATCTGAATCTCATGGATGAAATTCGACGAATCCTGTGACTTAGGAATCACTTATTTGTGGACATATTATTTTATTCTCTGTGTGTGGAATGTGAGCTAAGGTTTGACCAATTTGATGACAAAACCCTTCTAGGCTTGGAATTTAAGGATTAGAAATTAAAACATTAATTTCTATTTCTGAGTTACTGAAGGAAAATCCCCAACGTAAGCTATCATTAGAAAAATATTTGAAAGACATTTAAAATGGAGAAATCACTGCAGATTTGAGCAGAGTTATAACAGAGATAAATGGATAAGTTCTTTATTTTCTGAGATACATTGCAAGCTTTAAATCTGAATTCCGTAATAATTGTTAAGACTACAAATTCTAGGTTAGATTTATAATTCAAGTATTATTATGAGTTGGCATTTATTATACTTAAATAAAACTAGGAAAATTTAGATCGGGACATTAATTTGATCACAAATTTGTGATTGTGTTTTTGCATTGTAGAACGTTCATAACATGTCATTTTTCTTTTACTTGTGCGCAGGCTGAAGCACAGAGGTCCAGACTGGAGTGGATTATCTCACCATGACAATTTTTTTCTTGCACACCAGAGATTGGCCATAGTGGATCCAACATCTGGGGATCAACCATTATACAATGAGGAAAAAACAATAGTTGTTACCGTAAGTTTCCAGGCCTGCTAAAAGGAAGCGAATTGTCAATTTTGGTGTAATTCTAGTGAAATGTCTTTTAATTGGATTACTTGTGAGTTTCTATCCTTGAAGGATTTTATGATTTCCTTTGCAAAAGCCTAAAGTCTCTATCCATTTCCCTGACAATCAAACTACCACTACTGCTTTCAGTAACAATGGCATATATTGACAATTGCTGTTAATTGAAGTTGGCTTTCTTATCCTACTATTTAAAAGAAGATATGCAACCATATAGTCTCGTGGGTAGTCATGTTGACAAGTTTCCTATAAGAGCTGAGTTAACTGCAAGAAGAGAGGTGTGAAGTCAACATAGGACATGTGCTGACTTAATAACTAGAGCCATTGGTGGCACTTGATTGCATTCAAACAAGACATTACACGTGTTCATTACCTACCTAGGATATCAACTTAAACAAAAAAGGTGAGATATAAAATACTATACCAACATGGGATATTTGAAAATTGTGGGCAATTTATTTTCTCTCTTTTTATTCCATCCAGTTGTATAGTATATACTATACTATTCTATGCACAATTTTTTAACGTGACAATTTATGTTTTGGTTACTTCATATGACTGTCTTTTTTCCTTTTGATTCAAAATAGTTCAGTGCTATATAACCGATTTGCCTTATATCAAAGAATATGGCCATTAAGGAAACATTTCAAAATTTTACAGGTGAACTTGTTGTTTATTAAAGCATCAAAACTAAACTTCCTCAGAAACCATAAAATTTGGAAATCATGTGATAAAGATTTTAAAATTCTCAATCAATTGTATTTATGCCATTTCAACAATTTTTGTATCCTGATGACAATTACATTGATTGGATACTGGATTAAAAAACACAGGGTTGCTTTGCAATTTAATAACAAGTATTCCTATAGGGGAGAATCAGATAACTGTCATTTCATTTTCTTTGCAATTTAATAACAAGTATTCCTATAGGGGAGAATCAGATAACTGGCATGTCATTTTTGACAATGTTCTGATGGGTTTTAAGCTTAGTTGCCGGATTTGTCCTAGACAAGCCGGATCTGGATTCATGCTTGGATCCTTGACGATCCGGGCAGGCCTGCGGATCCTGATGGATCCACAGTCTGGCTCTGCCTGGCTCCTCAAGGATCCAAGCCACAGCCTGAGGATCCACAGGCAGAATCAAGGATCCTGTCTGGATCCTCAAGGATCCAAGCCACAGCCCGAGGATTCGCGAGGATCATAATTTCATTTTGTAATTCAGTAAGTCAATGTGAATGTGTTGATTTTCTTTATAAGTGTGAAAATAAATCAATTATCAAATATACTAGATTCATAGATCCATACCAGAATCATGGATTCATACTACGAAATGATTTAGTTTTAGAATTATGTATATTTCTCTCATTTTTTTGTGTGTGTGTGTACACACACCCACACACACCCACTCGAATCCTCCATGAATCATAATTGGGAAGAAAAAAAAAATCCCGAATCCAGGGATCCGATTCACGTGCCTGAATTGGATTCACTTCATGAATTGGCAACTAAGGTTTTAACACTGTATGGTGTTCCTATTTTTTTTTTTTTTCAAAATTCAAGTGATATCTTTGAGGATGTTAAGAAAAGGCTGGTTTGACAAGGTCTGCTCATTGTCATTTCTTACAGATCTTTCTCCACATTTTTGTTTCCTTTTTTTCAAATAGTCACAAAGCTATTATGGCTTCTGGGTAGGCACGATGAGCAGACACTTATAGTGAGAGGAGGGATGAATTAGTACAAGACATTTTTTATTTATTAATATTTAACAACCACTAGAGCAATCACATAAGCTTTCAGGTGAAAACCACAAGAAAGACTACTTGATCTACTTTGTACATCCAGCCACAAAATAAAATTATTTTATGAAAGTTTGTATGCACCAGCCTGCTGGAGACACAATTCCCACAACTAGGCACCAACTTAACAAAAGACACTTATCTGTTCTTTTAGGAGGTACCAACCTTCAGATAAACAAAGTTTTTGCCTTCTCAAATATTTCTTCTTAACCATCATTAAAATTTAGTTTATAAAATCTGCTTATAAATGATGCAATATTTTTTCATGCATATACCACTCCATAATCTGCATGTACTAGAAAGATATCACTTTTGTTCTACTTGCCTTCTTGTGCTCATCTCATCTTTCAATACCTTTTCACGCCTCTTCACAAAGAGAAACTGATTTTTCCAAGGGAGGTTAGCCAGTTTCAAAGATGTACTCCAATCAATATTTAAATTGGATGACTTTTACCAAAACATAGGCACCAAACACATGGGTTGGCGATACTAAATTAAATAGTAATAGCTACATTAAATCTCAGTATTATTCCATGGGTCTGCCAGCCATTAGCTCTCTTTCAACTTCAATAAAATAATGTGATATTAGTTCTCCTTAACATCAATGGCAATATTTCTAACAAGGCATATATAGTTTCTCACGAAGCTAGTCACCCAATTAACTAACTTACGATGGCATGCATACTCATTTGTCATTTTAACCAGATTTTCTTTCATTAGCTTAGACAACCATGTTGCTCACTTGCCTTGAATGTCTCCACAATGACTTTACACACACAATGACAAAACTATGATCCTTCTCCTTGGTGTACTATCTGTTTTCCTCTACATGTTTAGTATCCAGAGCAAGGTAATTAGTGTTACGAGACTTGGGCTCAGCAGGCTGATGACATGCTCACACAATAGAAATTTAGTCCCTTCAAAACAATTAACAGTGTGATGTTGTGAGAAATATCAAAAACCTGCATTCATAGTATGGTGGTCCCTCTTCTTGGTCTGCTGATAATTATGCATGGTATGATACTCCATTGTAAATGAAATTTTTAAATCTTTTGACAATGGAACCTTTGATTTGCCGATGCATGTTCAAGAGCCTCAGCAACCTAATGAGTATAACCAGACACGGACTTAGCAGGCTAACTTTTGACCCAGTCTTGACAGATATTTGACATAATTTCAATGCTAAACATTGGATTTCCCAAAATTATAATGGTGATATTATCTAGAAACTTTCTATAAGGACCAGTGTTACTGCTCAGGTTTGGAATGTTATTGGCAGGGTTTGTCTGGGCCTGCCTGAACCTGGATTCAGAGGACTTGCTGATTACTCAGAGAGTCTTTCCATTCAAATCTTGCAGTTATTGGTTTGCTTTCTGTAGTTCAAACTTTAAAGGCTTCTCATGCAGGTTTGAAAAGGCCATGCCTTCTAGCACGCCTCTCTGCAGAGGAAGCTTTTACAGAAGTAATATGCAGCCCGATGTTTGATGGGCTGCTTGAAAATAATCTGTGCTGGTTAATTTAGGAATGATGTGTTGATCAGCACACAATGGTTCTGTCTTTTGTATTAATAAAAGGTGGAATCTCTTTGTATTGTGTGAAGATCTAGATCTGACTTTTTAAGGCAGTGATGTTATTTTTGCACTAAATCTTTGGTTCAGGTATGGGTTTGGGATTTTGCTAGTATGGTAACTTTTATATGGATGGGTTCAGCCATATATATAAAGATAATTGATAATTCAATGTCAAGTGTCAAATCAATAATAAATTACAATCAGCAGTTATCATATTTTTATTCATTAAGAGCATCAATGGTATCACTTGGTTAATTCGAGCCTCAAGCAGCTGCAGTGCCATCAATATATACCCACAATGTAGCAAAAAATGCAGAGTTGAATACACAGTTGATAGTGACAAAGATTATTGTTAATCAATGTCAAGTGTCAAAGCAATACACACTCAGCCAATAATCTTCATATTGCTTGTCATTGAGAGCATCAATGTCATCACTTGGTTTGTTTGAACTGCAAGTAGCTGCAGCAGCATCTATCTATTGAAGAGGAATCTGAAGATTATTGATTATAATGTTGTATTGATTTGACACTTGGCATGGAAGTATCATTTATCTATGTCACTATCAGCTGCATTTTCAATCTGTTTGTCTATCTGTCTATTTACCAGGTGCTTGAAGCTTCAATCACTTCATAATAAATAATAAATGAATGTTTAGATTACTTGTAAATGGTCATTATAAATCAGCTATATAAAATCTGTATATGAATAATTTTTTCAATTTACTGTTTTTTAAACAATCCAGTAATGAAGGCAATGGAGAAAGATATCTCATAAGTAGTTGACTGTTTTGCCATTCTTCTCATTATTAAGGTTTTACTGAAATAATTCTGGCGAAGAGATGTTGGTATTGTTTGTGTTTGTGGAGATCTTCTTACTGGGCCCAGGAAGTTACCAGTATTTGTGCTATACCTTGGGATTGATGTCAGCACAGTAGGCTCTATATTGCTTTGACATTCTCTCTAGGAAGGTTTAAAATATAAATATGGACTCTGCCACATCTCTGTCTACACAATGAAATGTCGTATCATTTATTTCTTCCAATTCTAGATTGAGTAATTTGGGTACTTGGGTGCTCTAGGAGTATCTCTTGACTTTTTTGGTGTTCGAGTGTGGATGATTTATTTTTGTGTGTTTTGTTTTCTGCCAGTCACAGAATCTTGCATTTTATTCATACTATGTTCTGTTAGAGACATGTGGTGCTCCTCTTTATGTTTATAATATATATTTATACAATAAAAATATTATTTCAGATTTTTATTCCATGGTTCTTTGCTGGCATATCTTTGGAAAAGTTAAAAGGATTTAAAAGACTATGTCAATGTGCAATCAGAGGTGTCTATCTATGCTGCAGGTGAATGGAGAGATTTACAACCACAAGGAATTAAGGAAAACAGTACTCAAATCCTGCAAATTTAGGACTGGGAGTGACTGTGAAGTTATTGCCTACCTTGTAAGTAAATTTTATTGAGAAGTTTTGCATCATGTCTTAGGTTAAGTGTTTGAATTTGTGAGCCTTTTTTCAGTTGATTTTTTTGAGGTTGAAGTTTAATGGGATTGCAGTTGTTGTATCTTAAACTTTTCTGGGATGTAGTGGAATTTAGGGATACTGACTACTTGTGGTTTGAATATATCGATAGTATGAAGAATTCGGTGAGGACTGCGTTGATATGTTGGATGGAATGTTCTCTTTTGTTCTTGTGGACACCCGTGACAACAGCTTTCTTGCAGCTCGTGATGCTATTGGCATCACACCCCTATATACAGGCTGGGGCCTTGATGGTATGCTATAGCTCTCTGAAATTGGTGCTTTTAGACATTTGATATTATATTTTTGATTCATCCTTATATTGCTCTTAGAAAGATCAATTTGCTGCTTAATGAAATTGACACTTTTAGACATTTGATATTTATATTTTTGATTCATCCTTATATTGCTTTTAGAAAGATCAATTTGCTCTTCCCTAAGTCAGTGCTTCTATTTACTTTTGTAACTTTGTTTTGTTGTAGGATCAATATGGTTTGCATCTGAAATGAAAGCTTTAAATGATGACTGTGAACGTTTTGAATGCTTTCCTCCGGGACATATATATTCCAGCAAAGCAGGTAATTTATATACCACTTTCCTGATGATGCTATGAAACTATCTGGTGTTCTGTTACCGGTCCTCATTCTCTTAGTGTTTTTTGGGAAATTGAAGGCATCAATTGGGATTGCAACCTTAAGACTTTTGAAATCGAGGGGAAGAGCACACATGAAGAGTAGTGCCGTAGTTTTTTTGTTTCACTTATTTGAGTTCTTTTTTCAATGACAAGCAAAATCTTTACAAGCTTACATTAACCTGAAGACTTACCAGGTTTTCTTTTTTACTGTGTGTTCATTTATGCTTTCTTTGTATGTAAGAAATTACATCTTTGTTCAAAGTTTGATTTTAAGCAGTTTGGTTGGAAAACTGTTGCAGGAGGCTATCGAAGATGGTACAATCCACCTTGGTTCTCAGAAGATATTCCAACAGTTCCATACAATCCCTTGGTTTTGCGACAAGCATTTGAGAATGTACGGTATTGCACTTTCTGTATCGTTTAAGTTTATGGCTTTGTTTTGCTTATTTTGGCACTACTATCTATTAGTTCAGCAAACTTTCCTAATCCCTCTATGAAAATATAAATTTAATTCATAAACAAATTATGTGCTCAAGGATGAGTTCATTGCTTTTTAAAGATGCATTTCAGTTGCAAAGCTAAGCCTTTAGAAGGGCTAGCATTGTTTCAAAATAATAAGAGAAAGCCTGAATTCAAGATGTAGATTGATTGTGAGTATGGAATACAGAAAACATCTATATTTGCATCCAAACATCCCGATGAGGCTTAAAATAAGGACCCCATTCTTTATTCACGTGCTCTATATCTAATCTTGAGTCAAGTTTATAAACTAATCGTAGCTGCGTGCTTAACATGATTTACACCAGCTAAACTGGAATTATCTTATTTAGAGCCAATCTAAGGATGATACTCCCTGGTGTAGAATTCTTTTTATCATTCTCTTTGATTAACACTTTGTGAAAATATGAAGTCAGTTCATAAAAAATTATGTGTTTGAGGATGAGTTCATTGCTTTTTCTCTAAAATGCATTGAAGTTGCAAAGCTAAGCCTTTAGAAGGGCATTGTCTCAAAATAGCAAGAGAAAGCCTGAATTAAGATGTAGACTGATTGTGCCTACAGAATACAAAAAACATTTATATTTGCATTCAAACATCCTGATTAGACTATTAAAACCATATGCATAAACTTACAGCTATATCTAATCTTGCGTCAAGTTATAAACTAATCATAATTGCAGGCTTAACACCAGAGAAGCTGGGGCTACATGCAGGATTTACATCAGTTAAACTGGAACTACTTGATTTAGAGCCAATCTTCAGGATGGTACTCCCTGGAGTAGAATCCTTTTCATCATTCTCTTTATTGGAACTCTTTGAAGAAGATAAGAGAACTGCAGAATTAGATGGATCTAAAGTAGGAGGCAGTGCCTTCAAACTCATCATAATGTAAATTGTAGTCTTTAGTATTTACCAACAGAGTGTCATCAGAAAAATGGAGAAGCACATAACTGAGAACACAGACTCATTATATATTTTTTCCTTATATTATCTGGTTATAGCTCAATTGTTTTTAATAGTTTATATAAAGATTAATTTATCTTAATAATAACATTGGCCTTTGATAGCTCAATTGATAATAGCTGGTTATAGCTCAACTTGAAGGAAGAGAAGTACAGTACAGCATTAGATGGATCTGAAGAAGGATGAGCAGCCTCTTCAAACTCATCATAATACAAAATATGGTGTTTAGTATTTACCATCACATGATCGTTAGAAAAAGGTGAACCACATCACTGGGAGCTCATATGCTCATCAGATCCTCCTTTTTTTCCTTCTATAAGCTGGTTATGGCTCAACTATCTCTATAATAAAGATTAATTTATCTTAATAATAATATTAACCTTAAATATAGCCTGAGGGGGTATCTGAGTTGGACAAAGGCATTTGATCCAGGTCCATGATGTCCAAAAAAAAGTTCGACTCCTACCTCAAATTACTCAGTGGCAGTGACATGTGGGTTGCGGCCACCATCCCAGGTTACAAGTCTCGCCCCAGCTTGTCCCAAGGGGGAGACTGAGCTGGGCAGCAAATTTTTCTCAACCTTAAATATCTATTCTTCATTGTTTTAATTACAGCTTTTCAAATTTTGTTCTCAAGTGCTACTTATCCTCAAAATAATCAATCTTGCTATATTTGGTGTATTATGTTAACCAAAACCTTTTATTTTGATGACTACGATCATCCTCTGTTAATTGTATGGATCAAATAAGACTTAAGTGGTTATATTGATTTCCATAATCTATCTAGTCCAGCATTCTTCTTCCTAGTATGATTAAAATTGGTATTTGATATAATCAGAGTGGATGAAAAACCAAATTTCTTTAATTGCTCTGAGTACAACATAGTTACATGGACACATTATGTTTACCATTGTGAAAATAAAATAGTAAACTCAATCAGCTTTTCATATTTCTGTAAGCTCTGTCTGTCAAATGCTTGACTGCTCAATAAATTCACAACAAATCTGAATCCCAATACAATCTCTTTGTTTTCTTTACTTGTAGGATTTGAAGAGATAATCCTACAAATTAACAAATGTCCACTTAGATTTTACTGTTTAATAGGATCTATTTGTAGAATCCCTCAACAATTTCACAACCGTGTCCCAAAATCTCAAGAACAATCTCAGTAAAGTCTCAAGGTTGGCTTCAACAGCAGCCTCAATAGTAGACCTTAACAGTAAACTTAGACAAGTTCTTGTATATTCCTAACAAATCTTAAACAGCTTATCACCACAATTTTGCAATAATGACCACACCAATAATCAATATCCAAACGTCATAGCTCCTTTTCTTCACATCCACACTCAACAACATGGAATTCTCATATTTATTGAAGTTTGGTGAAATTTGGCATAGGTTGGACTCAAATTACCTTCTACTGGTGATCTGATTTGTTTTACTATTTGACTGTTAACAAGTGTTAAATAGCTTTCACATTACTCTTTTACAACTGTTTGAAATTGTTTTTCACATTATTATGAACTGTGGAAGTCTCTTTTTTTGGTAAACTACATGAACAACATAGAACCTGGCTTTGAGCGATTTCAGACTTGACAACATGACATTTGCTGTATTAGAAATTCAGGAACTTTGGCATAGACTGAATCTAAATTGTCTTCCACTGTTTATGTAATTTGTTTTTGATTGTTAGCAAAATTAAATAACGTTGTATGACAACAATTATTTTAAATAATTTTCCACTATCAATATGGAGGAAAGTGGAAGTCTATTATACAACTATATAAACGAGTGAGACTGGAGCTTTGGTTTGTTGAATGATTTGTCTTTCATCCCCTGTTTTTCTCATTTAAGTTCTAATCAATGGGCATATTGGCAAGGCCTGCCATGGGAAAATTAAGCAGATTATATGCACTTAATGTTTCTTACCTTGCTAAGTTGTCAGTTTGGGTACAAGTATGAGAACAACCTGATATCTGGGTATGCACACAGTTCTTTTGGGGGTTTAGGTATGTGCGTGTGTGTATATATATTATATATACATACAAAAATGTCAAAGAAATATACAAAACTGTAAAACTAAATCATTTGATTATGATTGTATGATACTTCATCATTGATCAATGCCAAATGCCAAAGATAAATTCTATAGGCCAATTGAATAAGCCTTAAAGACACAATAACATCACCAAATACACGTATTGTGCAAACTCAAAGTTGTAGTCTACTTAAATAATCAAATGGGTGTTCGAGGGCAATGCCCATAATGGGGTCTGGGGGTAGTGCCCCTAGTGGGGTCAAGGGGCAGTGTTCCCCATGGGCTCAAGGGGTAGCACCACATAGTACTTCATGGTGGAAATCTTTTTATGGCCTCATAAAGGTCCGTTTTAGGTCCACAAATGATTCCCTTTGGAAAAAACCACCCACCCTTTGAAATATGCCAAAATGATATGAGAGCAAAACAACAAACAAAACGATATATTGTTAAGCTGAATGGCCTCACAAAGGATTGTTTAGGGTTTTGAGCAAAATAAAGAAAAAAACACTTAATTTTGTGTTTTTAAAGATAAAATGTGATTGGGCTGCAAATGTGCATACTAGCCTGTGGATGTGCACCATAGTCCATGATGTGCATCCCAGGCACATCTGGATTGGAGTGTGTAATGCCTTGCCAAGGGACACCCTTGGAACAATATATATACCATAATGTACTACATATTAAAGAAACATAGTATAGTCTAACTTTGTTATATCATATAACTAGAAATCGAGAGGATAAAGAATGTGGATGTTTACTGCCTTGTCCAAGTAACAACAAATATCACTGCATATTGAAGTTCCGTTTTCTTGTTTTTGCGTTGTTTTCACCATGCCCTACTACCTGTAACTGCACACATGTATATGCAACTAAATGCAAGTCATTAGAAACATGATCATAAATATAACCTTAATCAATTTCTATATAGACGAATTGTCATTGAGATTGAGTGTTATAATCTCATTTTAATCTTTAAAGACAAGACCTGAGGGCTAAACTTAAGTCCTAGGGGTTCATTACTGATGGTCTTGCCTATGCGACATAGAGACTTTGTAGTTTGACACTCAATCTCAAACCATTTATAATAAAATCATTAAAGTATGTTTGCAACCCTTTTTAGGGTTCCATACACTAGACGTTTCTTTGTTAGTTGTCGCTTACTTAGGTGAAGCAAGTACAAAAACCTACGATTAGTCAATAGCAGGAAATTGATTTCAAAATCCAAATATAGAGTAATAGTCCAAACTATAATAAGATCACTACTAGTCCATGATGGAGGTTATCTACTAGTCCATACTATAATAAGATTGCTATTAGTCCGTGATGGAGGTTATCTAGTAGTCCATACTATAATAAGATCCCTACTAGTCCGTGATAGCGGCTATATCACTTAATAGACATGAGATCAGGTCTACTTATGCAACACTCAACAACCTAAACACAACAAACAAGAATACACTTGCCCTGTCTCAAATACATACAATATGAATACCATTTTGACAACTCCCAAGAAGGTACGAGACATATATCCAAATTTATTAATAATGCATTTCTGAGAATAACTGAAGCTGGTAATCACGTTATTTCCAACAAAGACATTTATACTCAACATAATTGCATGGATATGCATAAGAGATCTGCCAAGAAGGGCATGAAGGTGGCAAACAATTCATTCAACAATAAGTAATTCCATTATATCAATATTACCTCATGAATGCATTAAGGCTTTAAGCCTATTATGTTTATCATCTCATTGTTATACTTTCAATATCATTTGACAGATTTTTATCAAAACGAAGTCCTAAATACATATAATTGCCTCAAGTACGTTATTTATCCATAATGGACGTCTTTGCTTCGAGGAAATGCAATTAGATAATAGTCCCGCTACACAATTGCATAATCATAGTTATTGAAAATAGAGCATACATTAAGTAGCGCATTTATAATCATTAAGAAGAATATCATGTTACACATTTATAAGTAAAACTGTACTTTATTTTCTTGAAAACATAACCTGATTGTTGTCCTCCAATAATATTTTTATCGCTGCAGTCAAAACTACAACCTATAATTTAATCATTAATAACATTATAATTGAAAACTAGAACATTTAACATCAGTTTCTTTTATATTATTAGCAATGATTTTCATATCATGGATAGCCTTTGTGACATTTCTAAATAAAATGGAGACCTTTATCACATAATAATGAAGGATTGGGTCATATCAAGCCTAATATCATGCCAACAATCTAGTTACAAGAAAAAGGCTATTGAGTTTAACAAAGGATCAACCTTTGCGTATGTCTTAGGAGTATTTGTGTTTTTTCATAGAGGAGAGGATATATTGTTTTAACATGGGGCGGGAAACTCCTGTAAGTTTTGAGAATGAACTCTTATGAGTTCAACCTGATAGGGACTTTGGAGAAAGCTAACTCTTGGATTTTCCTTATAACGATAAGTCTTCCAATGTTGGAAATATCCAATCCTCTATTGTTTATAATCTTAAATTTCTCATATAAGGATTTCAGATTTTGGTCCTAGTTCAGCATTTCTTGCCACTTGGAATTGTCTTCTAATTCTCAAATCCCCAATATGTTGATATGGCCGAACCTATGACTTAGGTATTTTTAACTGTTTGATGTTGATAGTTGCCCCAACCAATGCATTTCAATGCCTTATGGAACATTTATGTCATTGATTCTACCATTCATCATTTAGGGCTTCCTTAATCTTCGGAGTAAAATCATATTGATCCAAAATCAAAACGTGGGATAAGATTTTTGTCATAGCATACTTGTTTGTGATCTCCTCCCAAATCAAATGCACTCCAATCTTGTTCTCCACTCCATATCTAGAGCCAATCTCCTTTGAAGGTGCCCATCCAACAAACTCCGGTAGTTTTGATCAAAGGAGCAAACTATGTGGAGATCCTAAATGCCCTTTGAGTGAAACCACGTCCCTCCATTATTGCTTTGCCTTCTAAGTTGGGCAAAGTGCACCACATGTCGAGAACATAAACAATAATTGCAAAGTGTTATAAATCATCTCTAAGAAATGTGGTCCTATGGACTTCAATGATTGCATAAAACACACAAAATGGACCGTTATTGTTCTACTTCTTTCATCATTGAAGTATGCAATTTTTATTTTAATAGAAAACATTCAAGATTTGGAAAGTTTATATATATATATATATATAAAATTGGAAAATCCTTAATCATACAAAAAAAACCAACAAAATCTACAAAATTGAACTCTGACCTCTTTCAAATGAGTTGAGAAGTCTTGGAACAACTGCTATGGACTACTAGATGCTCTTAATGCAAACCTATCCCTCCTTGATGTGATTTTGTGGATTCCTTGATGCTCTTCTTTTTGCTAGTTGCAAACCTATAGCCTCTTGTTTTTCTTCCTCTCTCACTTTTCCTCTCTTCTTCTCATAACAAGAAAACATAATAACTTTTAGGGCATATTAGAAAGCTTATGTAAAAAAGAAGGAAAAAGTGTATTTTTCATTTACCTGTCGTGACTATTGTTGACCAAGTCTAGCCCATGGACGCGACGAGTCATGGCATGACTTACTGGCTCTGCTAGCCATTTCGGTCATGGTCTATGACTTGGTGGGTCATGTTGGTAGGCCATGAAAACCCTCCGACCTATTCTTGCCCCGCAAGTTTTCCCTACGGTGAGTTTTGAATCATCGATTTCAACAATAAGATAGGAAAAAATAAGCAATTTGCAACAATAAATAAAATTGAAAATAAATCTCATAAGTTGTGGCTAAACTATCACAAACAAGGATAAACAAATTGTTATCCCACCGCACAAGCACAATAAAAATCACCATGTAATTGCACATTTCATCACCATGTGACTAGAACTAGCCACCCAACAAGGAAGCATGGAGCAATTGTTCAGCTATCGCAATAGCCCCTTATTTGGTACAAAATGAGCAACACCATTACCTGACATGGAGTGTACTCCTTGGTTACACCCCACGTCATGTTGCAATGTGACTTGACCATACGCCAAGTAGAGAAGCTAAACATTGGTTGTATGTTGCATTGCAATGCACTGCATATAGAAAATTTGCATAGGACACATACGTTATAGTGATACCTTGTGGAGAAGGCACACAAAGGCTATTGTCGTAGCTAGAGGTATACATGATTAGGGCCAACCCATATGCTTACAACGCTTGAACAACCAAGCAACTACGGGTGCCCCTCTACAAGCATGCATACATGCATCTCCCTATCGCTTTGCATCAAGTAGGAATACATAACATACATCTACTACGTCTTTATGTATATACATAGGTGGCAATGTGTCCGCAAGCTCGACTTGCTACCTTCAACAACACGACATCATCATCAACATTATGCCAGAACTTTAGTGGAGTGTGGCATTGTATCTATTGCATCATATTGGAATATGTGCAGATGCATTATCCATCACAACATGGGTAAAATAATTTCCCCCCACATGTTGGATCACATAAATATGCAAATGTACATGAAGCCTCAATAATCATATATCTATCTATAGAACCCATTACTAAGTACAAGTATCATGCTCAAGAACTATGGGGATTTGACTAACCACTTATGAACAATAACATACACAAGTCCATGACTCCATTATAAGGGAAAGCGTTGGTTACTTCCTCCCTTGAGTAGTAGAAACTAAGGTTGCTTCATGCTGCCATCACTCTTACGCTGTTTGTTCTACCCAAGGAAGTGGTATTGGTAATGCTACTAGTATACTACCCCTTCACATATTGACTTAACTATAACCACAAGTTTGTCATCAGGAGAAGCATTTCCATTAATGACACCATTATGAAAGAAATTCAGTGCTCCCGATAAATATGCAACACAATCATTTCACAAGATCTGTGTTAGTCCTCTTTCCTAAATATCATTGTATACCATTCATCCATCCTGCAGAGCATACACAACAATACTTCCCTCATTTCAAGTATAAGAAAATACCATTTATCAAATAATAGTTTTCAGTAACATATAAGAAAAGCTGTCAAACAATAGCACATTATGCGACATTCATTGGATAAGCACACATTTCCATATTCTAATTAAGGGAGATAATTAACTTCATATCACACACAAATAAAAACTCTACTCTTTTCAAGGCACAAGGTACTAGTATTTATCAATGTGATAATTTTGATAATTCATAAGGAAATCCATCAATCAACAATATGTATGCCAATATTTGTTGGATGAGATCGCAACTCCAAAGCCCAATTAGGGGAGAAATTCACATCACTACTTACATATCTACTTAACCACACATAACATTTGTATTCCATTAAATGCATTTTCAACTCTTACCAAGTCAAAGACGAGTGATTTCCTAATTCAAACAAGGACATGAAGTGGTTATTTTAAATCCATGTAATACTTTTTCCTTTGTTGCTTATGGAATTGATTGTGTAAAGGTTTTTTTCATCAACGTTACGGATCACACTCTGTGATCCATCATCAGGATGAAAGAGAGAAAGCAACAAGCGAAAAATTGGATCACATAGTGTGATCCAAAATGTTGATGAAAATAATCATTGCACAATCAATTCCGTAAGCAACAATTGAAAAATTCTTATGGACTGTGGAAAGTCACTATCCATGTAATAGGTCAATTCTATGGTGCTTTTACTATTTGCATCATATTTATAATATATTGACGCAAGCATTTATGGGAGCTCCTAGCTTGACCAATGTAGTTGACCTTCTATCATACTTATCCAAGTCATAAATGAAATTTGGGGACTTAGGTCCTTTACCTACAGTTATTTTTAATCAAACATGCTTTACATATTCAATCAATGGTTCAAATAATACCTTTGCATCTTGTCACCTCATGTTTTGAGTAACCTTACGTAACTCCTTCCCACTAAAAAATGAGAGAGATTGGAAAAAGTGGTTATAGGTAATTCCTTCCCACTAACTCCCTCCTTACCTCATGTTTTTATAATTTTTTTGCATTTATATCATATATAATTCTTTAAAGAATTAAACGTTATCATATTGTTCAAAGTAATAAATTATTAAGTTATGTGTGTGTGAAACTAAGTTACTAAATTCTATCTTTCACACAATTAATTCTTCAATTATGATTGTAATGTATATATGTTATTGCATACAATGTGTGAAATGCTGGTGAGAGTGAAAAGGCATAAGGGGAAAATTAATATGCAGAGAAAATATTGGAAAAAGAAAGTTCGGTGAAAAGTAGTTACAGGTAGTTACCAGCTACTTGTCTTTGAGTTCTTTAAAAGGGGAATGGCTTTGTTGTAAAGGGATTCCCTCCTCCTTGGGGAAAAAGGGATTTTGCAACCAAAAATTAAAATATTTTCTTCGTAAAAGAACAATGGCTTTCCTCATGAATTTCTTTCTTTCAGTAGTCTGTGTGCTATGGCAAAGAGAGTGATCTGTGTGTCACATTTTGAAGGAATATTGATAAACAGTGTTTATCAATGTTTGAAGTTATTTCTTTGACGAATATAAGAATTTTTTAAGTCTGTGTGCTTTGAATATTCTATATCTCTGGCATTTGCAAGTATTTATTTCAATTTCTCTCATTATTTATACCAAATTTATTAATAGCCTTTGTGCTATTAATAAATTTTCAGACTGGCTGCAGTTATTTATTTCTTGGAGAGGGGGGATAAAATTAAATATAAAATTGCATTTGAGGGAGTTGCCCCTTTTTTGAAGCAGAGGAAAATCACCCTTTTCATGATGATTTATCCAATGTTGCAAGCTTTTGTTTCTGTCCATTGCGCTAATTTATAAGAAAAGCACAGTGACAAAATCTTCTTCTAGCACTTCTCTAACTAGCACCTTTGTTAGCCATATATCAAGCAGAGAGGAGAGGGAGAAAGAGATATTTGTTTCCATTTCCAGTAATCATTAACAGCAAGACCTACTATTTAGCTTCACAATCCACACTAAAATAGCTTAATGCACATTCATTTGAGCAAACACTTTCCTTCGCTAATCATGGGATAACTTTTATCATTTGACATGGTGGAGACATTATGATATTGCTATTAGGGTTTAGCTGTGTAGTTTTTGAGTCAAACTCATTGACTCAATCCATCTCTCATGAGAATAACCGGGACACTTAGCACTCATTGGATCTAGGTGATGCTCACAAAGGTGAAGCACTGGGACTTCCCGGGAGGTCACCCATCCTAGTATTGCTCCAGCTCGAGCATGCTTAACTATGGAGTTTCCTCCATTTTTAAACCTGCTCTGCTTGTGACCCCATTTGCAAAACCTTCACCAAGTGTTGTGCGTAATGAACAATTCATTAGAAAGCCCCTTAAGCTCATCAATTGATAAGTAGGACATAATTTTCCACAAGAAGTCAAATTATGATATTGCTATCAGGATTTAACTATGTAGTTTTTTGAGTCAAACTCATTGACTTATGTTTCATGGGTAGTGACTCCGTAGTTAAGTGCACTCGAGCTAGAGTAGTACTGGGATGGGTGACCTCCCAGAAAGTCCCGACGCTTCACCTCTATGAGCATCACCTAGATCCACTGAGTGCTATGTGTTCCATTTATTCTCATGAGAGATGGATTCATGTGAATTACTACTCATGAACCATGAGTCAATGTGTTTAACTCAAAAACTACCCAATTAAATCCCGATAGCAATATTATAATTTGACTTGCTGTGGAAAAATATGTCCTACTCATCAATGTTGGAGACATCCCAATGCATTACATTGCACATACATGGCATTGTTGGAAGAGTTAATAATAATTTTTAAACAATTCAACATAATTAATCGCCCATCTCATGCATTCATTAAGCACTAGTTATTACAAAATAATTTTCCGGTAGTGCCTCACTTGCTATCAAGTGTCTAAAAATTAATTTCAATATTTTTTCAACTCTCTCAAATGAAATAACTGCTTTGTTTATTCATCTGTTCAAAGGCCATTTGATCTCCTTGATTGCCTCTCCGCATAACATAGTATAAAAACTTGGCATGATAGTCAAAATTGAACACTTGAATAAAAATTTGTTGGAAAACTACAATCTAATTGAAGACTGGAAAGGTGCTGGTAAATAAAGATGGCGGAAGCAAAGGTAGGAAAATAATTGGAACAAATATTCACAATGGCCCATGTTAAAGGGCTGTAAAGCATCTAATTATTGCAGTGAGAGAGAGCTCGTATTTCCTTGGGAGGTATAGGGACTGTTGCAAGAGAGCCTAGTTCTTAAAATTCCTTTCAATCCTGACAGAGTCCAACACATTGCATTTTATGACAGATGTGATCAACCCAGATCTGTAGTGAGAACACTGTAGACTGGCACAAGAGTAGGTGCTCCAGTTGTTGGCTCTAAACAGGCACATTAAAGTGGGACCAACTGCATTGGAAAGGAATATTGATTTTGCCACACAGCGTTGACAGAGAGAATGTCCCGTACCTGTACACAAAAGAGTAGTTGGTGTTGGTGGAAGTTTGTGTCCGCTGAAGGTGAGATTAGTGCATTGTCGGTGATATGAAGAAATTTGTTTGGCAAAGATAAAGAATGTGTGCTGTCTTATCTAAAAAAAATTGCTGAAAGAAAAGTGCATCGAATAAAGAACGAGAAATAGCTTTAACAATTTAAAGGAAAACTTGGTTGTTGTTTTGTTTTCAAAGTGAGTGTAAGTTGGTTAGATTAGGGTGCAGAAGGTGAGCAAGGGAATGGGATATGTTTATCCTTTCAAAAAATTGATAGTCATGAGTTAAATTCCTTTATTTTAAAGGGGCTTAAAAAGTGTTAATTTATTTTTTGTGCAAAAAAGCTTTTAGACATGCCAAAGATGTTTAAAAACATGGTAGGATGATCATATTGAAGTGTAATTATTTTCTTTGAATTTAAGGTGCAGAATTTTCCAGAGGAAGGCTAGAAGTTTGAGGTTTAGGTCTGCTAATATGGGTACAAAGGCAGATGTCTTAGGTTGCTATTTCCTATAACCTTGACAAGCAGTCTAAAGATGTGTCAATAGACACTGCAAAGGCTTCTGTTGCATTTGATTCAGCGAGATGTAATGGTTACATTAGAGATGCTTGAAAGCTGTCCTGCATGGCATATTGACAGAACCAAATGATCATCTACAATTTGCTTTGAGAAGGTTCCTGAATGACAGGAAATTTTATATGTTTGAAAGCTGGAGGCAATAGATACCTCATTAGGTGCAATGTAGGGATCCACATGAGAGTGTTTGTTCAGTCTGTCATTTCTAACAAACATAAGGGTGGGTTGGGGGGTGATGTTGGAAAATATAATATTTATCTGGTTTGGTGTTGGTTGGCACCTGGCATGTTGACATATCCAGTAGGCAGCTGAAATATCTTTCCTTGAAAATAATGATAGATCTATTTGAATTATGAGTCACAATCTAGTGCAAGAAAGTGGAGAAGCAGCATTCGAAGATGCACAAGATAGATTTACAGTTAAGAAAGTGTGCAAGAACAAGATACTCTTGCATAAAGGTGGGCAAGGATGTGTTTGCAAATAAAAAAATGCATACAAGGAACCTCCAATGACACTTTATTAGCCGATAGGCTAGTTATGCAGGAACATTCTGACGGATTCCCATGATGTCTCACCCGGAGAATAGAAATGGCAGATGCCGGAAATTATAAAACACGTCAATGCATTTGTTAGTCAAAGTAAATTTTGGGAAGGATAACTAAATTGCAGAATTTACTGCAACATAGAAATCCGAGCCATAGTCCATTGTTTCTAAAGCGAACAAATTTGCATTCTTTAGTTTGTATTAAATGCGCCAGGCTCTTTACAGTGCAGAATAGATAAGCACCACTATGACAGTTTACTGCTCCTGAACTCCTGCCAACCTGGACTGACCGCCAAAAGACACTATAGAATAATACAAGATTAAACAAGACAGAGATACATGCAAGACCCTTGCGCAGAGCTGCATCTGGAAACCAAATTATCAACCTGCTGCTATGTAAGTACAAAATTTTGTTTTGTAATAGATATGTTCGCAGTATATGAACCATTGTCGACTGTTGCTAGAAATGCTCAGCATTCAACATTCAAATGAGGGTGACTAGCTGAAACAGGTCCTGTTCAGAATGATGTATACAGAAGTTCATTTTTTGGCATATAATTTGGAAAATTAAAGCTTTTGCAGAAGCTGTTTAGAATTAGTCTTTTGCAGGTAATACGTGTTTGAAAATTGTATCTAAAATTGTTTTTTAGTTAGAATTGTAATATCATAATTATACAAAAAAAATGCTAAAGAATTCGTGAGGTCAAACATGTTTGAAAATTGTATCTAAAATTGTTTTTTAGTTAGAATCGTAATATCATAATTATAGAAAAAAAAAATGCTAAAGAATTCGTGAGGTCAAATTGTACAAGCCACCCGTCTGATTTCAGAAGCTTTATGGATCAGCTCCATTGCTCTTTCGTTTATTAATCATATTATAAGGCCTTCAGTCTATTTTGCCTAACAACCCATCTAATCTCGGGCCTCCTGGTCTATTTACTGAAAGTACCAACTCTAACAACTGCTATTACTGAACGCCTCTCCTTCAGCTATCAAAGTTAGTACAACAGACATTATCACAGGTATAGATCACAACAAACATCTACCTGTGGAAATGTCCCTTTGGTCAATTATTTGCCTCTACCTGATTAATCTACCCTGTTCCATCCTTCTCCCCTCTCAAATGTTTTCAAAAACCGATCTAATGATGGGGGCATTCAGTGTTGGATGTGATTGTTCACCCTCCACAGTAACCCGATGATTTCTAATCTTCCTTTATCAACTTTGGAGTGTGCATGCTGTGAAACTTTCCATTGAAACAATCATGGCAAATCAAACAAGCTATAGGTGTATTTTGCATGCACAGGTGGCAGGGAAAGAGCATAATCGTAAAACATCAGTCTAGCAATAACCTCACAATAAAACATGAGGAAATGAGAATCTGAAAATGAGCTTTAAAACTGGAAAGGAAAGGAAACAGTGAAGTTTACTGAGCACAAAACTGCTGCAGCAGCCCGGAACCGAGCCTTGTTCTGTACTGTGGCAGGGTACTATTCTACCACTTGACCACTGGTGTGGGGATGAAGGGAACTGGCAAAGATGAACTGGGCATGTCATGGTAAAGAGTAACAGGAGTAACTATCAAACCCCATACCTCTTGCATGCCAAGTGAGTGCTCTACCATGTGAGCTGCATCCCCAACGTGCGCATTACTATGTGTGCGGCTTAGTCACTGGAAAGCATGGGGTTTCCTGTGCTTGTTCACAATGGCTCTGTCTTGTCTGTTTTCCTGCAACAGTGGTTTGTTTTATTCCTTTGTTTTCTTCCTGTTGCTTTGTTAAAGTGTAACTTGGTCTTTCTCTTTTGCTTGGAATCGATGTTATCCGTAGTACTTGATAACTATTATAAAACGAAGAGAAGAATTGATCCCTAACATACCATTATAAAGTGAATTCCTATATTGAAATGCTAAATATACAGGTTAGACCATTTAATTAGTGATTTGTAATGTTGACCTCTATTATTTATATTCTAATAATTTCTTTGTATGTGTTATGGATATTCTTTGAAGGTATGCTATTGTCTAATATGAATATCAATAAAATTTTAGATACACCTTTAAATGTTTTCATATTGTTAGAATATATTTTGATCTAACCTATATTTGTCAGCTGTATTTGATTTACTGTTAGTTTATGAATTATTATTTTTAGTTCAAAATGTGATTGTATTGATTTAAATATTTTGAAGGCTATAGTAAACAACAAACCAATAAAATGTAATTTGTAAAAGAAACAAGTGGAATATTAAATTACAACTTTTGTTAGAAAATTTTCAAGATACATTTAGAAGAACGAATGCTTGTAAATGCAATTCAAAATAATAATGGAAAAGGGTGCCTGTAGGTTATTTGAATATAGAATTAGCATTATAAGCTTAAGCCATCGCAAATAGAGCAACATCAGGGGTAATCATAGACATTTCGAGTGATGCAACAAAAAGACAGGAATGCCCCCACCTACAACACATACAAAGAAGACAATATCGATCGGCTCTTCTTCAATGAGTTGATCAGCAACATGGCAAGATAATACAAAAAGCCTTGCAAACAAAATCACTTCAAAAATTCTTGAAATAATAGAGAAAATTGGTTCAATGAACCAAAATTTGCAAAATGTTCAGGACCGTGAGATAGAAGGTGGAGGAAGCGGCACAACACGAACATATGATGAGTGTGGTCATAGACACATGCTGCAATTTACAATGCGGACTAAAGTATGATGAGTATTATGGAATGGGGAGTGCCTTAGAACTGGAACATATGTTCCACATCTACTTAGAAGATGTTTAGATAGATCGTGTAGAAAATTAAGCCCTTTTTTTGTAATTAAGAATTGGTGTGCTAGGCAATCTACTTCAAATTGAAATCAAATACGTAATAAAAAAATTGGTTCCACCCATTGTCTAGTGTACCTAATAAAAAAGATAGAAGTACACTTATATCTATTGTGTAACTTTTTTTAGCTAAACAATATAATACCAACTATATTTTGCTAGTAAAGTAGTATGAGTGCAATAATGACACAAAATACAAGTGCAATATTTGGAATTTTATCTTAGTGCATATACAAATCAAAAAAGGAAATAAATAGATGCTTACAAATCTCCAAAAAAATAATCCCATGATAAAAATATAAGTGTGTTGGAAGATGAGAAGAAACCATTGCAAAGTATGCAAAATGACTAAGATACCAGTGCACCCAAGAAAGCAGTGGAGGTGGAAGCGGATGCCAGGGGATGTGGATGCCTCTAGGATGCTTTAGATGTTTGAAGTGAATGCCTTGATCTCTGAATTCGTGAACGTAAGCAACACCAGCAGTGACTAGTGCCTTTGAAATACTCATTTTTCCAGTGATGAGAAGTGAGGAGAGTCTTGTGTAATCTTAATGGGGATAAGGAGAATAGGGGAGGAGTATAAAGATAATTGAACATTTTAGGTAGAAAGTAAAGCAAGAGGAGGCAATACAAGAGACAAAGATTGTTATGATCCTATGGGTGGTTTTGTAGTCCACTTGGGATTGTAACCACTGTGGTGTCCTAAGTCACAGGATATGTCAAATTTCATCCATGAAGTTTGAATTTCAGCGAATTTTTATGCTTTCCAAACTTTATTTGAATTTCATGATATTTAATATGATATTGCTATAGCTATAATAGTATTATTTTATTTTAAAATAAAATTGAATAATTTAGTTTAATTATTTATCAGTGTCAAACTATTTTGACTATTTTTGGATATATTACTTATATTGAAAAATAAATAAATTTATTTAAGTTCAATTTAATATCGAATTTCTTTTACCAAATTTTAACCTATGCCAAATTTACCTTGAATTTTATGATCGGTGAACTTGAATTCAAATTCTAACCTTGTGACTTAAGTGGTATCCATCTACCCTTGACAAGCAGATGTTAATAGGAAACTACCCCATTTCCTTCATTGGCCTACACTATTATTTAATAGGAAGCTGCCCCATTTTCTTCATCGAAATATCCTTTGAATAAATAACAATATTATTGATTTCGATCTCGATGAATATCCTAGATTTGTGTTAATCGGAATTATACATAAATCAAGTTAGAACTAGAAATTTGTAAAAGCAAATGTATTCTTTCTCGAATATCAATTTAGGTTCATTGAATTGGTATAGTTAGAACAATTTATTAAAGTTAAGTTAAATTTATTTATTGTTTATAACGTCAAATTTAATAATTTTAGTTTAATAATCTAAATATATGTAACATTCTTTACTTTAAAGGTAGTTACTCATTTTATATTTAATTTTAGGACCTATTTATGTAATGATTTTCTGATTTGCATTGGAGTCTTGAACATAGATATATTTGATATGGTTTATTTAGTTATTAGTTATTTTAATTTGAATATTTGTGAACTATTAGATATCTTGATCAATGTTACTGGTGAAGTATCATACTATCAAATGATTTAATTTTATATATTTCTTACATTTCTTTGCATATATATATATACATATATATATATATATATATATATATATATACACACACACACGCACACTTGGCTCCAACCACTCACCACACCTCAAAAAAAGAAAAATATCACACATCCACGCACCTGATTCTCGCATCTGCATTTGTACCCGCACCCTACCCTAATCGGTAACTTAGTAAAATGAAAATGAACTTTTAAAAACATGCACAAAAAAAAGTTTGCACAAAAATGATATGGCCCCTCAAAGTTCCCAAAATGAGAATTGCCCAACTAAATCACCAGGAATACTGAAAATTTGAAAAATGCATATTGTCTAAATTGGAAATCACTTAGACCATCATAATGAGTATGAAATTCTGCCATAATTTAGGAAAAAATGCTTTGAAAAAGGAGCCCCTATGTGTGAGAATGAAGCTTTGAAGATTGGCTTCAAAGAAAAAGATCTTCCCCATTGGTGAAGTGAGGCAAAAAAAACCAAGTTGTCTATTGACATCATAATGGCACCGTTGACAAATTTGGAAAAACGACAACTAAATTGGGAGGTCCACCAATGTAATTATTGCTACTAAAAATATAGCCCTTGGCAAAATGAACTCTTTGTCAAATATTGGGGTGCTGCTACATTTGGAGAAACTGCTAAACATTGAGGTGCTGATGCATTTGGAGAAATTGCCAAACAATGATGTATAGCAAAACAACTCTACCAAAAAAGTCACATATGGATAGACTCAAATGTTGGACTAACCGTGAATGTTCCCCTTCGAAATTCGTGACACGACTTAATCGCCTCCTATATTCTCTAAGTCTAGTGGTTGTATCAAGCATTGATAGGTTGATCTTTTGGTGCAACGACAACACTAAATTTTAACAAGTGGTATCAAAGCTTAGTCTTAGGTTCGAATCTCCTCGGGTAATGCTGAGGGGGGATTGTTGAACTAACCGCCAACGTTCCCCTTCGGGATTCTTGACATGGCTTAATCACCTCTTGTGTTTCATAAGTCTAGTGGTTGTATCGAGCATTAAGAACTCGATCTTTTGATGCAACGACAACCTTAGCCTGTACATCAATTTTTTAGGTTTTTTAAAAACTAAAAAAATAACATGGTTATGAATTTAAAAACAATTGTTAGGGGTTAAGGAGACACAACCACCTTGGGTTATCATGCCCCTTTATGGTTGGGGCTGGAGGGCCTACCATCTTTGCTATGGTAGTGGATAATTCCCAACATTTATTTTTTATAACAAGATTTTTTTGAAATAGTAAAATGAAAAATAATTATAGTTTAGAAACCTAAGTTATTGGTTTGAATTTGGATGCGGATGTGGGTAAGGATACGAGAGTCCAGTACGTGGGTACATGGATTTTTCTGTTGAGGTATAGGGTGCGTTTGGGTACGTATAAATATAGATTTATACGAAAAAAATGCAAGAAATATACAAAATTAGATCATTTGATAGTATTATACTTTATTATTGATCAATGCGAAATGCCAAAGATAAATATTTAATGTCAATTTATAGCTTACAAATATTCAAATTGGCCATTTCATATATGTATGTTTATGATTCAAATGAAAATCAGAAAATATTACAATTGCAAAATTAGAAAAGTCACTTTTAAAAAGTTTTTATTAGAAATTCTATGTGCTGGGTGTATGGGTGCATCAGTATGCGCATGGGTACGCTCGGATGCTCATGCAGTGCTTTTTCTCCTTGTGGATGCATTTGGATGCACCATAGCACTAGGATCTGAACCCAAAATAACCAGCACCCAGATACATGGGCAGGGTGCATGCATCCGGTAACCAAGTTTAAAACAATTTCAAGTCATACCTTGTTGTGATTGTGAGAACAACTAGGCATGACACATGTTTTTTGTTTGCAAACTAAGATTATTAATGGGGTTTGCATAGCAGCATCCTAGGCAACCTCTCCGCTCTACCCCCACCCAGAAAACGTTTTTATTTTGCCAAAATGGATTTAGAGGTTTTTAGGCCTTTTAAACACAATTGCAAGGTCCATTTCACTCTGTGAGATGACCTATAAGAGTCCTTGGAGAAAACACTTGAAAAAGGGGAAGGGGTTTGTTAATTTAATATATGGATACCATGTTGGAATGGAAGAATTCATAGTAGTAGTAATCTAACTAGCAAGACTAAAATACCTTCCATAATAGTGATGTAGTAGAAATAGTTTCTATATTGATAGTCATAGAGCACAAGGAATACAAAATACATAATTTCTATAAAACAATTAGACAACTTCTCATGAATAGGCAGGGATGAAATTCTAGACAAACTTAAGATCACGTTACAAGTGTCTTAATCCTATGACACGAGACAGAAAAAGTATATGACCTACTTAAGCTTAAGTAACTAGGCATGGATAGTTTCAGAAGTGGAACTAATTAGGTAATATACTTTTTTTCACACCATCTATGAATGAATGGGATCTAGATACATGACTGTGGATGATGTATGAAAGTTCTTACCTATAGGGTTATTCTATTAATTTTGGTTAATGGAAATGCGAGTCATGTAGGAAGGCTATTTATTGATTTATAACCTGTTAACTTCCATGCTTTGTTGTGATGTGTTCAAAAGTCAGTATTTCCAACATGCTGGAGTACAATAAGAAATACTAAAGATCTTGTTTCCTATTATCAAACCAACTATTCATTGTTCTTTTATGCAAAAAAACAAGTTATATAACTTGCTATCCTTGGTTTGGGTTCAGGGTTTGGCTATGCTGATATGATACAATGAGAGAATACAAGGGATATATTGAGTGTTGACAAGTTTATGTGATAATTTGTGAACTTATCAAGTTTAGCTATTTCGAGACCCATATTCATTGGCTCCAGTTCAGCATTGGATATAGGGTGTGGATGGCCATTGATTTTCTTGCCAACAAAAATTGAAGCAATGATACATTCTTGTGTTGGCAGTAATAATTTTATTTACTGTTGTCTTTTTCGTCAGTTCAATTATTTTTGTAAGCATTCCAATCTTAGTGGCAAAATGCACTTTGTTTTCTCCACATGTGAAGCATGTACATTGTATAACATTCATTTGTCATTGGAAAAATGGTGAAACACTCCTATATTATGTGAAATGAACCTTTTGATAGATTTGGAGTTTGCTTCTTCAAGTAAATTCCAATCAACCACTTGCCTCATGTACTCTATATGGAAACAGACCATATGTTTTAGTCCTCGATCTGGTTTTTTCCTTGATCTCTGGCTTGCCATAATTTGTGATTGCATGTTTCTCAGTATTGGGGTTCAACTATTAATACTTCAATCACAAATAAACTGCTGATTGCTTGATTGCACACACACGCATACACAGCTGATTGTTTAAAAATATTTTGCCCATAGAAGCATAAACTTGAGACCATTAGAAGCTCTTTTGAGTACAGCCGTGAGACTTATATCAACTCCTTTAGAGAAATCATAGTAGAAGCCACCTACGGAAGACAAGGAGTCACAACGTGAAATCCACCTAATTGAAAATAATCTCCACACTAGATGCTAAATATGGAACCCCAAGAGTCACAACTTGAAATCCACTTATTATGAACCCATTTTCACTCTAGAAACCGACTATGGAAGACTTAAAGTCATAAAGTAGAATTTCACCTTATGTTTCCCTTTGGGATTTGAACTTGGGCCCCTATAATGAAAACTCAATGCTTTAACCAATCAAGCTCAACCCCTTGGACTAGTTGTATTTTTTTAATAACTTTTATTAAATTGCATAAATATGATTATTTATATATAATATACATGAGTACTTAAGGGAAAAAATAAATTAAATTGAAATTTAGAACCTTGATTCCTTAAGTAACATGATAACAATATTAATGGCAGGATAATTCTCTCTAAACTGTACTATTCTCAAAGTAATTTGTCTACTTTTATTATTATTGTTTCACTTCACAATCAAAACAAAGAGGGTTTTGGGTACAATAAAATCTTTCACACTATCCTTTTCTTGACATATCATTTACTCTTTTTATTTCCAAATCTAGATTCTACATTGCACTTCATGCCTTTTTATTTTATCTTCCTTTCAAGTAATAGTGATTTTCTCAACCTTTGGGGAAGACTTGGAGAAAAAAAGAGGCTATTAATGTTAAATCTGTAATAATCTTATTGATCTGATTTCAGATCGGTCTGATCTGTTCTTAAATAACTTAGAGTAATCCAAATGTCTTAACACCATTCTCTTAAAAATATCGGCGTCTTCACTTAGGATGAGTTTGGAGTTAACTAAATTCAGTTTGTGTTAAGTTATTTTAAACTTATTATTTCCTTAGAAAAGTCGCCGACTTCTAAATTGGTTAAGGATTGTTTTGGAAGGGACATGTCTCTTGAAAGGCCATGCCCCTAGGTATCTCTACTTATAGTGGGTATTGTTGAAGTCTAAGGACACACAAAATACAAATAGTCTGCTCCTTAGTCAATTCTGCCCACCTACGATTTGCAGAAGAAAAAGACAGAATTCTGAATTAGATTTCTAATTCAATTGAATGCAATAATTTGAAGTTATTCACAGCAAGTCACAAGGAGATAAAGAAGATAGAATCTAGTCTAAATTCATCAAAGAATTTGCAGAAACTTTACATGGTATCAAAGCTCTGGTAGTCGAACCTAGGCTCTGCAAAATTCAGTAATCAGACTTTATATATATATCTAGCAACTATCTTCTATCGTCAATGGCATACACAATTAGACTCGAGGACAGGTTTGATGGAAAAGAACGCTTTGATGCTTGGAAATTCAGAATTATGATGATTCTTGAAGAAATTGATGTAAAACAATTTGTTGATTCAACATCCAAACAACCTCTAGTTGAACCTCATAAATCTACCTGGAGTAAAGGAAATAGAAGAGCTATTAAGATCATATTAGATGGAGTAAAGAATGATATTGTACCTATGTTAACAAAACATCAGACAACATTTGAGATGATGAATGCATTACAAAATGCAAAGGAGGTCTACAATGCAACTAGAGTTCTCGCATTGAAAAGACAACTAAATCCCATACAAATAAAGAAAGGAGAATTGATGAATTCTTATTTCCTAAGGGTTGCCAGCATTAGAGAGGAACTGTCAAGTATAGGAACCATTATTAGTGACACAGAATTAACACTAATGGCTATAGATGGATTACCAGATTCGTGGGAAACTTTTGTACAAGGACTAAGTACCAGAGATAAACTTCTTGACTTCAACAGACTTAAGGGGGATTGTCTTCGAGAAGAATCTAGAAAATTAAAGAAAGGGGGGAAACTGAAAACAAAAGATGAAGAACTTCATGTTCTTAATACAAACTCTTATAAGGGCAAGAAGAAGCATTTCAAGAAGAAAAAGGGAAATCAAAAGACTGGAAAATCCAAAAAAGATCTATCCAAGATAAAATGTTTCAGATGTGAAAAGTTTGGACACTACAGATCTAATTGTCCCGAAAATTCTAAACATCAAGCGAACTGTACAAATGTTACTAGTGAAGAAGATAATTATGACCCTGAGAATCATGTATTATATTCGTCACTATCAAATGAAATCTCAAATAAAGTATGGGTAATTGATAGTGGATCTTCTAGACATATAACATGATACAAAGAAGCACTAGACTCTATTTCAGAAAAGGTTAATGGCGAAGTTACCATTGGTGATAATTCAACACATCCCGTTGAAGGAATTGGAAATTGCATCTTGAAACTAAAATTTGGAAATTCTCTTCTTCTCAAAGGTGTACTCTACGCACCAAGAATGAAAAGAAATCTAATCTCAATTACAACACTTGAAGATGATGGGCATAATGTTGCATTTGTGGATGACAAAGTAATGACTTGGGAAAATAACTCCTCAATCAAGAAAGAAAAGTTGATTGGTCGGAGAAAAGGATATTTGTATGAATTGAATTCAGAATCTAGTCGACCTATTCAAGCCTTAATTCATGAAGCTGAAGACATAAATGAAATTTGGCACAGAAGATTAGGGCATCTAAACTTCAAAACCTTATCAACTATGGAGAAGATGGTTACTGGTTTACCTAAACTCAGTAAAGACCACTCAAGCATATGCAAAGGGTGCACATTGGTTAAGAACACCAGAAGTCCATTTCATAATAGCACTAGAAAAACAAATAATGTTTTAGAATTAATTCATTCAGATCTATGTGGACCTATGTCTATTCCTTCTTTTGGAGGATTCTAGTATTATATTTTGTTCATAGATGACTTCTCTAGGAAAACATGGATTTACTTCTTAAAGTGCAAAGAATCAGAAGAAATCCTAAACAGATTTAAAGAATTGAAAACATTAATTGAAAACTTATCAGGACATAAAATTAAAACTCTTAGAACTGATAAAGGAGGGGAATACACCTCAGATTTGTTCAAAAGGTTTTGTAATGAAACTGGAATTAAGAGGGAGTACACTGTTCCTTATAATCCAAAACAAAACGGGGTAGCAAAAAGAAAGAATAGAACAATTATAGAAGCTGCTAGAGCTATGATATTTGATCAAAATCTAGAATGTTATATTTGGGCAGAAGCCTCTTGTATTGCTGTTTATATTCAAAACAGAAGCCTTTGCTCCTATTTTAGAGATAAAACTCCAGAAGAAGTCTTTACTTAGGTTAAACACAATATAAGTCATCTCAGGTTTTTTGGGTGCCCTGTATATATCCATATTCCAAAAGAAAAGAGAAACAAGTTAGAACCCTCTGGGAGGAAAGGTATTTTTGTAGGGTATAGTGAAATATCTAAGGCATATAGGATTTCCATACCTGGACAGAGAACTATTCAACTTAGTAGGGATGTAACTTTGGAAGAAGATCTAGCATTCAAAAGAGCCCTAAGTTCTGAAGAACCTTCTTCTTTACCCAGTTCTAAAAGAAATACTGAGTTTGAGTCTCAGAGGGAGAACTTAGAAGAAATTGAAGACGAAATTCAAAACCTAAATCGTGAAGAAATTCAAAATTCAAAGAAAAGACCACTTTGGGCCATCAGAACATTAGAACATTAGAGGAAGCACAAGACATTGCTGCACCTTCTGGAACAGTCAGAGAAAGCAAAAGACTTAAAAGATTTTCTAGTTATACAACAAACATGAATGATTTGTCCAAAATAAACCCAACCAATCCTTCAGGTGTTATTAAACATACAGCCTGGAATGAAGCTATGACAAAAGAATACCAATCTATTATGAAGAATGATGTTTGGGAAATTGTTCCAAGACCTAAAAGAAAATTTGTTGTTTCTTCCAAGTGGATATTTAAAATAAAGCATGCTGCTGACGGTAGCATTGAGAAGTATAAAGCTAGATTTGTAGCCAGAAGATTTTCTCAGAAAGAAGGGATTGATTATGAAGAAACCTTTGCTTCTGTTGTCAAATATATCTTTGTAAGAATACTCCTAGCAATTGTAGCATCGAAGGGATGGAAAGTACATCAGATGGATGTAAAAACAACATTCCTAAATGGAAAGATTACAAAAGAAGTATATCTGGAGCAACCTGAACGATTTGAAACTCATGATCCTAATGTTTTTGTTTGCAGGCTCAAGAAAGCTCTCTATGGGCTTAAGCAAGCTCCAAGGGCTTGGTATGAAAGAATTGATAAGTATCTCACTGACTTAGGATTCTCCAAGAATGAAGTCGATCCAAATTTATATTATAAAAGAGATAAAGATGATATGTTAATTCTGATACTGTATGTTGATGATTTACTAATAACAGGTGATGATCATCTTATAGATCAATGCAAGAAAGATCTAACTAGAGAATTCGAGATGAAAGACTTGGGACTCCTTCATTACTTTGTAGGACTTGAAGTACGGCGGAATTTTGACAGTATCATACTTAATCAAGGGAAGTATACATTAGACATTTTGAAGAGATTTGGAATGTGAAATTGCAAGTCTATGTCTTCTCCAATGGAGACTAAACTACATAAACTTAAAGAAGTAGCAGCAGAATCACCTTCCATAGATTCTACTCTCTACAGACAGATGATTGGTTCCCTTACAAGACCAGATATTTGCTATGCTGTTAATGCCTTAAGCCAGTTAATGTGTGAGCCAAAAGAGATTCACCTAGTTGTAGTTAAAAACATTATGATATACTTACAAGACACTCTTAATTTTGGACTCAAATATGAGAAGGTTGACTTAGATTTACATGGATTCACTGACTCAAATTGGGGTGGAAGTGTTAAAGACATGAAAAGTACTTCAGGATGTTGTTTTAGTTTAGGATCAGCAATGATATCTTGGATATGTAGAAAGCAGTCTTTAATAGCTCAAAGCTCCATAGAAGCCGAATACATTGCAGCAGCAATGGCTTCTTGAAGTTACTTGTGGGATTATTTGGGCAAGCCATGAATCCTATGATTATTCATTGAGATAATCAGAGTTCTATCAAGCTTTCGGTGAATCCAGTTTGGCTAAGGAAGTTACTTGTGGGATTATTTGGGCAAGCCATGAATCCTATGATTATTCATTGAGATAATCAGAGTTCTATCAAGCTTTCGGTGAATCCAGTTTTTTATTACAGGTCCAAGCATATTGAAATTCCTTACCATTATGTAAGAGATATGGTAGACAAAAATTCTGTAAAATTAGAATACATTTGCATTGCAGATCAAACAACAAACATTCTCACCAAACCTCTATCTAGAGTGAAGATAGACCACTTCAAGGGAAGACGTGGTATGGTTGAATTGTAATCCATATGTATTCTTTAAATTATTAATAAAATAATTTTATTTGTTAGGCTATTGACTGTTATGGGCTCCACCATTTGTATTCATTATTTAAGAGGTGACGATCTCTGAGATAATGAACACTTGTATAAAAGACATTATGAGAGATGATGATCTCTTAGAAATGTGCTAGGCAGTAGAGTTCTATTGTAAGATCTAGATGAGTTCAAGATCATATTGTGATATAGACATTGCTATGTCTATAAGTCACAATTTGGATAAAGGAAGAATTCTTTTATTCTCCAAGATTTATCTTGTGTTCTGGTAGATCTTAACTTAGGGTCATGTTGTGATATAGGAATACCAGTATCTATGAATCACAACTTGGATAAATGAAGCACTTGATCATTCTTCAAATTTATCCTGTATATTGTATTCTTTGCAATACTGTTATCACTAGTAGCAGTGATTTGTCATATCAGCAGGTTTAGTAATATGACATTGTATCATGTGTTCTATGGTACCACATGCTAAGAAGATTCAGATAGATATAGAGCTTGTTCATCTTTATTGATGTTGCTAGATATGATATCGCTCAGCATGATTATCAAGTTAAGAGGGAGTGTTAAATCTGTAACTTATAATCTTACTGATCTGATTTCAGATCGGTCTGATCTGTTCTTAAATAACTTAGAGTAATCCAAATGTCTTAACACTATTCTCTTAAAGATATCGGCGCCTTCACTTAGGATGAGTTTGGAGTTAACTAAATTCAGTTTGTGTTAAGTTATTTTGAACTTATTATCTCCTTAGAAAAGTTGCCGACTTCTAGATTGGTATTATTTTAAACTTATTATTTCCTTCACCTAGGTCTCTCTACTTATAGTGGGTATTGTTGAAGTCTAAGGACACACAAAATACAAATAGTCTGCTCCTTAGTCAATTCTGCCCACCTACGATTTGCAGAAGAAACAGAATTCTGAATTAGATTTCTAATTCAATTGAAGGCAATAATTCGAAGTTATTCAAAGCAAGTCACAAGGGGATAAAGAAGACAGAATCTAGTCTAAATTCAGTCAAAGAATTTGCAGAAACTTTACAATTAATCCTAGTCTTTGTGGAGCTTCAGTGGGATTGGGTGAAGTGGTTGTGGGGGTTACTCCAAATTTCATCGACAGGAAAAGCTTGGTGTGAATACTGTTCAATCTCTTCATTGTCATCCAAATATACTGACTCTAAGAAGCAGCCTTTGGAGAAGCGATTTGTGATTATGCCCCTCAAATCCTTGTTATTCAAGGCAACAAATAAAAAAGGGAATGTTGATTATAATGATTTCTTACTTGATCGATTTGGTGGCTGTATTTAAAGCTCTCTATAGCGCCTTGGATTCAAATCACACAAATTTACCGTTTCTTCTGTTGTAACCCGGTTCTTGTTTCTTTTTGGCCCCTGTTTGGTGTGGTCTGCCATTTTTTGTCATCTTGTTTCATGTTGTGTTTCAGCCTTCATTTCTATTTCTGCTCTTTGTTTTATAAGAGGTTGCTAGGCTCTTTCAAAACCTTACTTTACCTTTATCGATAACATAATTGTAATTTTTGTAGTCTTCTTATTTTCCTGAAACTGACAGCTAACACTGACCTTAATTTATTCAAGTAAACTGTAAATACTTACAAAACTATGCAACTTGCCGTTTTTTAATATTTTCTAGAGAATTAATTGGACTATCGCTATCGTATATAATTAGATTTTTCCCTATTTATATTTTCTTATTAAAATGTTCTCCTTAAAAGTGTTACCTCACATTAGCAAATAAGTATCATCCTTTGTACTGCTTTATTGTTTGTCGACTTTACATTTATTTTTTGGAAATCAAAACAAATTATATAATTTACAATATGCATCTAGTAGTGATGATTTATTCGTTAGCCTAATAAAATTGTGGAACTGGACTGATTAGGTTCATTTTAGTGATGCAGGCTGTTGTGAAAAGGCTTATGGCAGATGTTCCTTTTGGAGTTCTGTTGTCTGGTGGCTTGGATTCTTCTTTAGTTGCTGCTGTTGCTTCTCGCCACTTGGCAGGTACTGAGGTTGCCAAACAGTGGGGATCCAAGCTTCACACTTTCTGTGTGGGACTAGAGGTTTGTTCAAATACTCCATCATAACAAAATTGATTCTTTCATAGATTAGTTTTTGTTCCTATGAATTATAATCATACTTTGCAGTACAACACCATAACCATCTAATTCAGTAAATGGATGATGCAGAATGTTATAATTTAAGCTTTACAGGATCCTGTTTATCATTTGTATTAAGAGTACATCAGAGTTCAAAGCAAGGGATGGGACTTATATCCAAGCTAAAATTTCAGAAAACTATTTTAAAAGAGGGTTCTTGGGCCAGATGTGCATTTGTGAAGATCTTGATACATCTGATACTGTTCTTCTGCTGTTTTTTTCCTGAAAAGATGCCACATAAGTAAAATCAAAGAAATCAGTGTTAGTGAAATACAATGTTGCACAGCAATGGGGGTACTTGGGTACAAGTACGGGTACGGGTACAGATACGACTATTTCTCAAAACAGGGGATGGGGGTACTTTGGCACATCAAGCTTTTTTTTAATACAATTTAATATTTGTAGAAATCTGAAATTATGAGTCATGACAGTGGGTTTTCAAAGCAAGAACAATAATAAAGTTTTTGCAAATGTGATGTATTGTTTTTGTTGAGAAATTTAGCCTCATAGTAAAATTGAAGCAAATTCTATATATAATATATGCGTTGATGAAAATCTAATATATGAAAGTCTGATCTAATATGTGTATATATATATATATATATATATATACCATCATCATCATCAACTTATATATATTTACATATATTATATACCAAAAATATATTATTGAAAACATAATAAGTATCGGTTGTTATCAAAGATCGAATGTCGATCAAGTATCAACTATCATTTATAATCGAAATACGTTGAATCGGCAGTGATATGAAACATGACCACGTAGGGTCATGCCCCTACATGAGCATGTTACAATATATATTAATATGCCTTCAAGACTGCAGAAGATCATCAATAACAATGGAAATGTGAATCTCAGTCATAAACAATTCAGTCTGCTATACATCTCAAGTTTGGTCTGCAATATACTTTCAGTACAGTCTGAAATAGATCTGCATTTATCAAAGTCATAGTTATTGTTCATCAGCATAATTGATCTGTAAAAGAAAATCAATCAAACATATATCAGAATTCTTAAGGAAATTGAATAATGCTCTGATCATTACAGTATTTCTGCCAATACAATATAGTTCAGTCTCCACCAACATCAATCTAAATATTTAACATGGTATCAGAGCCTAATTGGTAGAGAGATTGCTAAATTGCTTAAAACAAATTTTCAAATCACAAAATAAAAGTGACATCATGGCAAGCAATGTTAGAGTCAAGGATAGGCTTGAAGGAGCAACAAATTTCTCCTCATGGAAAATTCGAATTACAACAATCCTCGAAGAATTGGAATTAGAATAATTTATTGTCGAAGACACTTCAATACCTGAAAACGAGGCAGAAAAATCCACTTGGGAAGGGCAAAATAATTAAGCCAGAAAAATCTTTGTTGATTCGGTAAAAGATCACATTCTTCCTTCCATATCAAATCTCAAGAAAGCATTTGAAGTATTTAAAACAATTAAGGATGCATTTGAGATTAGTAACTCAAGTAGATTGCTCTCCTTAAAAAATCAACTTATGAATATAAAAATGAATAAAGAAGAGTCAATCTCATCCTACTTTGGAAGAATTTCTGAAATAAAGAATCAACTATCTTCTATTGGAAATAAAGTTGAAGATCAAGAATTATCCATAATAGCACTCAGAGGGCTAGCTATATCTTGGGAAGCATTTATCCAAGTCGATAGTAGACCTTCAATACCAGCTTTTGATCAACTTAAAAATGATTGCACCTTAGAAGAATCAAGACTAATTTCTAGAGGGATCATTTCAAACCAAGAGGGAGAAAATCAAGCCCTTTTCTCAATCTCTAATAACAAAGGGAAGAAGAGGAAATTTAAACATAAAGGGAAGAAAAATGACCAAAGAAAAGGAAACAATAATCACAATAGGAAAGACTTCTCCAAAGTTCAATGTTACAAGTGTGAGAAATTTGGACATACTTTTTGTCGAGAAAGGGAAAAAATTCTAGCCACCATAGCCGGAGTTAAAAAGGAAGAGAATCTATTATTGTACTTAGCTCTATCAAGTGAGATGAATTCCGACGAAAATGTATGGACAATCGGTAGTGGTGCATCTCGTTACATAACAAGATTCAGAGATAAGTTTGAAAATTTTGAAAATTATCTCACTGAAGGAGTCAACATTGGAGACAACTCCACCTATGCGTAAAAGGCATTGGGACTTGCTCTATACAACTAAGAACTGGGATCACTCTAAAATTGAAAGATGTTCTCTTTGCACCTGGCATAAAAAGGAATCTAGTATCCATCTTAGGACTTGTAGATGAAGGGTATCATGTTACCTTTAATGAAGACAAAGTATTGTATTGTTTTAACTTTAAGAATGCCATCACCATAGGGTCTAGAGATGGAACTCTATATAAATTGTGTAACATTAAAAAACAAGCCCTAAATCATGAAGTATCAAACCCTAATGAAATATGGCATAGAAGGCTTGGACATCTTGGATTTAGTGCACTATCGAATATAGAAAAAATCACCATTGGAACACCAAACTTAATTTCAAATTATATAGGCATTTGTAAAGGATGTGCTCTAGGAAAGAATGTGAAAAGATATTTTCCCCCAAGTGAACACAAATCTAAATAAGTTTTGGAACTAGTTCACACTGATTTGTGTGGACCTATGCGAACACTCTCTCTAGGAGGATACTCATACTACATAATCTTTATTGATGACTTTTCTAGGAAAACTTGGATTGACTTCCTAAAAGTCAAAGAATCAAATGAAGTTCTATTGAAATTTAAAGAGTTCAAAGCACTTGTGGAAAATCAAATGTCAAAGAGAATAAAAACTTTAAGATCAGACAATGGGGGCGAATACACCTCTGGAAATTTCAAAGATTTCTGCACCTTTGTTGGGATTAAGAGGGAGTATACTGTACCTTATAATCCTCAATAGAATGGAGTGGCAGAAAGAAAAAACAAAACCATTGTTGAAGCAACAAAAGCCATGTTACATGATCAAAATTTACACTTCTCATTTTGGGTTGAGGCCACTATTACTGCTGTATATATTCAAAATAGATGCCCACACTCAATCCTAGAAAACTTAACAACCTAAAGAAGCGTTTATAGGAATTAAACCTGACCTAAGTCATCTTAGAATATTTGGTTGCCCTGTTTGCATTCATATACCTAAAGAAAAAAGAACCAAGTTGGAACCATCTGGGAAGAAAAGTATATTTGTTAGATACAGTGAAAACACTAAAGGGTATGGAGTCTATATACTCGGGCAAGGATTAGTCAAAATCAGTAGTGATGTCAAATTTGAAGAAGACATTGCCTTAAAACTATCCACAAGTACAGAAGATAAGCCCATCATAGAATTGGATGAAAATCAGCAAACTGAAAATCAGAGGGAGAACATATTAGAAGAAAATGAACTATTATTAGACGCTGAAGATATAGAATCTCTAATATTAAGAGAAGACCACTATGGGCAAGGAAAATAATTGAAAAAAAAATGTTGAACTGGAGGAAATCTCTAAAGAGAGTAAGAAAACTAGAAATAAATCATGCTACACTGCACTAGTAATTGAGCTTACAAAATCTGAATCATCAACTGTTGCAGAAGCCCTATCATGTCAAGCATGGAAAGATTCTATGGTCAAAGAATATAAATCCATATTGCAAAATGATGTTTGGGATATCGTACCTAGGCTGAAAGAGAAATCAGTTGTCTCATCAAAGTGGTTATACAAAATCAGATGGTAGTATTGAAAAACATAAAACAAGATTTGTTGCACGAGGTTTCTCTCAAAAGGTAGGTATTATTTATTAGGAAACATTTGCTCCAGTTGCTTGATACACTTCAGCAAGGACAATTATTGCAATTGCACTATCCAAAGGATGGAAGATACATCAAATGGATGTGAAGACCACATTTCTAAATGGTGTCATTAATTAAGAAGTATATATCAAACAACCTGAAGGTCTCAATGTAAAAGACAAGAACCTATATGTATGCAAACTAAAGAAAGCTCTTTATGGCCTTAAACAAGCACCACAAGCTTGGTATGAAAGGATAGATAGCTATCTCTCCAAACTAGGATACTCCAAAAATGAAGCTAATCCTAACATATATTTCAAAATATTTAATGGTGACATGTTAATTCTTGTCCTCTATGTTGATGACTTATTAATAATAGGTGAAGATCATCTAATTGAAAAATACAAACAAGATCTTGTGGCTGAATTTGAAATGAAGGACCTAGGCCTACTACACTATTTTTTGGGTCTAGAAGTATGTCAAAAGAAAGATCATATTTCTCTAAATCAAGGGAAGTACACCTATGACATCTTGACTAGATTTGGTATGATGAACTGTAAGCCCTTAGCGACTCCTATGGAAATAAATTTACGCAAGTTAAAAGAAGCAGTGAATTTGGAATCTATTGATCCCAGTGTTTACAGATAGATCATTGGATTACTTATGTATTTGGTAAACACTAGGCTTGATATCTGTTATGCCACCAATGGATTAAGCCATTTCATGTGTGAACCAAAGAAGATTCATTTGATGGTTGCTAAACATATCTTGAGATATTTATGTGGTATTATTGGTCTTGGTTTGAAGTGCAAAAATCTTAAGATAAAACTTGAAGGATATATTGATTCTGATTGGTGGGTTGGTTGTTCCATAAACCGCAAGAGTACTACAGGGTGTTGCTTTAGTCTTGGATCATCAATGCTATCTTAGTTGAATAGAAAACAACCAATAGTTGCCTTGAGTTTCACCAAAGCTGAATATATGGTAGCCTCCATAGGAGCTCGCAAAACAGTATGGTTGAGAAAGCTATTATTTGGACTTTTCGGAAAGCAACTAAACTCGACAGTGATTCGTTGTAATAACCAAAGTTGCATAAAACTTTATGCTAATCTTGTCTTCACAATCGATCAAAGCATATCGAGATTCCATATCATTACATAAGAGACATGGTTGATAGAAATGTTATCAAACTGATTTATATGAGTAGCGATGAGCTAAATGCTGACATTTTCACCAAGCCTCCTGCAAAGTTGAAAATAGAGTACTTCAGAGGTAAACTTAGCATGACAAGTTTGTAAATTCATTTGTAATTTAATATATTCATGTATAATTGAAAATTAAATTTTTGCATTTGTGTGTTATAAAAGGTGACGACCTTTCATGTGTGTGAGGTCACTATTGTAAGGTGACGACGGATAAATAGTTTGACCTATCTCCTAGACAAGTGTTATCATGGTTCTTTGGGCCGGATTTTGCCGGACACCATGATAACCAACTCATCATGATTCTTTGGGCTGGATTTTACCAGACACCATGATAACAAAATTGTTATGTCTCTTTGGGCCGGATCTTGTTGGACACCATGACATAGTAACTATCATAGACCACACTTAAGGCAGTGTTTAAGCTTATATTAAAGTTATGGAAATTGCTTCAATTCCCTCCTTGCAGAAGAGGGAGTGTCGAGAAATTTAGCCTCATAGTAAATTGAAGCAAATTCTATATATAATATATGTTAATATATATGTGTTGATGAAAATCTAATATATGAAAGGCTGATCTAATACACACACACATATACATATATACACATATCTATATATACATATATATAGATATGTATTTGTATATAACATACATATATATGTATATATTATCAGCATCATCAACTTATATATATTTGCATATATTTTATACTAAAATATATTATTGAAAACATAATAAGTATCAGCTGTTATCAAAGATTGAATGTCGATCAAGTATCGACTATCGTTTCTAATCAAAATACATTGAATCGGCAGAGATATGAAACATGACCACATAGGGTCATGACCCGACATGGCTCATGCCATGTAAGATAATGCCCCTACATGAGCATGTTACAATATATATTAATATGCCTTTGAGACTGCAGAAGATCATCAATAACAATGGAAATGTGAATCTCAGTCATATTCAGTCTGCTATACATCTGAAGTTCGGTCTGCAATATACTTTCAGTACAGTCTGAAATAGATCTGCATTTATCAAAGTCATAGCTATTGTTCATCAGCATAAGTGATCTATAAAAGAAAGTCAATCAAACATATATCAGAGTTCTTAAAGGAAATTGAATAATGCTCTGATCATTACAATATTTCTGCCACTACAATTCAACTTAGTCTCCACCAACATCGATCTATATATTTAACAGTTTTCAGTTTCAGATTTGCAATATGTTTGTAATAATAATGTACGATAAATGTTAAGATGCTTAACAGGGTAGGCAGACTTTAAACATGAACACAAAGATCATAAATCATATAACAATGCTATATTGCAAATGATAAACTCCTGATTTGAACAGTGATAAAGTTTACTTTTAATTGGTATTGTATTGAAGTTTCGAACTGATTACATATTGAATTAAGCTTGATAAACAACAAGCTGACATTCAAACAAAAACCCGAAACAAAAATTAGAAATCTTAATCAAGGTCCTTAGGTATGATGCTCTCCACTGAGTACCTGGTACTTGGGGTATGTGTACCCAGTACTTGATTACGTGTCCCAGGGGTGTGGGTACACGTACCCACGAAACCTAGGTGGTGAAATTTTAACCATACGACTCTTAGGAATGAAAAGGTCACATGGATAGCAACATACCCATGTCTTTTGCTTGACAAGCATCATATAATATGTATGATAATACTGTCTGCACTAAAGATCATTTACAAGCGGCTAGATGTTTTCATTCAAGATGACAAGTATCATCTTGAGAGTTACAATTTAATATTTGAACGAAGATTTTGCGGCTAGATGTTTTGATTCCATCATTACCATTTTTTTGGCATAAGAACTAGTCTTCCTAGGAACTTCTCTGAAATCAATTATATCAAAATTGGCTGACAAAGAATCATGTTTCTTTTATTATACCTTCGGTTGGTTTAAGTCTTGAGAGCTATGAATTGGAGCCTCCTTCCTTGAGCTAGAGCACTCTTGACTTTGAATCTTCTCTTTTGTTATTCCACTTGACAGAGGTCATTCATTTTTTGGAGAGAGGCATCCCTTTTATCAATCAACTCAGAAGTGGGGGTAGAATTATCAAAATTAGATTCAATCTGCTCCAGAATGTTGTAGACGCTGGTTGGAAATATCTTATGTCCCCTTTTTCTGAGTGATTCTCCTGAAGGGACATTTGGCATATTTTTATTCCCATTGGATTATGATAAGCAATTATAAGGGAATAAAATAAGTAAAATAATTATTATAAAGTTGTCTTGATAAATTAAATTAAAAAGATAACTTATTTCAACTACAAATAAAAATTAAGGAAATTTTATATGATCACTCTATAAAAATTAAAAAGACTTAAATTGTATTTGTTCCATAAAGTTCTGAGAAATATTATAAAAGGAGGGATGAGGGTCTTTTGGGCATTTGAATATTTTATGAAAGAATTTTATCAAGAGATTGAACCAGGTTTGTTCTTCAACCCAGGATGAAAATCCTAGGGGCAGGCAATGGATTGAATGAAACCCCAAGTCTATCAGAGGGTGGATTTGTAAAGACCTGAACTAGCTTCTAACTGGAATGCTGATGCACAACTGGTATTTTTGTGTTTTTGAAAAGTTTTTCTGATTTTTTTTGTAATTTTTGGAATATATGTTTTTCTGTAATTTTTAAAACATTGATTATAATTTCAGATTCTCTACTAAATGAAATAATAAACATGCACCAAACTTTTACCAAAGACTGAATTTTAAACCAAAATCAATACATATAAATTGGAACCCGACGGCTAGTTGTAGCACCAACTTGTATCAATGATGTCTTTGTATTATCTTAATCACTAATGTTCAATGGGCACAAAAAAGATTATAATAGGAGGGATGAGAGTCTTTTGGGCATTTGAATATTTTATGAAAGAATTTTATCCAGAGATTGAACCGGGTTTGTTTTTCAACCCAGGACGAAAACCCTAGGGGCAGGAAATGGATTGAATGAAACCCCAAGTCTATCCAAGGGTGGATTTGTAAAGACCCGAACTAGCTTCTAACTGGAATTCTGATGCACAACTTGTATTTTTGTGTTTTTGAAAAGTTTTTCTGATATTTTTTTGTAATTTTTGGAATATATTTTTTTTGTAATTTACAAAACATCGATTATAATTTCAAATTCTCTACTAAATGAAATAATAAACATACACAAACTTTTACCAAAGACTGAATTTTAAACCAAAATCAATACATATAAATTGGAACCTGGCGGCTAGCTATAGCACCAACTTGTATCAATGATGTCTCTGTATTATCTTAATCGCTAATGTCCAATGGGCACAAGCTTGTATGATGAAATTGGCCCCTTAAGAGAAGCCAAAACCACCTGCCGTTGAACACAAATCTCCTAAGGAAGTTGCCGCAATGAATTAGCCCATCGTAGGTTTGAATGATTGTTGGTGTCTTGCCCTAGTTATAACTGCAGACCCTATAATATGGATGATATCTCTGTTGGAGTACCGTTTATTGGTTCAAAGTAGCATCCTCATTTGGTAAGTCTTGCCACTTAACCATATACTCTCTAGTAGTCCTCCCCTGCAATTGCCTCTCTCTAGTATCAAGAATCGCTTCTGGTATCAACTCTAGTCTTTCTTCATCATCTAAGGAAGGCGATACAGGAGATGGTATCACATGTCTACCCAAAGCCCTTTTGAGGCGTGAAACATGAAATATATTATGAACCCTTATATCATCAGGCAAATCTAACTCAAATGCCACCTCACCAATTCGCCACACAATACGAAAGGGACCATAATATCACGGCTTAAGTTTCTTTCAACCACTTTTCTTGATAGAAGACTGTCGATACGGTAGCAACATCAAGTAAACCATGTCACACACCTGAAAAGTACGAGCTGTTCTCCGCTGATTGGCATATTGCTTTTGCATCCTCTGTATGTTGTCTCTCAAAGACCTCACTAAATCTTGGCCATCTTGTACCAAATCACCCGCACTCGGCACTCTATTGTCACAACATAACAAATCCATAAAGCTAGGTGGATCATATCCGTATAAATCCTTGAAGGGTGACATCTGAATGGTCATGTGGTGAGTAGAATTGTGACAATACTCACATAAGTGAATCCACTTCACCCAAGCCTTTTTGCTGAGAAGAAACATAGTTCTGTAGATATCCCTCAACCCATTTGTTTACAATCTAAGTATGACCATCCGTCTTCGACTGATAATTGGTACTAGGAGTCAATTTAGTCCCTCATAATCTAAATATCTCCTGCCAAAAATTTGCTGAAGTTTTGTCAAGTTGAAAATTTTGGGCATGTTGAGTAATCTTTGAGTTCAAGTTTGTGAACTATGCTTTAAAGGCTTTGTGGAACTACCTTGATGGGTTTGCTTCAAAGAATATATATGATTAACCCTTACCATATTCTTATTGGCTAAGTTGGTGGTATGGTTATAACTTCAAATATAAGATATGGGTATGCCAATAAAATTTTCTTTCCTTAGGTATAATATGTTTGGATATGGCATATATACATACATTAAAAAATAAAAATTAAAGATTCAAAGAAATATGTAGAATTCTAAAACTAAATACATTTTGTGGTATCATACTTCATCATTGATCAATGCCAATTGCCAAAGTGGTAGTGATAAAAAGAAATATTAAATGCTAATTGATAGTTAAAAACTTAGTCACAACATTTGCCAAATTTCTACCATGAGGTTTGAATATTGGCGAACTTCAAATTTATGAAGAAAATCGCCTAAATTCGCTTGAAATTTGTACATATAGATTAGGCTTATTTCTATTTATAAAACATACTTATAAACATCGTTTTTTCTAGGATTCTTTCCGGTCAACGAACGACAATGCAATGATGCTTAATTTTTCAAAACAAACTTGCAAGATTTTTTTTTGAACAAACTTGCACGATTTTCAACGGTGAAATCAGACAAATGGGTAGTTGAAGGGTAATGTGTTGTTTTAATAGTTACATATTGACTTTTATATTTTGGTTTGTTTTTAAAGTAAATTTTTACTTCTTTTTCAATATTATAAAGTATAAAACATGCCCATTTGTTAATTTTGTTTTTAACTTAGTATGTTAAGATTTGGTAATTCAAATTTAGTATGTTATCTAATTTAGTTTGTGTTTTACTTATCATGTTAAGATTAAGTAATTTAAAATATTTAACTTATATTTTAAATTATATTATATTAATTACTAATATATTCAGAATAAATAAATTAAAATTTCAAATACATTAAATTAGACTTTTAAGACTTTTTTAATATATCATATTGTAATCTTTTAAAAAATTATTATAATAATGTATTCAAATTCAATATAATATTATTTTATTTTCAAAGGATTTATTATATATTTAAAAAAATCAAATTTACAAGGGCGGATATAATTTTGAATTTTTTCCAAACTTTTTCTCCTTGTCAAATGTCATTTGAATTTTATTGTTGTCGAACTCGAATTTGAACTCAAACCTTGTGACTTAGGTTAAAAATTTGAATATCATATATATGTTCTTATGTAGAGCCTAATCAGATTCAGAGGTTAATTTTTTCCCGCTTCATCTGACATGGTTTCCCCCCAGTTTTCATCTACGAGTGTTTGGCGGTAGTGCCCCTTGCAAGGTGTTGGGGTAGGCCAAAACTGACTTTATGATTATAAAAGGTGTCAGGATTGTTTTTGTATTGGATGACATATTCTAGCCCTAATTTTGTTAGTGACATAAGTCGTGTATAAAATAGCTTAGGCTTAGAGATTTTTATGAGGGATGATGATTTAGTAGCTTCTTGCAACAGTATTGAGTTGCAAGGGATTGCAGATTGTAATAAGGTTGAAATCGTTGGATAATAAGAATATTGGACTTCTTGTTTGGTGGATGTAGCCTAGGGATTGGGTGAACCACGTTAAATCTTTGTGTCTTGTGTTATCTTCTGTGTGCTATATTCCTTTTTGATATTGGTTATATTTGCATGTAATTGTTATTTTTGTTTGCCTAATCCTAACAATATGACGTCTTGATATAATTTATATCAATTGCCCTTCAAAATGAGGAAAGAGAGTGAAGAGAGAAAAACAATCTTTTTACTGGGGAAAAAATGCTTGTCAGGGTTGCTTTAGGGTTTTTGGGTGCAAGAAAAGGTTACATTTTTATATATGTTACCTTTTGGCGCTCAATACCTTTGGGTATGCCTAGGTTGGCACCCTAGGTCCACCTAGGTGTACCCTCAGCCTTCAGGGGAACCCATAACTAGATGCACTCAAAATTGGGTAGGATGGGTTGTGGGCATGCTCGATAACATAGCTTATTGGTATTCCGATGGCAAATTCAACCTTTAAGTCCTCAGGGTCCTTAGTAGTGACTTGTGACAATTAGTATTGTGATTATAAGTCAATAATTTTGAAAGGATTAGATGGCAAATGAGAAGGTTTAAGATTTCTAGTAGATCTTGGGTGTGAGCTTTCCAATCTGCTATTTCTTCTATTATTGGGTAGGCATAAATTTGGCACAAATTTTCATTTTTTGGTTTAAGTTATTTCTAGTTTGTTAGATCAATGTCTTGATGAATGTTTAAAGGTGACATGCTTGTAGTTTGGACTTTAGTTGTTAATTTAATCCAAAACTTTGATGCCTATATCTTCAAAGAGTCTTTTTAATCAAGCAAACCTTGAGACACATCCTTGATGTTTTAGGGGCACCCTTGTCTTTGGGATGTCCTAGGATGTGGGATGCCATGGGGACATCCTTGTGCCAAAACCAATGAAAATGTTCTCGAAATGCGAGGACGTGGAGGAATTACGTTTGGGATGGCTTTCTATTCCTTGCAACAAGTAAATATTTGCAATTCAAAAAGTTAGAAAATAAATATTTTTTGGTTGGTCCCCACACCCTAGCTTGCCCAAGATGAGAAAAGATCCTCATCTCATTTCATTTGCATGTTTTTTTGTTAAAAAAGTTGCAGAGGAGCAATTTATAAATTTATAATTTTATAGAAAGGAGTGAAGGAGCAGCTGCAAAATAGGTTTTAATCTAGGGCATCATTTGTAGTGAGATTGCAATTTATTCAAAGAGGTGAGCAATTTCTATCTTTTTTATTTTTTATTTTTTGAAAGCTTGCAGCTGGAAATGTCTGATTTTTTGTTTTTTGTTTTTCCTTTTCCTTTTCCTCTTCCTTTTTCGGTTTCAAGTTTCATTAAGTCTTGGAAAACCAACATGAGTAGGGTTTGGTTTTGTCACATTTGCAAGACAAAATTTAGTAGGTCTACACAAGGGTTTGATCTCTTTTGTTGGGTGTTATAGGTTGGGGAGTTCAATTTTGTCTAGACCATATATTTTAGACTCATCAAGACTCGTGAGTACTCAACGAGGCATGACTAGCTCTCGGTCTCAGACTCAAACTCGGATTTGTCAAGTCTTTGCTAGATTTGTTGAGACTTAACCATTTGTTTTAAACTCCTAAAATTTCAATTGTTTTAATTTTTTTGGCTTATAAAATGTCCCCAAAATATACATCAACTCCCCATCTTTGTCTTCAAGTTCAAGTCACATTTCAATTGTTGTTGCCTTTGTTATACTTAAAGTCAAGTCACATTTCAATGAATTTTTCCTTTCTTAAAGTTACATTTCATGTATATATTGGCAGGATGTTTGAGAGTGGTTTAAAATCTCTAGGTGTAATAATTCAAATTCTAGGTTTTAGATGTTCATATAAATTTTTGGACTTAGTTGATCAATCAATAGATTTCTATTAGAATTCTCTTGCTCTTTCTCTCACTCTTCTCACTCTGTTTATCTCCCCTGATCTCTCTTTTTCTCTCTCTCTCTCTCTGATGTAAGATCATGCTGATTTAATTATTAAATTGCTGTTTTGATAAAAAATAAATATTAAATTGCTGATTTTCCAATTAAACCTCTGATTTTAATATTTTAATTTTATTGTTCAGCGATTTAACTTTCAAAACCTCTAAACATGTCCATCAACTAATCAATTGATTCTTTTGAACTTTTTGATTGCATTCTATTGATATGTTTGTGCTTTCATCTCACTTGTTGTAGATATCATAAGCTATATTGCTACAAACTCTCCTAGGCTTGGAGAGATATTCAAGGTGTTTGACAACATCCTTGGCAAGATAAATAATTTGTTCAAGGATCCTACTTTTGGGATTATATGAGCAACATATCAAGCCCATTGTGATGTGGAGGTGGAGCAAAATGAACAACTCACTTCATATGGCAGCTTTGCTCTAAGGTTGAAAGGTTGCTGCTGTGTGATGCTGAAGAGGTGAAAGAAGGGATAATGAAGTCCCTTTGAAAGATCTATTCAAATGAGGAGTCTAAAATACTTCACAAAAAATGGCTTGTCTTGACAAATCTTTGTAGTCTAACATTTTGTAAACTAGAGAAGAAAATAGGTAAAGTTGCATTAGATCACACTATGCCTGTTGGATGGTGGATATGGCATGAGAAGGATACACCATAGTTGAAGATGCTTTCCATTTGCCTCCTTTCATAGGTTGCAAGTTTGTTTGCTGCTGAAAGTAATTGGTCCGCATATCTTTTTATGTACTCTGTCAAGAGGAATAGACTTACATTTAGACAAATGAAGAAGTTAGTAGTGTTTGTATTTAGTGTTTTTTGTCTTAATGATCATTAGACTCGAGTTTTGGCATGCTCCAAGTTAGCGTTGGGATCTTGATCCCGAAGACATCACCTAGGTTGATGAGGAGGGGGCACCAAAGGGATTGCTTGAGATTTCATTGGATGATGCATGCCCTCAGAGTGACTTATTGGAGGACTTTGATTTTGATGCAATTTTGAGAGATGTAGATTAGTAGTTATAGTGTACTTCCTCTTTTTCTATTGTCATATTGTAATTGAAAGTGAACCTTGTAGCCTTTGGACATGTTGTAACTTTTATGTTCTTTTTTCAAAGATATTGTATGGACATTGACATTGAATTATGAAAGAAAATCAAATAATGTTTTGACATTTGCTAATTTGTTTGACCTTGGCTCTAATGTGAATTCTCAACTTAACACAAATGTTATATAATAAGGCTTGATAAAAGTATATATGTATTCTTTATCAATTTAATCATATGAATATTTAAAATTTCCATGTACATTTTAAGTTTTCCTTGTTCTTTGTATAGCCATTGCCTTTGCCATCCCTTGCCATCCACAAAAATAACTCAAAAAATCGTAGACTCCGAAATGTATTTCCCATCCCGTGTCAACCCTGTTCTAGAAACTTGGCGTAACATAGCTATTAATAGATTAACTTTGGCTCACATTCTCACATGGGAGGTATTGTGGGCTTTAAGAGGATTCTAGTCAACAAAATTTTCAATTTGATTGGCTATTCACTCTAGAATTGATTTATTCCATAAATGTAGAGGAAGAAAGGGAAGTCTTACCTAGATCATAATCTTGTTAGACGCATTCATTTGAGGATCAAACTATGCAGTCTATTGTTAGAAAAATAAATGATCCTTGTTAAAAAATGACGATAAAATATCCTCTCCCACATAACCATAGTTCGAAAGAATGAATTTTCATTGCATAGGACCCTAAGCCTTTAATATCAAGTTATCAACCTTTCCGGCATGATTATGATTTATTATCAAATTAAGAAGAAAGTTTAACTTATTTGAATCTAATCCTCGCTTTGCTAGAAAAAAACTTGCAAGAAATTTTTTCTTTTCAAACCTTGGAAGTGATCTTGGCAAAAGCTCCATTTAACATTTACTCTAAAATTGATTTAAGCTACCTTCATTTTGGACTATATCTGCTTCAATGTGGCTTTGATAAACCCTCTAGATTTCAACAAAAAAGATTTGAAAAATAGAAAAAAAAAGCCTTTTTGCTTGCCTTTTAGATGCTAAGGTTAAGCTCTAACATCACTTGTAACATAATTACTTGCACAGAAGAAGAAAATAATAGGAAATAAGATGTCAATACTTGATATTGTTAGTATTTTAAGGTCCAAGATTACTGAGACTGGGGGTGAATTAGTAATCTACCAAACCAAATCTTTTCATTAACCATTCAACCATATTTATTAGCTTATAACTTGTGAAGCAACAAATAATGAAACAAATGAAACCATCCAAACATGCAACACAAGAACACCAAGATTTTTGTCATGGAAACCCTTGGTCAGAGGGAAAAACCATAGTGGGAATTAGTATTTACAATTATCCACTCTTTTGAAGTACACCTGGTTAAAAGCCTAGCCTTGTTAGGAGCTACCCAGTTAATGGATTTCCCTCTAGCCTTCTTAGGACCTTAACCCTATTAGGAGTAACCCAGTTAAGGGATTTCAAATCCTAATTGAAGAGCTATGCGGTTAACGGATTTCAACTTTAGACCTGTTAAGATCTACCTCTTTGAGGGATTTTCTTGGAGAACCTGTTAGGATTCAACAAGTACAATGATATAATACTACTTTGCCTCCAACTATGCACAATCTCCTCTTTTCTTACAGGCTATCCACACACTTATCTTGAGGGTACCCAACATTTATGATCTACAACTTCATAATTCATCATTTTGGACTTAAATATATTGTTTACTGCCTAGGGCGGTCACTGCTATAAAGAAAATGTAGTAGATTTGAGTTTCACCATTTGAATCTTTGCACTTCATCCTGATCTGCCAAAATGTATTACCAAACCCCAATCAATCATATACCAATGTCTATCGGCCTCCAAAAGCAATCTCAGAGCAATTTGATCAAGAACAGTCAAACCTTTTTACACTTCACATGTTTCCATAACTTCAGAAAATTTGATCGCCATGATTGATGTGAGGCCATGTGTTACGAAGATCAGCAATTCAGGTCAAGTATTTGCAGATGTTTCTTGCACACAGTGAATGTGAAAACAAACCTGGAAAAGCAAATTTTTTATGTTATTTTCTTTGATACATTTAATCGTTAATTGCGGGCCACGTTACAACGACACCTGGATCATGAAAAGATGCACCACAGTTGACTAAAACATCACTGGTTGAGGATCTAACACTGAGTATTCCAAATACTCTGCCAACTTGCACAAAACGATCTTCTGTCCATTGAAACTATGCCTTCCGATTCTCCAATCGTCACGCGACTGTAACACCAATCTCCTAGCTTAGTCTACATAATGTAGACTGAACCACAACACCTCAATCCACACAAATTTGATAAACCAATAAAATCATTCATCATCTGTCACTGTTCTCTTGGTTGCTCTGTCAATTTTCAATCCATCATAACTCTTCATAATCTGGATGTGTTGCAAGCCTCTGCAATCCAACAGACAACATCTCGAGACATCTCCAAGTTTCCTATTTGCGCTGCACACTTCAATTCAACTCCAATTCTTGCCGGAACACTGGATTCAACTACTTTCACACTAAGCAGCTCATTCCGTACACTGTCAGCCAACAGAACATTCAGTTGACATCAATGACAACACAATAACTGATCTTCTTGGCATCAAACCTGCACCACAAAATTCTCAACACAATCTGCATCAGTTATGCAAATAGGTAATAATAAGCCTTTCAAGGGGTAACCACTAAAAACATTCAATGAGACAATGTTTGCAGTATGATGGCTAACTAATGCTTGCTACTTCTCAATTAAAGTCACCATTAGGTAATAGAAGTATCCTCATCCCAAGGAGTCCAAGCTTGCACACAATAGTTGACAAGTTGGCTACATATATTTCAACACAATCAATGGATTAACATAGCAATGCCCAATCAAAAGTCTAATCAATGCACTTGAAGAGAAATTTATTACCACAAAGTGGATGCCTTTAGGACCAAACATGACCAGAGGAACCTTACTGAATGAAATTGGGGATGAATGAGCTCTAAGGGAGGAGGAAAGCTCAAGAGAACTGAAACATCTAGCATCAAGAGGTTGCCACACCATTTTTATAACTTTCCCTTCGCTTATATATTGATACCAATGCCTTTTGAATCTTAGTAAAATGCAGTAAAGTAATTTATTTTACCAATGCATTTTACTCACTTCTGGAATGGTGTGGGTTAGGCTTAATCCTTGTGAATTCTGGAATACTTTGGTCCCATGTTCTTCATAACAGGTAGCTATTGTCATCCGTTAAGGAATTAAAAAGAAACAATTGTAAATTTTGTCCAGGTTATTGTTGATAGTAATACTAAATTCTATAAATTTGGCACTGGTTAAATGTATGTGTAAGAAACTTAATGATGATTTTGTAATTCAACTCTTGTTATAGGAATGGAAATATGAATTTTTTGTATTGTTGGGCCTCAATTGTTTAAAGGCCTTTGTCATTGTTGCTCAGTTCAAATGTTTAATGTGATTGTTTCTTTTTTATTTTCTCACTCTTGTGTTTGCCTTTTCTTGTGTTCTTGTTCACAAGGCCTATTAATCAATGCTGTCCAGTTATTACTTCCTATTGTACACTTGTTACAAAATTATGTATTTTTCCTTTTGCTATCATACCTACGTGCTACATATCACTTGCAGGGTTCTCCAGATCTGAAGGCTGCACGCGAGGTGGCTGATTATCTAGGTACTCTTCATCATGAATTTCACTTCACTGTGCAGGTAAACCTTTGTGCCAATGGTATCTCTTTATACTGACAGCGTAAAGATATTCTTTAAATTTAAACAACCAAATTTTATGCTTATAAATTAACATTGTTTCCGACTATGAATTTGATAACAGGAGGGCCTAGATGCAATAGAGGAGGTCATCTATCATGTTGAAACGTATGATGTGACGACAATTAGAGCGAGCACACCTATGTTCTTGATGTCCCGTAAGATTAAGTCTCTTGGAGTTAAGATGGTTCTTTCTGGTGAGGGCTCAGATGAGATATTTGGTGGTTATTTGTATTTTCATAAGGCTCCAAACAAAGAGGAGCTTCATCGTGAAACATGTCGCAAGGTATAAAATGGTTATGTGCTTCTGTAGTCAGATTATTCAGGTAGAAAATTAGATCATATGCTTTTGCAATATAATCATTGTTGGAAAAATACCTTTAGGTTACATAATCGCTAAGACTGATGCATTTGTGTGTATGTATTCTCTCCTATGCATGTTGATATCAACCACACATTTCATGCTTGTTGACTCTGTACTGTTCGGTATTTGGCAGGGACTATTATTCTTTTGACTTTGTTTCAGCTTGAAGTTTTGTTTATTGTTTTTGTGCTTGAATGCTTCCCTTTTATGTGTAGTTACTTTGAGAGTCACACCCTGATTCTCAGTATTTGTTTCCAGCCTTGGAAACACATTGTCAATGTAGAGATGCATGTGAGGACATCCCTTGACAGTAGATGACTTGAGATGACATATCTATACACATCTTTAAACTTTGCTTGCTTGAAAATGTACATCATGTTTTGCAGCAAAGAATCTCATAATCCATCTCTAGAGTGGTTGCAGGAAGAAGAGAAATTGCTCAGTAAAATGGGTTAAGATGTTTGTAGTGAAACCTTCTCAATTGATGGAATTTAAAGATTAGTACTTCATGTTGTTTTGCCTTATTTGAATTTCCAATTAAAAAACATAGAAATAAATAGAGAATAAGAAAATTCCTTGTAGTTAACAAATACAAAAGGTTGTTCAAATTTATCTATCTATTGTCAAGACATTCAAAATCATCCATTCATTTTTGACAATACATTTAAAATAGGATCGCCACATGCAAAAAGCATAGGCCCCATTATTAAATAATTGTTTTGAGCAATCTTACCCACATCACCTAAAGGACTATGAATGACATTTATGTCTTTGGGAACCCTTTTATATTTGATCTTTTTCGAGTGTTGTAGGAAGAGCCCGTCTTTTGTTGTTGTAGGCAGTTATACACCTTTTTCATGTTAAGGTTCAGTTAGGTTAGCATATAGGTTCAAGTTCTCTATCATTCATCATTGCAAATGCTAATGGACACATAACCTAAATTATCTTAGTCATCTAGTTTGTAATGTCCCCATTTTAGCAAGCTCCTATAGTTGGGCTTGCTTAATTCATCTTTACGACCCTCGTGAGCTGACTGTGTTTTGAGGGTCGCTATTGAGTGACTTGCTTTATTGAGTCAATTGTGGGCAATTACTATTTTTAGCGGTGCAGCTGAGCCAGCAGGATTTGGCTTCTTCAGTTGATTGATTGGGTAAATTAATGGAGCTCTATACTATAAGTTGTTTATTAAGATTATCTTAGTAAATGGCTTATTCATTTAAGTGTTATAGTTCAATGGTGTGTTGAAGAAGCCTCTTAAGTGAAAAGTGTCTTCATGAAGCTATGTGTTTGAGAGTTATTTATTTAAAATAATTGATGGAAGCTTCTAATTGAATGTTGTGTTGATGAAGTGTCTTTAATGAAAGGTGTATTGGACAAGCCAAGTTGCATTATAAAAGAGGATTCATTGTTGTCTATTGCTTTTGATATATTTCTTGGTGAGGGTTTAAGTTTTTTCGGAATTTCTTGAGGACTGATTCCTCTTGAATTGTGCATCAATTTCTGCTGTTGTAAAGCAATTGAATCTGTGTTCTAAAGCTGAATTGAGCATTCAAATTCAGTACTGAGGTATAGTAAATTCAATTGAGTTCTTTCATTCTGATTTTGGGTGATCTCATTGAGGGTTAAAGCTGAAAGTTGTCACAACCTTCTTCACTGTTGTAACTGTGTCTGGAAGGCAATTTGGTGCTGAAAGTTTGGTGTTTATTATCAATGTTATTGAGTGCCCATTGTCTCTGCTATTTGGCGTTTATTCTCTCCGCAAATCAGTTGCCTATATGTCTGTTATTTCTTCATAGCTGGGCAGTGTCATTATACGTGTTTGGCATTGCAAGTTATCACTGGGAAAATTGAGTTGCAGCTGTGGAAAATTGCTCTATTGGTTGGGTGTCCATTTCCAATTATCTTAATTAATTGTGGGAGGTCTGACTTCTTGCCGTGGTCTCCAATCAGGGGCTGCGATCCATATCCAATTAGCTGCGATCATCATTGGTGAGTTTGCAATTAATTCTGAGATGCTGTTTTTATTTACCAGGCTGGTGCGTTTGCTTGGATGGGTCGGTACATTGTTGTTTGGATGCCACAACATAGATTAGTTCTTCTGCTACATCATATCTTCATTGGTGTATGTCTGCTGCAATAATGTGGCATTAACAGAGGGCTGCAACTCATCCTATCAAGCCTACATCTGAGCTCTGAGAATAGAGCGATTGTTCCTCAACTTGGCAACATTGCTCAAGTGTCTGAAAATAGGTAGCGTGCATTACAGTGGCATCAATGTGAAATGCCAATTTATACCAGGGGCAATACGATTTTGTTTTTCCTTACTCATGAGTTGGATGTAAAAATTATTTGCAAGCATAATACTGAAGGAATAAGCAATTTGTTTGGTATTGCCAGTAGTTGGTGAACATTTTTTTTCAAGCATTCTTTATATTTTGAAAATTCAACATCATATATGTAGCAAAAAATAAGGAGTTTGCAAAACTATTAAACACCAAAAATAAATATTTCTGCAGTTTGCTAGTGAGAGGCAATAGGGTTCTGTACAGTGCTATTAGAGTGATTTCCTACCAGATTGCAGGGAACTGGGTTTCAACATAGCTCCAAGGTTTATTTCGAGTAGACGTTATACCAGTAAATGTCGCACGTCTCCAACTGGTGATGGAGAACCTAAGATACAATTTGGTAGTATTGGTGATTGGTGGATCAGGAGGGTCTGGTGGTAGTGGATATAGGGATGCTGGCACAGGTTTCGACATTTACAGAGAGGCCAAGGAGAGTGGATCAGGAGGGTCTGGTGGTAGCGGATATAGGGATGCTGGCACAGGTTTCGACATTTACAAAGAGGCCAAGGAGACTTTTAGAGACCTTGCAGCTGGTCAACATCATGTTGCCGATGTGCTGCATCAGCTGTCTGATATGTTGCAGCATATTGCACTTCCTCGAGGTTAGAGTGGGAGAGAGGTACCAAGGATGATTTTGTTAGTTCACACAGGTCTCGGGTTGATGACAGTTCTAGAGTTGGAGACAGGATTAGCACTGAGGAACAGGCTAGGATTGATGAGAGGATTGACAGGATAAGGTATATTGGTGCATATGATAGGCTGCCACAACCTACTTTTCTGAGACTTGAGGCTGACATGGTCAGTACTCAGATTGAGGCTACGCCTTTTGTGGATGGTTTTGTGGCAAATTTTGCTGAGTGGGATGCTCTTCCGCATGCCATCAAGCATAATCTTAACTTTGACAAATTCCTCACACAGAAGCGAGAGCATACTAGAGGTAGGCCTGCACCTGAGAGGTAGAGGCCTAGATAAAAAGATGACCTTAGCCCACATTGATGGTAGTGACAAGGTGACAACTTGAGCTTGGGCTCATAAGCTTGACACATACTTAGCATTGCATCCCATGACTGAGGAGGATGCCATTAGATTTGATGTGTTACACTTGGATGGAGTGGCTCATGATTGATGGTACCATGGGCTAGTGCCTTTGAACCATCAAATAGTTTCCTATCAGGAGTTTGTGGATAGTTTGATAGAGCTATTTGATAGGAAGGATCCTGAGGCATACTTTTGGGAGTTGCTCAATTGAGACAGACAGGTGGCCTTGAGGCCTTAATCAATGAGTTCTAGCAGCTTTCCGTGATGGTCTATGATATTTTTGAGGGGAGGAGAGTTATGCTTTTTATGGAGGGACTGGTTGAGCCACTTTGAGGGTGGGTTAAGTCCTTGGACCCACCTACTTTGTAGGAGGCAATGAGAAAGGCGAGAGATCTTGAGTCATCCACATCTCGAGGCAAGTTTGCTTCAAAACCTTCTACCTCTCCACTTGTAGATGAGAAACACCCATTGATTATTGATGAGAAAGAAAAAACAGCTGGGAAGAATGATGAGGCATCACTCAAGCATTTGAGAAGACAACTTTGCTTTTAAAGACCTTATGCCAAGGGTCACACTTGTTCATTGAGCCCAAAAGGAGGGGCAAATCGTACGATGTGGGTGTACTATGACGAGATTGAGGCTGAACCCTCACAACAATCTATTGGTTTAGATGATGGTGATCAAGAGATCTCTAAGGTATATACAATGAGGTGTGCGTACAGTTTGACACCAATGTGTAGGGTATTTACCGGGCGTGGAGTTTGTCTGTGCCCAAGTTTGATGTTTGGCATGGTAGCTCAGTTGGTGCAGAGAAAGGGGGCAAATCAGGACTTCCTATTGAGTTCCATGTGATGTTCCTTTCTGTACATCATCAATAGTGGTTTTGAGTATAGTTCTATTGACTAGGTTATTTACTTTAATTGTTTTGCATCTACGAGACTTATTCAGTGATGACAGGGACATCACACTCATCTTTTTATGGGATCTTGGTGGAGGTTGGGGTTCGATATGTTTTTGGATTGCGATTGCTTGAGGACAAACAATCTCGGAGAGGTAGGTCTGTAGTGTCCCCATTTTAGTAGGCTCTTGTAACTAGGCTTAGTTAGTGCATCATTCCGTGAGTTGACAATGTGTTTTGAGGGTCTCTGTTGATTGAATTGCTATTTATAGTAAGTCAATTGTGGGAAATTATTAGTTTTAGTAGTGCAACTGAGGCACTAGGTGTTGGCTTCTTTAGTGGTTGATTGCATAAATTAATGAAGCTCTATATTATAAGTTGTTTATTAAGATTATCTTAATAAATGACTTTCTCATTTAAGTGTTATAATTCGATGGTGTAATACAATCTCGAGGAGGTAGGCCTGTAGTGTCCCCATTTTAACAAGCTCTTGTAATTGCGCTTAGTCAGTTCATCTTTCCGACCCTCGTGAGCTGACAATGTGTTTTGAGGGTCTCTGTTGATTGACTTGCTATTTATAGTAATTCAATTGTGGGAAATTACTATTTTTAGTAGTGCACCTGAGGGACCAGGTGTTGGCTTCTTCAGTGATTGATTACGTAAATTAATGAAGCTCTATATTATAAGTTGTTTATTAAGATTATCTTAATAAATGACTTTATCATTTAAGTGTTATAATATGATGGTGTGTTGAAGAAGCCTCTTAAGTGAAAAGTGTCTTCATGAAGCTATGTGTTTGAGAGTTATTTATTTAAAATAATTGATGGAAACTTCTAATTAAAAGGTGTATTGATGAAGCGTCCTTAACAAAAGGTGTATTGGATAAGCTAAGTTGCATTATAAAAGAGGCTTCATGAAGGAAATAGATTCATTCTTGTCTATTGCTTTTGATATATTTCTTGGTGAGGGTTTGAGTTTTTTCTGAATTTCTTGAGGACTGATTCCTCTTGGTGAGGGTTTGAGTATTTTCTGAATTTCTTGAGGACTGATTCCTCTTGAATTGTGCATCAATTGTTGCTGTTGTAAAACAATTGAATTTGTATTCTAAAGTTGATTGAGCATTGAAATTCACTGCTGAGGTATGGTGAGTTAATTTGAGTTCTTTCGATCTGATTTTGTGTTATCTCATTGAGGGTTAAAGCTGAAAGTTGTCACAGCCTTCTTTATTGATGTAACTGTGTTTGGAAGGCGATTTGGTGCTGAAAGTTTGGGGTTTATTATCATTGTTATTGAGTGCCCATTGTCTCTGCTATTCAGTGTTTATTCTCTTTGCAAATCAGGCGCTTATATGTCTGTAATTTGTTCATAGCTAGGCAGTGTCATTATTAGTGTTGGCATTGCAAGTTATCATTGGGAAAATTGAGTTGCAGCTGTGGAAAATTGCTTTATTGGTTGGGCGTCAATTTCCCAATACTGGGCGATCATTTTAAGTAATTGTGGGAGGTCTGACTTCATGCTGCGGTCTCCAATTAGGGGCTGCGATCCATATCCAAGCAGCAGTGATCATCATTGGTGAGTTTGCAATTAATTCTAGGAGGCTGCGTTTATTTACTGCTACATCCCATCTTCATTGCTGCATGTCTGCTGATAAAGTGACATTAACAGAGGGCTGTGATTTATCCTATTAAGCCCGTGTCTGAGCTCTGAGAATAGAGCGATAGTTCCTCAACTTGGCAACACTGCTCAAGTATCTGGTAATAGGCAGCGTGCATTACAGTGGTATCAGTGTGAATTCAAAGTGCTGCAATTGGAGGTTCAGGCGCAACTCATACTAGGTGTAATAAGAATTTGTTTTTCCTTATTCACGAGTTGGATGTAAAAATTATTTGCAAGCATAGAAATGAAGCGATAAGCAATTTGTTTGGTATTGCTAGTAGTTGGTGAACATTTCTTTTCAAGCATTCTTTATAGTTTATATTTAGAAAATTCAAAATTATATATGTAGAGAAAAATAAGGAATTTGCAAAACTATAAAACACCAAAAATACACATTTCTCTGATTTGTTAGTGAGAGCCAGCAGGGTTCTTTACATAGTTTGGTGTAGTTATCTACATAAGGCTCAAGTGAATTGTTGATACTTGATACACCTTAAACCGAACCAGATTGAGTGGCAATCCCTAGTTGGTTTGATACATTATGACCAATTTGTTGTCGCTTGACATTTTGTAATTTTCAGGCTTTTAGAACTTTTGAATTGTTTCAAAAACATGAGTTTTCATTTACAAATATTTTAATGTGATGTCTATAAAAATATGGTTTTGTATTGTGGCACTTTCTCAAGTTTCTTGTATTCTTTTATCTTGTTTTTTTCAAAATGTTGTCCCCATTTTCATTTCCAGCTACTTAATAGATGAATTCAATCTTCAAGTGCATCAAACTAGTATATGCCTTACTGATTTTCTCTTCTGGAGTGAATTTGATTTCCATTCTTTTTTTGACCACTATTTTATCCGCTTCAAATCATTTAAACTAACTTCCAGAAGCTCAAAATTTATTTACTTAGTCTTCAAGGTGTTTTATAGTTGTAAGACGTGGTTTGGAGAAGTTTCCTGGGAGTTCTAAGTTTCCAAGGTAGATTTGTTTCATTCACTACAAGTTATATCAAGGCACACAATTGAATTTTGAAGTGGAGACACTTTAAATTCAGTCATATTTTAATGTTCCATAGGTATATGCTTTTTGACCAATGGGGCTATTTTGGACATCCTAGATATTTTGAGGATGTGGGGATGCAAAGGGACATATTTACTACAATTTTTGCTCACATCATTGAAATGATTTAATTTTTTCTGTCATCTTGGAAGGGTTACCATATTCTTTTTTTTACTGTGCCAAGAAATTTGCATATTGGATACCAAATAATAAAAATGGACACAATACTGCTAGTCATGCCACAATTACCATATCCAGATGTATCCATATACGAGCCCATATTTGGGCCCTATCCACTTTAGGATAATAAAAATTTAATTAAATTTACAAAAGTAATAGAACATAAAAAATGGCTGTTTATACACGTGTTTACACACACACGCACAATGTAGCATCATACACACACACACAAAATATTTATATGTACATATACACATACATGTGTATCATTTTATATATGCATGTGTATACATATATATGCTTTACATATAGTCAATACACATACATATACATGTGTATATATGTCTGTAGACACAAATATAACAAAAAATATATTATAAACTAAACATATAAAAACCTAAGAATAGGCAAATAAACTTTTTTCAAGTGTCGATTTCTGTGCTTTACAGTCTTAGGTATATAAAAACTAAATATATATGTATTTTTTCATATATTTTAGAGGGCTTTTGTCTTGAAAAATAATTGTTCATTTGCCCAACTGTATCTAGATCTGATGTATCCATTTCCATGCAATTGTGCGTCTGGGGAGTATTTCTTGTTTAGAAAGTGTTCGTTGAGGATGTGTTGAGCCCTTGGGAAACTGAGGGGAATCCTCAAACTGATGAAGATGTCCTGAGGATGATTTGATTAAGGTATCACCTTTGTTTCATGTCATTCCAAGTTTGCTCGAACACTCTGTTTGTGAACGGAAGTGTTAAACTCAGGTGAAGACCACTTTCCAAGGCTTATAAAACAGCCTTAACCTCAGGAAGAAATACACCAGTACTCAGAAAAAAATCGCCATAAAACTTGAATAACACTCCAAAAAAACTCTCACCACAACAAAACCAAGGAACCCACATAAAAAAGGTCATATCTCTGAAATCCAAAATCACACACAAAGCTAAGATTTGTTAACAACCACTCTATCCTTAGACTCAAGCTCTGTATACATTTGTGCGTGCTTTGTATATCCACATCAAAATGAAGGAATTCACAAAAAAAAGGTCTTAAAGGTCAATAACTAACATCCACTTTATCCTTAGGCTCAAGCTGGTAACTATGATAAAAACCAATCATAGTGATCTTGCCGCTTGCGTATATAGATGGGTTATACTCTTAGCTCAAAGAATCATTATGTAGATCGAAAGGAGCTCTAGCTATTATGAAAGAATTATTAGCTACGCAAGCAGTTCTTGGTTTTGAGAACAGATGAATAATTTCCAGAGCACAATACATTGCTTGCTTCAAAAGGATTGAATGAATAAATTGCAGAGTACAAAAACATTTCTTCGTTTGAAAGAATGAAATGAAAAATATGTAGCAGCCAAGAGGAGAGTTCTTGGGTCAAACGAGTAATATGCAGCATGATATGCATTAGAAGAAATCCCTCCATTATAATCATGCCTTCTTATTATCTCCCCCCCAAAATCATGATAGAATTTCCTTTTTGGAGAAGAAGAACTGGCACCTCTCTTACTTTCTGCAATTCCTCGCTCCGTTGTTCCAGATGCCCTTCACCTACTTATGTTGTTGATCTGACGTACCAATAATGGTTGTGGTGGCAGTAATGCACATTGCCTCTTCGCAGGCTCGAGCATATAATGCTTATTATGTGGAGACTCGACTCTAGTAGCCATTGTGAAATTAAGGAATGTTCTAAATCGGGGAATGTTTGACAAGGGACATTACACATTTCTCATCCTTTTTCTTGTGTTCCCTTCAATATGCATGAATGTTGTGCAACCGCTATTGGGAAGATGGGAAGTAGAAAGTGTTGTTCTGAATTTTTTCAATCACTTTTCTTAGTTATTGTCCAATGAATGAGGATGGCTGAATTACATATCAATTCCTGATATACGTATTTTCAATCCTTGTTTTGACTTATTGATCTCACTCATCTTGTTAGTAGGAAGTATGGACAAGAATTATTGACCATAGAGATTTTCTGAAGAGTCCCAACTCCCTGGCTTTGGCCAGGTATTCACGATTATTCATTTTGCATTCATATCATATGCTCTCTATGCTTATCTGTGCCTTTATTTTTGTGATTTGTTTAGCATTCTGAATATCACAGAAATATCTTTTGTAGATAATTGATTTATAGGGAACATTGGACTAAATATGTAATTCTCAAATATATTTTTGCACTAAATTCTCATTCACAGTTGTCACAGTTAAAGTTCAAATAGGATTAAGTCTGTTTCTGAAAGTTTTGTAACTACTTTTGCCGTCTGACCTTATAAATGGCTCATTTCTACCAATACTCTCCAGACTAATAACAAAAAATGCAGAACTAAAATATAAATGTACACACTAAACGAGAATTTTTGCAATATAAATAACTTTCCACACGGAGTTTTTACCCTTTTAAAAAATCTAGTGAAATTTCAAGTTTCTTTAATAGTCAAGATAGCAGTGTAAAGATTTGACTCTGAAAACATTGCTAAAAAAATGTGAATCTGGGCCCCTTTCTCTTGTACCAAAATATGCCTTGTATAAAAATATTTAATACGCCCTTTCTATGTTTTCCAATTCTTTGGTTTTCAAACTCATCAAAATGTTAGAAACTAGATAATGAATTTGGATTTTTATCTTCATTTTACTTGTTTGCTACTTTGAAATAGATTCTTTGAAGTTTTGGTACATTATCATGTATCATAAATGTGTGGTAATAGTATCTGCTTTTCCATATTTTCCAACTTCAGATTAAAGCTCTTCATCTATATGATTGCTTGAGAGCTAATAAGTCAACATCAGCATGGGGTTTGGAGGCTCGTGTGCCTTTCCTAGACAAGGAGTTTATCAACATTTCCATGTCAATTGATCCAGAGTGGAAGATGGTAAGCTATGTCACACAAATTAAACTATGTGAATATTTTACTTTATTGTAATAGTTTCAAGAATTTAAAGATCTCATGTATGAGATTCAATGGGAATTTATTACAATTTCCTTTAAGTGTTTAAAACTTGTGTCCAGTTGCTCACAATCATCCCTTGTAAAATTATGTTCAATTAATACATTTCAGTTGTATAATTTTTGAAGATATAGTGTTGGCTTTGATTTCAAAGGTATTTTTTCTGTCTAAACTGAAATCTTTATCCCATGTTTGGGGTTGGCTCATAAAAAAAGTTACATTGGTGGACATTGCAGCAAGATAGTATTCAAGTTTCAGTATAATTAATGTATGTATTTGTAGATCAAATTCATTGGGTAGTTGAAATTTTCTCCAGGTTCGGCCTGATCTTGGTCGCATTGAGAAGTGGATCCTTCGGAAGGCATTCGACGATGAAGAAAAGCCTTACCTGCCAAAAGTATGAACGCCATACCATTGAAATTCTTATTGTTTCTAGCATATTATGAACAATTTTCTTAAGTGCACAAGATTTATTATTATGCTGTGTTGCTAAATCGTGAAAGCTGTGCAACTTTATAATAGAGGGACAGAATTTTCAGTAGGAATTTTTACCTGGAATAACATTTAATATATGTCTATTTGCATGCAACAGAGCATATACATACAGTAGTACATACGTTTATCATTATGTATGCATGTATACATATGGACATACATGTATACACACACACACACACATGCATATAGATCCATCCATCCACCTATCCACCCATCCATGCATACACATTATTAAGGGAACAATTTTACTGTCAAATAGCCAACATGAAGTTAAACTTATTGCATGATGTTTTCTAGTAGAGTGCGATCCAATTATCTTTATTGCTAGGAAATTTACAGAACAGTAGTTTTGGTTTCGATTATGTCACTAAAATTATTGTTGTTAGAGAACACTTATTATGGCTACTCATTTTCATAGGCTATAGCTTGTAAAATAACATTTTATGAAAGGTTTCACATCTTAAATTAACGGATATTTTTGGTTGACTTTTTCAAAAGAATCAGAGGCTCTAAAATGAGTGGTTCATTTGGCACAATACATGCTGAATATTTTGCAAATGGGTTGTTGAGTTTGACTTGAAAACTAAACAGTTGAATCATGATACCAATATCATAATTTGACTTGCTGTGGAGAATATCTCCTACCCACAGTTCAATTTATTAAATACACACACACACATTTTACGAAACATGAATTTTATTCAAAATACATGTTCAAAATTTATCAAATAAGTTGGGTGGGAGTTTGGGTTTAACACCCCTAGTGAGGTTGAGGTGCCCTAGCCCCTCCTCTGTTCTTTGTTGAGATATAGGGTAGTGTTTAGGGGTGGAGCCCTTGTGTACACAGTTGATTTCTGATAGCAATATCACAGTTGACTTGCTGTGGAAATTATCTCCTACTTAAAAACTATTTCTGTATGATACAAACTACTTAGAAAGAAGGGTTTGATAAGACTTACCTTAGTTGCTAAAAAATGCATGCTGTTTTTCCAGTGAGTCTGATGCCAAAACTTGCCAAAAACATTGTTTGGATATGCCCCATGAGTTCACATGGTGAATACGAAATAAGTGTAAAAACCCATGATTACTTGGCAAGCTCGTAACTATGCATTATATTGAAATGGTCTTTTGTTGAGATGGATTTGATGTTTGAATTTAGTTCAAAATTTATTCAAAAATGCAAAATTTTCCTGTATAATACAAACTTCTCAGAAAGGATACAAGTTTGGTGAGAATTACCTGGCCAAGGTGGTTCCTTTGTTATTTCTCATATTTTTTCCCATTATTACATATTTCTTTAATATTTGGTTGAAGCTTTTCTCTTTGATTCTCAACATAAAAGCTATAACTTGTTTTACACAGTGTTTCTCATGTGAATCTGTAACATTGGCTAGAAAATTTCAATTTACAATGACAAGCTGAAGACAAAAAATTGACATGTAACTTTCAGTTTGTCAAAATAGTAGCAATTTGTAATGACACGCTTTTCTCCTCATGTTGCAGCATATTTTGTACAGACAGAAAGAACAATTCAGTGATGGGGTTGGCTACAGTTGGATTGATGGTGTAAAAGCACATGCTTCAAATCACGTATGCAAATTGATCCTCACTGTCAAAAGCTATTTAGTTTCTTCATTATTCTATAATTTTATTGGATTTTGAAGCTGTAATTTGTTGATCTGAGGGTAAGAGCATCATGAAACTGAAATTTTCATGTATGGAATGATTTTCGCTGGAAAATTGCAAGCATTCCCAAGTTTTTGACAAGTTTTCTTAGTGCTTGAATATTTGTGAATGATTTCACTCTCTATAGCAGTTGTTGTAAAATGGAATACGTTTTCAACCTGAAGTTATTTTACTTACTATCGTCCACTTTTTCCACTTATACCTGGTAGTGTCCAGGTTGTGTGGCAAGACTTCGTTAGTTGTGAAAAATGTGCACTGTTACCTGTAAATATGTATTCAAAACTTGTGATGTTGATTGGCTTTTAGCTTGTCTTTAAAAAATGCTACTGCAACTACAAATTTTCAACTTCCTGACTTCTATTTACTTTCAGGCTAGTGCTTTACAATTACAAAACTATGAAGATCCCCCTAAGCTGATTTTTTGTGAATGGCAATCAAATTTGACTGTCCAGATTGTCAGGGCATGGCTGCTCAAAGCATCTCATACATTAGCTTTAGATTTAAAATTCATTTGTACTTTCTGATTGGAAGTGGTTTGTATTTTCTGGCAGGTTACTGATTTGATGCTGGCAAATGCAAAATACATTTTTCCCGAGAATACACCTGCCACAAAAGAGGCATATTATTACAGGATGATTTTTGAAAGATTCTTTCCCCAGGCAAGCTTTGTTCTTTCATATATGCGAGTATATAAACATTCACTGTATTTCTTAGAATGTGACATCATTTTGTTTAACTTGTTATGAACTAGTAAGTGTTATAGCTGAGTGACTTCGAGATGCTTTGATTTTCTGAGTTATAATAGGGAAATTTGTTACAATTGATAGTATTTTTAGGTTTACGAGGGTGCATTTTTTTTGTATGAAGTGAAAGAAGATGGGCGTTATTAAATGTTTTCTAGGGGCTTTAAGATGTTTCAAGAGTAGGCTTTATGCGTATTTTCCCTTCGGTTTCTGCAGAACGCTGCACGCTTGACTGTACCAGGAGGCCCTAGTGTGGCCTGCAGCACCGCCAAAGCTTTGGAATGGGATGCTGCATGGTCTAAAAATCCAGATCCTTCTGGAAGAGCTGCTTTAGGGGTTCATGTGGCTGCATATGAAGAGACTGCACCTGATGCGAATAATGGCACAGAGGAAGTATCTGCAGATTCTCCAAATAAGAGGCAAAGACTGCAGGAAGGTGTTGTAGAAGTTGCAGTTGAGAGTTAAAGCTGTGAATGAATATTTGGAATGTATTACTGGAAGCTTTGGTACTTTTCCTGTCTAGGTAATGTTCCCCTTAGTGAGGATTGAGATTCATTGAATTGAATAGAGGCGAACATTCTTTCATATTGTATTTGTTCCCTGGATTTCATCTTCATATTGTATTTGTTCTCTGGATTTCATCGCTGAAAATTACTTAGCCGGTTCCTCTGATGAATTTTCCATTGGGCGTATATCTGGAGAGTGCCTCAGTTATGTATTTCTATTCCATTTGTTTGGATCTTACAAGTTCAAGCCGTTTCCTTTCCTGTAGAAATGTAGTTTCTCACTAGATATTTTCTGTGCTAAGATCTGTTACATTTTTTTAATCACGGGAGGACTTGGCAGCTATCCTCAGCTCATTTATCTGTAGAATGCCAAACAGCATGGAGCCTATAAAAATCTCTTACCCACTCAAATCATCATCTCTGGATCAGCATTCCTAATAACCCTATTTAAATGGCTCACCTTCATAGTCCTGTAATTGAATGAACTTGTCTCCAATATCATAGCTTATACTTTCTACTTCTAACACTGCTTTTCATTTTAGGAGTTGAATGGCATTTAAGCGATTTTGTAGTGAAAGCGTTAATAACAAGTGAAATGATTGGAAGGAACACTAAATGGGCCATGAATCTTGCCAGTAGTAATAGGTAAGAGATATATTTTTGAAACCTCTTTTTAGTTGTGATTGTCTAAAAATGATGAACCATAATTGAAGAAGCTGCGTGTAGATTTTCTATCTCAGAACACAGGTTCCAATTTGCATCTATGTTTAGACTGATTGGAGACTTCAAATGGTCTAAAACCGATTGAACTTGTGCAATTTGTCCAAACATTTAAAGAAACTTGAATAATTCATAGACTTATAGTTGGATAAGCATCTTACATTGTGTGTAAAACACAAATGCAGGTAAGCAGATTTCCTCAGTTTTGAATATTAGTGCCTTTATACCTATCATGTTATCAGAATACGAAATCTGCTTTATATGGATGGATTGCTATGTTTCTTAATGCTATGCCTAGTTTCTATTACTATATCTTCAGGTTAATCTTATTAAAATATCTTTCTGCACTCAAACAATCCATAATGTCATCCATTCTTGGTGAAGGAAACCTATACTTCATTGTGATCTCATTTATACACACACACCATTCTCTATTCTTCTTAGGTCTAATACAATTGGTATTGCACAAGGACTCAAACTTTCTCTAATCAAACCTTTCTAGAACAACTCTTGAACATGTCTATTCAATTCTTCATTCTTTGCAGGTGCCAACCAGTGGTGCTTTATTAAGAAAACTAGCTCCTAGTATCAGGTCAATGTTATATATTTCTAGTTAGAGGTAACCAATTAGGTACATTATTTGAAATAATATCCTTAAGCTATGACAACAATTCTTTGAATTCCTATGGGTTTTCATATTTAGCTCCCCTTTTAGTCCCACTAGGGATAAAATAAAATCACATGTCTTCCTTCCCCAAATCTTGTACACACGACTTCCTTCAATCAAGAAAGCTCTCACAATAGTACAATTCTCACCCTTGGATTCTTATATCAAAGGTAGCAAAACTTGTCTTTTCCCATTAGCTCAAAACTAGTTCAATCTACCATCATGCAAGAGTTTTCTATCATATTATCAAGGTCTACCCAATAAGAGGTGACAACAATCCATGGGCATAATATCACACAAGACTTCATCATAATATGACCCAACCTTAAATTCATAAGACATTATTCACTTACCAAAAAGCTTATGTTCATAAGTTTGATCAAAGCAATTTGATAAGAATTAGGATGCTTCATTCTTGGTAACTACAATTTGGTGACGATTTCCCTTAATGTCAAATTATCAGAACTTCCATTGCCAATGATCGCACTACAACATTTATCTATAATTTTACATCTAGCCTTGGATAAGCTTTTCTTCAATACAAATTCCTCATTACACAAGGTTCTCCTAACCATAAGGTTTTCTCCCTCTTTTGGTCCATTCAATGAATCACATGAACCTTCCTGTATAATTGCATTTTTGCTACCATTACCAATTTTCCTATTCGAATTATTACACTCAAATTCTCTGACTTTCTCCACGCTTAAAACAAGTGCCCTTGAACCAAGTCCCTTCTTCCCTTATATGACAGTTTATCGTAGAATGATTTCCTCTACCTTTGTGTAATACCCATCCCTTTTGCTATCATTGTGTACTCTATGTCAAACTCTATTTGAATCTCCTACAAACGTGTTAGCCCTTAAGTGATATTTGAATGCAAATACTTCAATATGTAAATGTTATTTTTTTTGGATGATGCCATATGGCATGTCTTTAAATGACGATTATGGTATCATGATGATGATGAGTTGTTATAGTGAAATATAATGTTATGTGTACTCATTAGTTATTTATGGTACTTACCTCATACTTGCATGTGTATAGTGTGTATTTATTTTATATTTCTATCTGACATGTCTGATGTGGTTAGGGGAGGGAGTTATAGTCATCTACTAGTCGAGATCTACACGATGTACCGCTCCCCATCATTGCCTATTTAGCTTTTAGATATATATGCACATGTACATGCCTTGTCTTTTATGCAAGTTGCAGGTACCAGACATCGACTTCTCTGAATTGGCAGGATGAGCATGCCCTATCTCAATAACTCAATGGTAAAAATGAGGATATGATGTTCAGGTCCAATCACAACCAAAAGCCTAATTACTTTTCCTAAGAAGGAGGACATGTATATGACTGCCTACCCTTTTTGAAACCTATGAGTTCTTTGCATGTGCTATTTGATTTTGACTTTAGTCAGTTTTGCTTATGTTTTTTACTAAGGAAAATAGGTTTTGAAGGGTGCCTGAAACCCTTCACGTATCAAAATATTTTCAATGGAACTCGAACAAAAGATACAACAACCCAAGGGTGAACAGGTCACCAACCAAAAATAGGTGACTAGGGTGGCCTCACAGGTAACACAATACATTTTTACCACCAAAATAAGTTTTGAACAGGTGCTTGAAACCCCATGGTTACAAAAAAAATAGACAATAAGTCTTGAACCATGTCAAACTACAAAGAAACAACAGGCCAAAAAGGCCTGGAGAGCCAAACAAAAATGGTCAACCTCTAAAAGAATAGGCAAGCAACAAGTTATGAAAACCAAGTTTCAAGATTTACATTTCAGTCTTGTCTTTTGAGATCGTAAAGACATATCAAATGATGGATTGGAGGGGTTGACATTTTTTTCCTTTTACTATTGTCCATCCATCCTCCAACTTCCCAACAGCCTTCTGCCATGCAGGGTCATTAGCACTGCAACCAACCCACAACACCCTCATGGTAGGAGAAGAAACAACACTACCACACAATTTCTGGACCACATCAGTAGAAGGGACTGCGACACTGTCCTGAGATAGAGCCGCAAGAGGGGCAACATTCAAATCAACAGTTATAACATTTGAAGGAGGGACTACTGCAACATTATTGGTCACCACCATAGGGACAACATCATAACCATTAGAGAGAACAACATAATCTATCACCAAAGAATCTTGAGAAGAGCTAACCAACCCATCCCTAACAGTGGAAACTTTTTGAACCGTATAGTGATCATTCGAAACCCCCAACCACCAAGAAGGTGATTTCTTTGATCAAACCTTTTCAAAGGAGCATCACGCATCAAGATGGTCGGTCTTATGACATTTCCTGCATTGGAAGGGAATACCCTCATAATCAAGAAGCTGAATCCATGAGCCTTTTGGAGAGGCCAACTTAATCATTTCAGGGAGCCCCTTGGAGACGTCAATCTCCACAAGAATGTGAGCATACGCCGTCTGATACACATTGGAAGATGGGGTATCAACCAACAAGAAGTCCCTATGGGCCTCCCTCATAGCCTCTAGGATTGAACCCAACCATAAGTGAAGTAGAAGATTCGACAACCCGATCCAAAGAGGAATCTTATTAAAGGATTCAGTTGACGGGTCAAAATCTTTATACCAAGGTTTAGCCATCAAAGGGTACCTCTCCTCCCAAGAGAAACCATGGTGCAAGATGACATTTCTATCTTCAGTAGTATCAAATTTCACAATAAAAAAACCCTTTGCCACAGGGTAAATTTGAACTGAATCCAAAATGATAGGCTCCCAATATTTGGATATCCAAGCATACAGATCTGACAGAGAGGGCCAAAATCTCCTAAAACAAAAAATAGTAGATGTAGAAGAGAAGTCCTCCACATATGTGGAAATCTCATCAACAATATCAGACTCTAGATGAATTAGAATCATGTTACTTACAACAACAAACACAACAATTTGAAGCCCCAAACACACAACTTGACCTCCAATACCAGCCTCGTAGGCAACCACATCAGCATAAGAGATGGCGGATCTACCCATAACACCTCGAAGTAGAGTGTTAGGGGAACGGTGAGCCTCGCCAATAGGAGCTATTGGAGTAGAAGCCACACCCCTAACCGCTACAGAGGGGCCACCCACTGCCATGGCCAAAGGACAAACCCCTACCCCATTGACTACCAGAGAGTGGACAAGAGAAGACGTGGGTTGAAAACCAGCAAGGGCATCGCCGTTAGAGACAGAAGCGAGAGCGAGAGTGGGAGACATTGTTAGTTTTTCTTATGTTGCTTTTATGTGAGTTTGACTTTGCGATTCACTTGATAAATGATTTGATTATGACTTTTGTATTAATGTTATAATATTATAAATATTAAATATTAATTTGATTAAAAAGAAAATATTAAAATATGATGATATTTAATTAATTGGAAACTAATTAAATATGTACTTTAATTAATTGGAAACTAATTAAATATGTACTTTAATTTAAAAGTTTAATTTGAAAAATGAGATAAAAAGAAATAAAATATTAACGATTTAATATTGATTTGTTGTAATTATTCAATTAATAATTGATTAAATTAGAGTTGTATTTAAACAAGAGACGCAATGCTTCAAAGTTCCTACCAATAATTGGAAAAGAAGGAAAATAGAGATTTATAGATAGAAAGGAAGGATATAAAGAGAGAGCTAAAAGAGAGAATGATATGTTATTATAAGGACAAGTAAGGGTAGAATGATAGAGAGAGTTGAAGGGAATTTTAAAAATATTAATAATTATATTATTTAAAGAAATATATAAATAACAATAGAAATTATATTATATGAATGAACTACTCATTTCTACCAATTCAATTATAAGTTGAAATATTTAATTAAAAAAAAATTTGTTGATTATTAATTCAAACTACCAAAATATCTAGTAAGTTTGAGAGGTAGTATTAGTTTTACAATTTGTAAAATGGTATAAAAAAAATTATAGCAAGATTGTAAAACAGTAGCTAGTAAAACATAGTGTAAACTTAAAAAAATAACACTTTACAATTGTCAAAAATAAACATCAATGTAAAACTAATAAATATAAAATATTTTTCTATATTTGGAAAAAATTAAATGGTGATAATTAATATTGATTAGACATTCATTTTTGTTCAAAGTGGTGTGAGTTGGAAGATACAAATATTACTTTTTTGAATATCTAATCAACTTGTCACAAATGTGGAAAAGACAAAGTTGTAATTAATGCATGATAGAGTTGTTAGAAAATATTTGTGTTTTTTGTTGAAGAAAATTGAATTTTCTCTTACCAAAAATAGTATGGTCCAATAGAGTGTATGGACAAAGAGATTTATAAAATAATGAAAAAATAGAAAAAAGATATAAACATTTGAAGTTTCTTTTAATCTTTTAAATCTTATGAGATGATTGGTCAATTGAATTTAATGAAAACAATAGTATCATGTCTTTGGCAAGACCTAATAATAGACTTTAATTATTATTATTAATTAAAATAACAAATTATGCTTTTAAAAGTGCTTTGGAATAATTAAAAGATGCATTATATGGAGAAAATAAAATAAAAAAGAATATTTTAATTAAAAGATGCATTATATGTGCATGGAATAATTAATATATTAATTTATTTTAATATTTAATTAAAAGTGAGTTGCTTTTTCTAGATTAGATGTTAGAAATCCTAAAGAGGGTTAGGGCTCTTTATAGAGGCTTTCTTGGTCATTTGAACACATAGGTTTTGGGAAAACAATTTGGGAATTGAAGTTAAAGAATTGTTGAAAGTTTAAGAGTATTTGGATTGCATGTCTAACCAGATTGTCCAGAATTTCAGTTGTCAGATTGAGGTAGGGTTTGAGAACTCCTTTGTAAAAATTATTTTGGAATATATGTCTACCTCGTGTTTGCCATTTTGCTGAAATTTATTTGTTAAAATTTATGTAATGAAATATTTAGAATAATTTTGATTTGTAATTAGGAAACAAATTTTGATTCATACATTGTTTCGAAACAACTATCAATTGTAAACTACAGGATTATGACATTGAAAATCGATTTAGGAAAAAACAACAATGAAAATTAAATATTAAATTTTAGAGGGAAATGATTATTATCAATGAGGTTTGAAAGAAAATTATTTGAATCTTCTATAGAAACCCTCAAATGGATTCATCAAACAAAACATATATTTGCCTCAAATTTAAACATAATTATTGGTTGAAAATCTTTAAAAAAAAGATACATTCAAGATACAAAACTAACTATATTATGATCCATGCTTATTATATTTTTAAAATATATAATTTGATTTGTAGATTAAAAAAGTTTTTTTTTTAAAAATTATTATTTATTAATTTCGAATATATATATTTAAAAAAATATTATTTATTACCTTCAAAAATAAAATAAATATTACCTATTTATTTGTGAAGTGGATGTTAGTATTAATGCTTTCTTAATCATAGTTAAATTCTTAGTTGCATATAAGTGATTATATATTTATTAATGCAAGTGGACATTTAATAAATATATATTTGTGATTCTATTATAATTCAAGATAAGTTATGGTGGAGTTCACTTTGTAATCACCTAGTTATAATAATAATAATAATTATTTTTGATCGGTAAGAGTAATGATTATGTTAATTATTATTATGTGTTGAGCGTGAGTAGATTCGATCCTAAGGCCTCTTTGATAAGAGGCTCACAATTTACCATTGTGTTGTAGGCTCTTGTCTACCTAGTTATAATTATTTGATTCTATAAGAGAAATTCTAAATAATTTAATTAAATTTATAATTTCAAGTTTGAGTTATCTCTAGTTGTATTATGAATTAAAAAGAAGAAGTAAATATTAGTTTCTGACTTATATAGAAGTCATATTACTATTTTAGAAATAAAATTGATATTAATATTTAATCTAATAATATTATTTAAGATTATTTAAATTAATAGTGGGATAATATTGCATGATATTTTATATGCATAAAGAGATTTGATATTTAAATATTTATTAATTTACATAAGTATACGAATGGAATAATTTATATAAATATGTATATTCTTACTTTATTATGAAAAACATTTTCATGGCTAAACTAAACAATAAAAAATGATGGAATGAAATCATATGGTTGAAACTATGTGTTTCTTTATATTTTATTTAAAGTCTTATGCTATTTATTTTGTCATGGTTTTATGTGAGTTGTGTAGTGTTTAGCTGATCAACTAGGACGTGCACTAGAGACTTTTGAGATTTCATTTATGATTATTTGATTGGATGTCATATGTACTTTGTGATTCAAAATTAAGACTTATGTTTACAAGATTTATTTGATGAGCATTTATGATGACTTGGGTTTTGAGAACTAACTTATATTTTTGGGTTGTCTGTTATGCAACTAAATTTGATGCTTATTATTTTGTGGTATGAGACACAATTGTGGTTTGTGAGTTTTGGGAAGAAAGTTTAGGTGCATCCTATGGGAGTGACTTGCAATGGGGGTCGGGGCCCAAAGTGGTTTCCAGGGTAACTCATTGTAAGTTGTGTAATAAGTGATAATATAGTAATTAAAATATTTAGAGACACATTAAAAAGATATTGCCTCACCCATATCTTGAGTTCTTACATAAGCTAAGGATAAGAATGTGATGATACCTAATGAGAGCTATGATTAGTTATTCTTGTCTTCATGGAAGGGTATTCTAGTTTCACATGTGTCATGTTGAGGGTTTGGGGTCCAGAGTGACCAGTCTACGGTAACTCAACGCTTGAGAGTCTGAGGTCTAGTGAGAGACCAGTCCAGGGTAACTTAAGTAGTTTGACCATGTGATGGCACTCCCTAGTATGTAACTTGAGTCTCTTTCATGTTTTTTTTAATATTTGCCTCTGATGGTGTATTTGTTAGATGTTTTTATTGTAAATTGTTACATATTGGTTAGATGCCATTTATTATTGACGGTTGACTTTTATTGACGAGTTTTAATTATTCATTAGTGGTGTATTTATTTTTGAAGTTATTGATTGGGGATCTACTCTCTTTGAGTACAACTGTTATTTGTTAGTTAATGTGCTTTTGACATTTGACACTTTGTTCGGAAATGGTTTTTCTTTTAGTCTTGTATCTCTTTGGCTTCAATACTTGGTTTATACTTGGTATCTGTTGTTGACTTTGGTATATAGTATTGAAATTGGTTGAGTGTCTATTCGATGTTGTTTATCTTTCTTTATCAATAGTTTGTGTACCCTTGAGGTAGATTTGGCTATTAATATTTCTTGTTTATGATTGATTTTATGATTTGACATTCGTATGTGGATTGTATATTATCTCCCCTGAATGGTGGGAGTAGGAGCCTGATTAGGTGACCATGCAGTTGGGAGGTAGTGACTTCTTACCCTTTGAGTCCCCCTTAGATTGATAGATATTGGATGTTTGCTGATGTAGTTGTATCATTATCATTCTTGTTCTTGTCTTAGAGACTTCTATTTAGTTGATGCATATTGTATCATGTATCTTATATTTTGAGATCATATGGATTGATGTATTATATTTTGATGTACTTGTATTTATTATTGCATACCCTACAATATGTGCAGTGGATGTTGTTATCTAGATGTTCTTTATCATACTAGTTGTATTTATGTATTTGTTCATGAGATTATGTATTTTTTATTCATTTATGATTGTGGGTATTGTGCTTAAGATTAAAACTAATCAATAAGACTTTCTTAAACATGACTCAACAAGAATGAACCCTTGAGGAATGTAAACTATATTTGTAATTGTTTATGTGTACTTGACATGTATGTGCACATTTCTTCTGCATTGTTATTTTGTGTTGTACAAAATTAAAAAAAAAAGTAGTGTAAAATATTGTAACATAATAGGTTAATTTCACTTGGGTTCTCGAGCAGGGTGTTACACTTTTGAGGAACCTTACTACTTCCATTCAGATTTGTATATGTCCTAATTAGTCTTATCTTGATCGGAATAAGTTATTTTACCTTTACCATAAGATCTACCTCTACCTCTAGGGAGTCTACTACCTATACCTCTCTACCTCAATTCATGCCTCTTATTCAACTTTTCTTCTACCTTTAGTACAAATTGACATGCCTCCTAAATGCTATCCATCTTGGCCAAGCTAATTTCATCTTGTATAGATGTCCTTAATCCATTCAGGTATCTGGAAATCCTCTCCACTTCATCATCTATGTGTCCATATCTAATATCCAACTTGTAGAATTCCTTTGTCTAGTCCTTCAAAGTCATGTGCCTTATCCAGAGCTTCTACAATTTCTTCAACAAGTTAACTTGGTGGTCACTTGGAAGGAATTTTCCCTTCAACTTGCTAATCATCTTCACCTAAGTCTTAATATTTTCCTTTCCTCTTCTCTTCCTATCAGTCTCTAAATGTTCCCAACAAAGAGATGCATGTCCTTTCAACTTAGTACTTTCAACTTCACCTTTTTATCAACCAGTGTATTCTCATACTCGAAGTATGTCATGCCCAAAATTTGGGGCAAAAAAAAAACAATTTTTTTTTAAAAAAGAAGTTAAATAACCACCATGTTTAATACATGTTACCTTGAAAGTTATGAAAGGTTGATCAAGGGTTTAAGTGAGTTTTGATTACATTTCATTTACATGCAGAGTTGACCATTCAACCAAACTGCATAGGTTCAAAAAACACAAGCCAAGATGCTACAGAAACACCTTGTTCGGGTTAACCAGGTGGATTAACAAAACCTTAATTGAGTGATTACATCATGTTTTGAGGATTTTTAGGTTTCCTTATTTCTTTAGTTAAATTTGGATTGAATTTTTTTAGGTTTGAGTTAGGTTAAGTCCAAGTGATTCATGTTCAATCATAATCCTAAAATTACACCATTACCAGGGTACATTCAAGTTCAACCTTAATTGTTGACTAAGTCTATTAGAATATATAGTCCATTGATATAATTGAGGGGGGGGGGGGGGGGGTGGTGAATCAATTATCCAACTATTATCATAATTATCAACCTTAAGCAAACTTAACCAAATGAGTAATATAAACTGAAACCACAACAAGATACTCATACCCAATAACACTAGATATGTTTGTTTGAAGCATGGATGATGATGATATTTATATGGAGGATTATTGTAGAAACATGATTAGATCATTATCATGATGATATGTTACATTCATGACTGTGTTTTTCATTGATGTCAACATAGCAATTTTCTGTGGTATTTAACAGAAGAACAATGAAAAGATCAAGTTGGTATACATAGATAGTTGAGTGATTTCACTAAGCGAGGTTAAAGAGAGATACTACTAAGTGCCTAGTATATGTAGCTAACCTCAGAAGCACAAGATATTATGTATGGAAGAAGTTATGCAAGTTTCGATGGAGACTATTTTGAGATAGAGTTTACAGAGGCATGTTTTGGTAAACTTGTTATATCTCTTAGAAGAGTTGTTATTCTATGAAGCCAAAGTTAAAGATGTGAAAAAGACATTTTGGAGATGACGTAACTAAGCTCGCTCGTCATAATATTGTATGTACAAAAAGTTATTCAAGTTGCAGGGAAAAAGATTAAGGTTATCACTAAGTGTAACATGTCCTTAATGAGGCCTTATAATAATTAATTGAGAAGGTGTAATAGCTGACTTAGGGAATTATTTGATGGATTCAATATAAAGGAAGAATATTTTCCTTTATCGTGAGGAGATGTGTATGGATGAATGTGAATGATTATAAGCAGAACAAAGAGCAGAATGTGAAGATAAGAAGAGTAGAGTGAATGTGAAGGAAACTTCATTGCCAAAGTTTTATTGTGTGATCTGAAGTTCGATACTTGGATCCAAGGTTCATGACTAGGTGTACAAGGCCTGATAGTGATTAGTCCAATTGATAGGACAAAGGAAAGAAGTTAAAGTTTAGTACATACAATTATTCTGTAAGGAATAGTTGAGAGATCAGTTGGACAGTGAGTTTAGTGATCTTGCCCTAGAAGCTGTTTGGACAGTGGGTTCTTCTGTCTTCTACAACTCCTAACAAGGTTGGCACAACTTCTGACAGGGTTGGAATCTTCTAACAAGATTCAAAGTCTCCTAACAGGGACTCATATATACTAAATGTTGTAATAGACTCCTAACAGGGTCCATCCTCTAACAAGCAATATTTCTATTAGTACATCATCTTGTGGGCATGATTCCCACCGGGGTTTTCTCTCTAATCAAGGGTTTCCCTAGTTAACATATCTGGTGTAATTGTGTATGTGCATCTTTGTATGGTTACTGTTTACTTTGGTTGAATGGATAGGATTATTTAGGGTGAATAAATGTTTTAATTATTGAATAACCAATTCATCTCCCCTCTTAATTATCTTTTTGGACCATTGTTTCTAACAATTGGTATCAGAGGATTAGGTCCTTGAAGATAAAGTTTAACAACTTTGGGACATCTATGGTAAACATATTCAAAAAAGATAGTCCAAAGTTTGATGGAACAAATTATGATAGTTGGAAGGAAAAGATGAAGACACATCTACTATGTATGGGTCCAGGATATTGAATCTTGACAAAATTAGAAAAGAAAATCATTGCTGAAAAAGATTTGGAAACTTGTACCAAGGAAGAAAGGGAACTTTTCATGTGCGACATGAGAGATAGAGAAGCACTATTGTTTGCACTTCCTAAAATTGAGTATAACCAGGTAAAGTCACTTATTACTTCTCATATGATTTGGAAAGCTTTGGAAAATAGTTTTGAAGGAGATGAACATTCTTAGAAATTGAGGTTACAAAGTTGGATTTGTGCATTTCAAGATGCTAAGATGATGAAAGATGAATCTATAAGAACATTTGTAGGCAAAATATCAAAAATTACTATAGGTATTAGATCTTAAGGAGGAACCAAGCAAGATGATGAGGTGATATGGACGATATTGAAGAGATTAACACTACCATTTAAGCCAGCAGTTCAAATGATACAGTTGTTGATCTCTTGTACCAAAGATTTCACAAAGGAAACATTACTTGGGAGGCTTGAAGCAATTGAGAATGAACTTAGACAATTCAGAGAATTGACTAGAACTAAAAAAAGCTTTCAGTGCCCTAAATATTCAGCCTAGTTTATCAAGGAGCACAAGTGCTAGAGGAGACTTTGCTAGCAGTAGCAGAACCAATGAAGACAGAAAGATAGAAGAAGGAATAGCCCTTCTGGTAAGAAGAAAAAGGATGGTAAGAAAATCTTTAAATGTTGGACTTGTAATAAATTTGGTCATTATGCATCTAAGTGTCCTAAAAGAGAGAAAAACTATATAGGAAATTTCAAACCTAGAAGAGATAGAGAGTGTTTGCATGCAAATGAAGAAGATGTTTTTGATGAACAAGCAGTAAGTGCTAGTGATGATGAAATAGGATTTGTAGCTATTAAAGAAGAAAGTCCAGAGAAAATAGCTTTGGTATCATAGGTTGAAAAGAAATCTGACTTGATAATCGACATTGGTTGTTCACATCATATGACTAGTGATGTGAACAAGTTTGTTGACTTCAAAAGTCATGATGGAGGCATTGTCAAAGTTGGAAGCGATGCAGTGTGTCAAGTAAAAGGTATTGGATCTATAACTCTTGATGGTAAGACTAACACTGAGGATGTATATTTTGTTTATGGTTTGAAGCACAATCTTTTGAGTGTTGGACAATTAGTGGATAAAGGTTATCAATTACAGTTCACAGAGAAGACATGCATGCTCAAAGACAAAGATGGAAAGGTATTTGGAATAGGAACTAGATCTAGAAGTAATGTATTTTAGTTGAACCCTACTGAAATGACATGTTTAGTTGTAAAGGTAGATGATAGTTGGTTATGGCATAAGAGATTTTGTCATATAAACTTTGACAACATTGTGAAGACTAGTAGTATGTTTGCAGTTAGAGATTTGTCTAAGATTGTAAAGTCTACTAGCACAATTTGCAAGGAGTGTGTATTGAAAAAGCATAACAAAACTTCATTTCTAAACAAGAAATTTACTATTGCATCAAAACTGGAGATTATACATATAGATCTTAGTAGTCCTAAAAAGACTAAAGGATTCTATGGTGAAAGGTATTTCATGATTTTAGTTGATGACTTTTTTAGAATGATGTGGGTTTCATTTCTTAAAGAAAAATATGAGGCATTTGATAAGTTCAAGATATTCAAGAATAGAGTTGAGAGTGAATCAGGTATGAAGATTAAATGTTTAAGATCAAATAGAGGAGGATAATTTACTTCAAATGAGTTTAACATATTTTGTGAAGTTAATGGAATGAAAAGATAGTTGTCATCTCCGAGAACCCCTGAACAAAATGGCATTGCAGAGAGAAGAAACAAGTCAGTAATAGAAGTAGCAAGAGCTATGTTAATTGAGAATGATGTATCCAAGATGTTTTGGAGAGAAGCCGTGAATACAATAGTCTACACTATGAACAAAATGCAAGTTAAGAAAGACACAAATAAGACCCTTGATGAACTATGGTTTGGTCACTCACCTACAGTTAAGTATTTAAAAATTTTTGATAGTAAATGTTATGTCAAAAGAGATGATGATATTGGTAAGTTTGATGCTAGAAGTGATGAAGTTATGTTTCTTGGTTATTCATTGAAAAGAAAGAGCTATCAATGTTATAATCTAAGAACTAAGACTATTATGGAAAGTGCAAATGTAAGAGTTGATGAGAAATTAAGGATACAAGACAAAATAGTTGACTATAATTCAGATGATGAGAATATTGTTACTAAATGAAGGAATGATGAAGTACTCTTTGAGACTAACAATGATTTATAGAATGAAGGAGAGCCAAGGAATGAAGTACTCTTTGAGACTAACAATGATTTATAGAATGAAGGAGAGCCAAGGAATGAAGTACTCTTTGAGACTAACAATGATTTATAGAATGAAGGAGAGCCAAGGAATGAAGTACTCTTTGAGACTAACAAAGCTCATAACCTTCAACAGAGCTAAGAGTTGAGATAACAACTCCTACTTCTGGTAAGAATATGACAAAGAATCATCCACCCAAGTAGATCATCAAAAGCAAAGATAATGGTGTGATGACAAGAAGTAGAATCAATGGAGAACTATGTTTGATATCTCAAGTTGAACCAAAGAATGCAAATGAAGCATGTAAAGGTGACTAGTGGAAGCAAGCTATGAAAGAAGAATTCGATTAGATAGTGAAGAATAAGACATGGGGATTGGTCCCCAAATCAACAGACAAGAATGTGATAGGAACAAAATGGGTATTCAGAAACAAGATGAATGAACAAGGTGAAGTTGTAAAGAACAAAGTAAGATTGGCATGTAAAGGTTACTCACAACAAGAAGGAATAGACTATGATGAAACCTATGCTCCTATGGTGAGAATAGAAGTAGCAAGGTTATTCTTAGCATATGCAAGATATAAGAAATTCAAGGTATATCACATGGATGTCCCTTCAAAAATTTTGAATGGAGAACTTGAAGAAGAGGTATACATAGAACAACCTGAAGGTTGTCCTTTAACAGATGACAAGGACATTGTGTGCAAATTGAAGAAAGCATTGCATGGCTTGAAGCAAGAACCTAGAACTTGGTATGCAAGGTTGGACAAGCATTTGACAAAGATTGGATATAACAAAGGTATGACAGATAGTAATCTATATTGGAAAGAAATTGATGATGGATTGATGATGGAAGTAAAAAGTTTGTAGAAGAAATGAAGAACGAATTTGAAATGAGCATGATAGAAGAAATGAAATATTTTATAGGATTACATATTGTGCAAGACAAATAAGGAATCTTTATTTCTCGGACTAAGTATTTGAAAGATTTACTGAAAAGGTTTGGTTTGGAAACATGTAAACCCATTGGAACACCTATGGTAATTGGACACAAGTATCTATAAAGGATGAGACACCTCTTGTTGAGAAAAAGAAGTACAAATCTATGATTGAAGGATTACAATATCTAACTCACACAAGGCCAGATATAGCAAATGCAGTTGGAATTGTTGTGAGATTTCAAACCGATCCCAGAAAAGTACATTATGCAACAGTCAAAAGGATATTTAGATATTTGAAAGGAACACCAAAGTTTGGATTGTGGTATGAAAGATCTAATAATTTCACTTTATACGCTTATACTGATGCTGATTGTGTAGGTAGTATAGATCACAGAAAGAGCACTAGTGGTTGAGCCTTCTTTCTTGGAGAAAAAATGGTTTCTTGGCTAAGCAAGAAGCAGGATTGTACCTCACAAAGTACAACAGAGGCAAAAAATGTTGTGGCTATAAAAAATTGTAATCAAGTTTTTTTGGATGAAGCAGATGCTGAAGGATATAAAGATAGAGTTTAGTGAACCTATTATCATACATTGTGACAACACAAGCATAGTGAATATGTCTAAGAATCCAATGTTGCATTCTAAGACTAAGCACATTTCTATCAAGTATCACATGTTGAGAGAGAAAGTTGCAGAAAAGGAAATTAGATTGGAGTATGTACACACCAAAGAATAGATTGTAGATATTTTTACTAAGCCTCTTCCCAAAGAGACTTTTGAGTATTTGTGAGGTATGCTAGGGGTTATGCCCCTTCCTACATCAAAGTAGATGATGTAAGAGTGCATCAATCTAGTGTAATAGAGCAATATTATTTGTCTGAATTGAATGTTAGTGCTTCCTATATGGGGAAGTATCTGTGATGGACAGAGTCATCTAGGACTCTTGTTTTCTATTTTTAACTATGTCTTTGGACACTTGATCTAGTCAGAGATAGTTGTTACAGAGGTTAATGGTTGCTGAAACCTTCGACATTGATGTCAATGGGGGAGAGATGTACAACATGAAAAATAATGAAAAATAATGTGAAAAATATAGTTTGGGAGGTACAACATAGAGCATATTGAGGTATATCAATGGGAATAATGATTGATGAAGAGGATTTGAAAAAAAAGGTTCATAGTCTTTTGCAATTGGTATTTTTGGAACTAGATGTTTTTCATCTATGTTGCCATCAATGCCAAAGGAGGAGATTGTTTGAAGCATGAATGCTAATGATATTCCTATGGGGGAGTATTGTAGAAACATGATTATATCATTATCATGACAATTTGTTACATTCATGATTGTGTTTATGATTGATGTCAACATAACAATTTTCTGTGGTATCTGACATAAGAACAATAGAAAAATCAAGATGATACAAATAGATAGTTGAGTACTTTCACTAAAAGAGGTTCAAGGGAGATACTACTAAGTGTCTAATATATGTAGCTAACCTCAAAAGCACAAGATATTATTTCTAGAAGAAGTTATGTAAGTTTCAGTGGAGACTATTTTGAGATAGAGTTTATAGAGGCATGTTCTGGTAAACTTGTTATATCTCTTAGCATATTTTTCATTTCGTGAAGACAAAGTTAAAGACATGAAGAAGAAATTCTAGAGATGACATAGCTAAGCTCACTCATCATAATATTGCATGTACAAAAATGTTTTCAAATTGTAAGGCAGAAGATTAAGGTTATTGCTAAGTGTAACGTGTTCTTAATGAGGTCCTATAATGATTAATTGATAAGGTGTAATAGCTGACTTAGGGAATTTTTTTATGGATTGGTATAAAGGAAGGGAATTTTCCTTTATCATGAGGAGATGTGTATGGATGAATGTGAATGGTTATAAGTAGCACAAAGAGTGGAATGCAAAGATAAGAAGAATAGAGAGAATGTGAAGGAAACTTCATTGCCGAAGTTTTATTGTGTGATGCAAAGTTTGATACTTGGATCCAAGGTTCGTGACTTGGTCTATAAGGTCTAACAATGTTTGGTCTGGTTGACAAGATAGAGGAAAGAAGTTAAAGTTCAATGCATACAATTATTCTGTAAGGAATAGTTGAGAGATCAATTGGACAATGAGTTTGGTGATCTTTCCCCAAAAACTATTTGGAAAGTGGGTCCTTCTATCTTCTACAACTCCTAACAGGGTTGGAATCTTCTAACAAGGATTCAAAGTCTCTTTACAGGGACTCATATGTACTAAATGTTGTAATAGACTCTAACAAGGTCCATCCTCTAACAAGGAATATTTATATTAGTACATCATCTTGTGGGCATCATTCCCACCACTATTTTCCCTTTGATTAAGGGTTTCCCTAATTAAAATATCTGGTGTAATTGTGCATGTACATCTTTGTATGGTTGCTATTTACTTTGGTTGAATGGATAAGATTATTTGAGGTGGATAAATGTTTTAATTATTGGATAACTAATTCACCCCCCCTCCCTTCAGTTATCTTGGTGGACAACTATTTCTAACAATGTTGACTAGGGAAACCCTTGAACATAGGGAAAACCTTGGTGGGGATGGTACCCATAAGATGATGTACTAATGTAAATATTCCTTGTTAGAGGATGGACCCTATTAGGATTCTATGAATACATTAAGTACATATGAGTCCCTATTAGGAGACTTTGAATCCCTATTAGGAGTTTTCAACCCTTTTAGGAGTTGTGGAAGACACCTGGACCCACTACCTAAACAACTTCAAGGGAAAGACCAATGAACCCACTATCCAAATGATCTTTGTATTATTCCTTGTAGAATAATAGAATGATACTATATTGTTCCTTCCTCTTTCTCTTTCCTATCAACTAAACTTCTGCTCCTTCTGATCTTGTAACTAGATCACCAATCTCACATCCAATAATCCCTTGGATCACTTACACACATTCACTAAGCACTCTACTTCTTTTTGCACTTCATAGTTTATATAGTGATCACAACCCCTCATACATATTACAAACAAGGCAAACATCTTTCCTTTATACCATATCTTCATAATAATTCCTTGAGTCAGCCTTGAGACTTTCCCAATTAATTATAATAAGATAATTAATTAATTATAATTATAATAGCACTTTCGGCTCATAGTCTCTACAAAACCTCACATGTGTGATACTAAGGCTTGTTCACTCACTGATGTTATCAGCTAACTATCCTCTATAACTGCCTGACTATGCATCTCTTCATTACATCTCAAATGTAAGATAGCCAACAAAGATTAGGAACTACTTTCCCAATACTCTATCTCTGAACTACTCTTTATAAATTAGGTACAACTTTTGTACATCTTTGACTCCGACTCTACACACTTAACCATGTCATCAGGAAATTGTGTTGAACATGTTTGTAACTGCACATCACCAGACATAAAACCATTATCTGTACCATCAAGATCTCCATCTGTTACCAAACCAATCTTTACAAAAACTGTGCTATGTTGACATCAATGAAAAACACAGTCATGAATGCAACATGTCAATACTCTCCAATGGTTAGGATAATCCTCCAATTTAGTATCATCAACATTCATGCTAACAATTTTCCCCTTTGGTATTGATGGAAACATAGATGAAAAAACCATCTAAGTTCTAAGAATACCAAACAATGTTCTGCTGCTATTGCTGACCAACATCAGTTGTCCACATGCTAAAAATAATCTCAAAACAACAAGTACACAATAGGTGCATACTCCTTCTTAGATGCCAATTGTTTACTTCACACTAAATAATTCACAATACATCAGATGCATATTCCTGCTTCCTTTCATGAATATTTCTAAATCTCTCTAAAGAGATATCTCTTTTCCATGCCTTAGGAGATACTCTCCCCCATACCTTAGAAGATGTGTTTTTTTCATATTCTCTTCCATTGACATCAATGTCAAGGACCTCAATCTCAATGTTACTACATATCAATTGATAAATACCAATTGCTAATATGCTACTCCAAGTCTTCAACCAGCTTGTGTTTCCAAAGACACTATTCAATTCCAAATACCGAGAGTCCTCAGTGACTCAGATCATCATAGATACTCCCCCATGCAAGAAGCATCAACACTCAGTCTAGGCTAACAGTAGTGCTTAGTCCAGGCTAACAGTAGTGCTCTACATTACTGGACTGATGCACTTTTTGCATCATCTACATAGAAGTAGGTAGGGACATAATCCCAAGCATAACTCCCAAGTACTCAAAACTATCTTTAGGCAAAGCCTTCATAAAGATATCTACAATATGATCTTTAATACTCACATGCTCCAATCTGATCTCCTTTTTTGTTGCTTTCTCTCTCAACACATGATGCTTAATAGATATATGCTTAGTCTTAGAATACAATACATGATTCTTAGACATACTCACTATACTCGTATTATTGCAATAAATGATAATATGTTCTTCAAACTCAATTCTGATATCTTTCAACATTTGGTTCATCCACATAACTTGATTACACTTATTTGATGCTACAACATAATATGCCTTAGTAGTACTTTGTGAAATACAATCTCACTTCTTTCTTAACCAAGAAACCAATCTTCCTCCAAGAAAGAATGCTTCGCCACTAGTGCTCTTTTTGTCATTTATATTGCCTACCCAATCTGCATCGATATATGCACATAGATTGAAATCACCCTATTACTCATAGAAAATTCCATAGTCAAATGTCCCTTTCAAATATCCAAATATTCTCTTCACTACTACAAAATGATACTCCTTAGGATTAGCTTGGAATCTAGCTATAATCCCAACTATAGCGTATGGTGTGAGTCAGATATTGCAAACCTCCAACATTGGATCTATACTTCTTCTACTCTACTATAGGTGTTTCATCTTTACTGGATAACTTGTGACTGGTTAACATAGGTGTACCAACAAGTTTACAACTTTTCAAACCAAAGCTTTTCAACAAATCATTGAAGTACTTAGCTTGTGAAATGAAAATATGATCACTGTTATGTACAATCTACAATCCTAGGAAAAACTTCATTTCTCCTATCATGCTCATTTCGAATTCATTCTTCATTTCTTTATAAAACTTATCACTTGCTTCATCATTACCTCCAAAAATGATGTCATCAAAAAATATAACAATGATTAGAAAACCATTTTCAACTTCTTTCAAATACAAGTCATTGTCTGCCATACCTTTAGCAAATCCAAGCTTTGCCAAATGAATGTTCAACCTTGCATACTAGGTTCTAGATGCTTGGTTTAGAGCATATAAAAATTTCTTTAATATGCATACCATGTCTTTGTATTCAAATAAAGGAAAACCTTTAGGCTACTCAATATATACCTCTTCTTCAAGTTATCCATTCATAAAGGCTGACTTAACATCCATCTGATAAACCTTGAACTTCTTATTCACTGCATAAGCCAAGAACATCCTTACTACTTCCATTCTGGCTACAAGTGCATATGTCTCCTCATAGCCTATGATTTCTTGCTACGAACATCCATTGCATACAAGTCTAGCCTTGTTCCTCACAACTTTGCCTTGCTCATTCATCTTGTTTTTGAATATCCATTTGGTTCTTATCACATTCTTGTCTTTAGGTCTAGGAACTAACTCACATGTATAATTCTTCACAATCTGATCTAATTCTTCCTTCATTGCTTGAATCCAATGATCATCTTTACATGCTTCATCTATGCTTTTAGGCTCAACTTGAGATATCAAACATATCTCCTCATTTACTCCTTTCCTTGTCATCACACCTTTGTCTTTGTTTCCAATTATCTTCTTAGGAGGATGATTCTTTGTCAAATTTTTGTTAGAGGTAGGAGTTGACATCTCAACTCTTATCTCTTCTCTAGGTTCAGATCTCTCCTCTATTCTTTGCTCAATAATTAGCACATCATTCTACAAATCATTGTTAGTCTCAAAGAAAACTTTAGTAATATTTTTAATGATTCCATAATTATCTTCTTCTTCATTTGAATTATATTCTACCATCTTTTCCTTGGTTCTAGACTCTTCATCAATCCTTACATTTGCGCATTCAACTACTGTTTTAGTTCTATAGTTAAAAAATTTGTATGTCTTTTTTTTTAATGAATAATGAAGAAACATACCTTCATCACTTATTGGATCAAACTTACCAATGTCATCATCTCTCTTAATACAACATTTGCTCCCAAATATTTTGAAATACTTAACTGATGGTGAATAACCAAACCATAGTTCATAAGGTGTCTTGCTCATACCTTTTCTGATCTATATTTTTTTCAGAGTGTATACTATTTGTCATGCCCAAACTACGAGGCAAAAATAGACAAATTATTTAAATGATAATGTAAATGTATTCGAGATTTAGATTAATTAAAATGTATCTAAATAAAAAACAACTAATCTTTATAATAAAACATACTAACTAAAACATTTAAAAAAAACTAAATTTAAAACTACCTACAACTAACCCTAAACCCACCCTTACTCCATGCAAAAAAACAAAATCTGTGTTGCGCTTCCCAAGTGCTACACTTGGGACAACGTGCTGCCCAAGTGGAGGGGGCAGCATACACTACCCAAGGCCTGCCAAGAAAGGTGGCGTCCCAGGCCAAAGGTAAAACTTTAAACAAGCTAACTCCTTCATAATTCACATTGCAAGAGGGGTCTGCAAATTCCAATGAGGTGACAGGGTGACGTCATCTTGTATGATGACAAATTGACTTTGGTAAAATTTAAATAATTTAAAATGCTTTTCCAAACTGACGTCTAATGAAGAAGTAAATGCAAAAGTTAAATAGGTAAGAAGGATATTTAGAAGATAAGCAATATAGATAGTTTTTTTGAAATTTTAATTGTTATTTTAAGCATTTACATCTATGTTTTATTTCTATTACTATTTTTAATCTAAAAATAATAATAATTACAATAAAGCAAATAGGATATTTAAGGAATCACTTTGATTCTCTGTTACCAAAGGTCATTCAATTTGTTTTACTCATACAAATTCTAGAGACTTATTTAGCTCTTGGATACAATTTTTTTTTTGTCTTATTTCTCTGAGTGTGGATTTGCAAGCAAAAGTAATATATTTTTTTTTGATAGATTTAAAACATAAGTTTAAACATTGTGACACCATAATTATTTTTTCTCTATATAACTTGGATTGCAATAATTCATTCTTTATCACAAATCTCCTTATAAAGCAAACCTATAAGGACTTGTAATAACCTTATCATAATTATCATTTTGAACATAAAAGGAGCATATAAGGGACTTGAAAATTTTCTCAATTAAACCATCATCAAAACTTCTTATTCCTAATGGGCATCCATCTAATGAAATTACGATTAAATCACAAGACAAGAAATTATACTCAATCACCAATTTTATTGGGAAACCTGATTCAAAGGCTCAGCCGGGAAAGAACCAGGAAGAAAACCTGGCTTCGTTGCCATTACAACAAGCTTAAAATACAATTTACAATAGGATATCAATCCCAAATTTCAACAATTAAATTGGATTTTCTTCAAGACCCTCATCAAGGGATTTATAATGTTTTTTGCAACTCACTATTTGAACCATGGATGGAACAGAATTCAAATTAGGTGACAAAAAGCATGACCAAGAACAATTCAAACAAGCATAATCATACATGGTTTACACAATAATATTAACAATGAATAAAAACTAGGGAAAGGTGGATTCTTCCAACCAGGAGAAGTCAAGCACAACACCAAACAGATGCCCAATCAGGGCTATATACCAAGAACTTTCGTTCTTCCATTTCAACATACCAGAATCATACCAGGTTTGTGCTGATAGATAGGGGCCCATAACACCCTACCCTTTCTCCCTCTTCTCATCCTGAGAAGAGACTCTACACTGGATGGAGTCCGACTAAACATACCTTTCCCAAAATTGGTCACTTTTGCCCTCTCCAAGGGTGAGTAATACCAAAAAACGCATGCAAGAAAAATCTCAAAATTGCAACATAAACATGAAAGGAAATCAACCAAAAATAACATGGTTTCCAAAGCTTCCCAACATACCCACAAACATACAAACATTGAAACAACAACAAGGTAGCATAAGCATGAAACAAGAATGAAATCTAAACAAGGGAGATGAGAATTTCAACCTTCACAAAGAGGTAATGGAAATGAACAAGTTTGAGTAGAGTTTCCACTTCCTTCCTTCAACCTTCAAAAGCTTCTCTCTAAATGTAGAGATTGGGTAACAACCTCCACTAGTCCAACAAAGGCCTCTAAAATAAGCCTCAAACTCAACCACCAAAGGGGATCAATAACTTCTCTCACCCACTAGAAATTCTAGAAACTCCTAACTCTACCCTCACTATGGTTAGACACCAAAAGGAGGTGTGGTAAGACAACTCATCATAACCATGGTCAATTTTCGCACAAAGGCAAAAAGAGACTTTTTGAGTGATCTCCAAAGTCAACAAAAGGGGCTTAGGGGTTGGAAAAGACCCCTAACCCATACCCATACCCCTTGGGTATAAATATTACATGTTTTAAAGCCTTAGGAATAGGTTTAGAGCCACACAAAGGCTAGGAAATAATTAGGACCCACTAACAACTCTTAAAAAGCAGATTAAGCACTAATCTGGATTAGGAATGATAATCTTGATTAAGAACTTAATAAGCAAACTGACACTAACTTAAACCAACATAGGTCCAAAGGTTACACAACTAACCCAAAATAGCACACTGAGGAGCACAACAATTCACGAGTCTCAAGCGACACTTAAAGAACATAGTTACGAACATTTACATTCACTGAACACAGAAAGATACATACATACATCTCACAATACAATACTTGAATTATGAACAACAAGGTTACCACAAACATCACATAGGGATCAGTTCTGTTCCTCCGTCCGTTTCCTCGACTAAAATATCTGCACACTCATTGCACACATCAGTAGTCCCAAAAATCACATGTACATATATACGTATCAAAAATTTACATAAATTGAAACATACATAAATCAGTGTTTCTTGTATCCGACTTATATACTTAATCATAAAGATTCTAAAATCAATGTGTTAATCCTACATTTTACTTAATTCATCACATACATAAAGCATTAAATGATGGACATCAAATATCTGAAAATAACATCACACAACATGAAATAATAAAGTATGTTCTAAGCATCAGATAATGTCTCGACATCTCGAGTCGTGAGTATCAAAAATGATAAAGTAACAACTAAGGCCACGAAGGGTCGGGGCGAGGCCTCACACTATTGTATTGATTTCTTTTCTCCAAAATGTCTTAGAAACATCATTCTCAAAAAAAATCACTCTCGCTGCTTCTACTATTGACTTATTCCTTCTTTTACCAATCCCATTTTTTTAAGGTGTTCTAGGTGCAGATAGCTTCCTTTTGATTCCATTTTCTTCCCAAAATATGTTAAAATATCTAGAGGTGAATTCTCATCCCTTATCAGATCTCCAACACTTTATCTTAACACTAGATTCATTCTCAACTCTATTCTTAAATATCTTAAACTTCTCAAAAGCTTCAGATTTCTCTTTAAGAAATGCTACCCACATCATTCTAGTCAAATCATCAACAAAACTCATAAGATACCTTTCACCATAGAATCCTCTTGTTTTAGAAGGACCACTTAGATTTGTGTGAACGATTTCCAACTTCTTTGTGGTAGTGAACATCTTGCTAGGAAATGATACTTTCTTCTACTTATCCAAAATACATTCCTTATACACAACATTAGTAGGCTTAGTAATCTAAGCCAAGTCTTTGACTACAAAAGTGCTATTAACCTTCACAATATTATCACAGTTTATGTGACAGAATCTTCTATGCCACAACCAAATGTTATCCACTTTAGCTACAAAACATGCCATTTTAGTAGGATTCAATTGAAATACATTACCTCTAGATCTATTGTTAGTTCTAATCATCTTACCATCTTTGTCTTTGATAATGCAGGTCTTCTCAGTGAATTGTAACTGATAACCTTTGTCCACCAACTGTCCAACACTCAACAAGTTATGATTCAATCCATTAACAAAATAAACATCATTAGTATTACTTTTACCATCAAGAGTAATGGATCCAATTCCTATTATATGATAGGCTGCATTGTTACCAACTCTAACAATACCTCCATCATGATTCTTGAACTCAAAAAACTTATTCATATCACCAGTCATGTTATGTGAACAAACACTATCAATTATCCAATCAGATTTCTTTTCCACTTGGTAAACTAGAGCTCTTTCTTCTCTAATTTCTCTATCAAGATCATCTTCCTTGATAGCCACAAATCCCAATTCATCATCACTTTCATTTTGACCTTTTTAATTAGATTCTTCATCTTCATTTGCATACAAAAAGTTTCTATCTCTATCTCTTCTCTTAAACTTTCCCTTATACTTTTTCTCTCTTTTAGGACATTTATATGAATAATGACCAAATTCATTACAAGTCCAACATTTAAAGATTTTCTTACCATCTTTTTCTCTTCTCAGAAAAAGGGCCATTTCTTCCTCAATCTTCTTGTCTTCATCAGATCTGTTGCTACCAACAAAATCTCCATGTGTGCTTGCACTCTTTGTCAAATTAGGTCAAATGTTCAAGGAACTAAAAGGTGTTTTGACTTTTGCTAGATCTCCAAATTGTCTTAGATCTACTTTTTCTGATTCTAATTTTCCAAGCAACATTTTCTTTGTGAAATCCTTAGTGCAAGGCATTACTAATTGAATCATTTAAGCTATTGGCTTGGATGGTAGTGTCAAACTTTTCAAGATCTTCCATATAACGTCATAATCTTCCTTGGTTCCATCATGAGACCAAATTCCTACAACAATTTTTGATATTCTTCTAATATAACTTCTTATAAATTCATCTTCCATCATTCTAGCATCTTGAAATGCACATATGCAATTCTGTAATCTCATTCTCTTTGCATGTTCATCACCTTCGAAAGTAGATTCTAATGCTTTCCAAATTTTATAAGATGTTACAAGTGACTTTACCTGATTGTATTCATTCTCAGAAAGAGCTATTAGTAGAGCTCTTTTTCTCTCATGTTACATGAATATCTCTCTCTCTTCTTCACTACATCCCTCAAGATTTTCTTCTTCAACAATTTCCTTCTTACCCTTTGTTAAGATCCAATATCCTAGACCCATGCACAAAAGATGAGTTTTCATATTCTCCTTCCAATTATCATAGTTGGCCCATCAAATCTAGGACTATCCTTTCTGAAAAGATTCACCATTGATCTCCCAAAGATGTTAAGCTTATCCTTCAAGGACCTAATGCTCTAATACCAATTTTTAGAATATATAGTCCACTGATATAATTAAGAGGAGGTGGAGGATGAATCAATTATCCAATTATTATCATAATTATGAATCTTAAAAAAAAATAACCATATGAGTAATATAAAATAAAACCATAACAAGATACTCATACACAATAACACCAAATATGTTAACTAGGCAAACCCTTGATCAAAGGGAAAACCCTGATGGAGATGGTACCCACAAGATAATGTACTAATATAAATATTTCTTGTTAGAGGATGAACCCTATTAGGAGTCTATGAATACATTCAGTACATATGAGTCCCTATTAGGAGATTCCAACTCTGCTAGGAATTGTGCCAACCCTGTTAGGAGTTGTGGAAGTCAGCTGGACCCACTTCCCAAACAACTTCAAGGGAAAGACCAATGAACCCACTATCCAAATGATCTCTATATTATTCCTTGTGGAATAATAGAATGGTATTGTACTGTTCCTTCCTCTTTCTCTGTCCTATCAACCAAAATTTTGTTCCTTTTGATCTTGTCAACAGATCACCAATCTCACATCCAATAATCCCTTGGATGCTTACATGCATTCAGTAAGAACTCTGCTTATTTTTGCACTTCATACTTCATAAAATGATCACAACACTTTATACATATTACAAACAAGGAAAAAATCTTTCTTTTATACCATATCTTCATAATAATTCCTTGAGTCAGCCTTGAGGCTTTCCCAATTAATTATAATAAGATAATTAATTAATTACAATTACAATAGCACTTTTGACTCATAATCTATACAAAACTTCACATGTGTGATACTAAGGCTTATGCACTTGCTAACATCATCAACTGATTGTCCTTTGTCACTGCTTGACTGTACATCTCTTCATTACATCTCAGATGTAAGATAGAAAACAAAGATCAAGAACTGCTTTCCCAATACTCTATCTTTAAACTTCTCTCTATAAATTAGGTACAACTTTCATACATCTTCAACTTAGACTTCGTGTACTTAACCATGTCATTAGGACATTGTGTTGAACATATCCATAATTGTGCATCACCAAACAATCAAACCATCGTTTATACCATCAAGATGTTTATCTTTTACTCAGCCAATCTTTATAGAAATCATGCTATGTTGACATCAATGACAAACATAGTCACGAATGCAACATGTCAATACTCTCCAATGCTTAGGATACTCCCCCAATGTAGTATCATCAACGTTCATGCTAACAAATTCAACCTTACTTTGACAATTTTGTATGTCACATTATTAAGTTCATGTAATTTCATAACTAATATTAGGTTATCAAGTTATCTCATATTTATTTGGTGTGCCAGTCTAATCTCCTAGGTGAACCAGTTTTGCATCTTTGACAAGTTCATCAAATAACTTAACTCTAATTATTAAAATTAACTATTATACTAAATGAAATCATTAGGTATTGATTATTACATTACTCATGGCATTAGTTTCATCCCTATTCCTAATTTCTATTCGATTATCAACGTAAGGTTCTTTCAATGCCCCTTTGATTCTATAACCTTCATAATTTGAATTAAATGAACTTTTGAATAAATGTACAAAACGTTAAAATGAAATATTTAATTAATTTTCAAATAATATAACTATAGTTTCTTATTTAGTTTCAACGTTTAGTATCAAATCAATCTTTAAACATACACACCTAAACAAAACTATTTCTCCTAGCACTATCCCGATTTAACTCTAACATTAACCCTATAGTAGACTAATGTCCATAATTATCTTGTCAACATAATTAGATATACTATATTAAAAAAATGTAAATTTTCAATTTCCTAAAGTCTCATTCAAATATTTAAATTTTAAAATAAAACCAAAATCATTAACTCATACTTTACACCTACTAATATCCTAACTAACTAAAGTTATTTTAATACAAAGTACCTACACACTAGAGACATATCAATTCACTACTTCATACATTACTACTAGTTTAAAACTATAATGTAACCCATTAATACATATCACTCAAAACAATGCCATCAATTTTCATACTAACTTGTAACTATCTAATCTTTAATTAACAACTATCAAAGTCAAGAAATGGACTCTAAAAAAAATTTACTTCCCACACATGAAATACTAATCTTATTTTAAAAAGAAACTAAACTGAATCTATCATTTTATTTACTAAAATCCTATCATATTTAATTACTAAAAAAAAGTATTATCAACTCACACAAATGTAGCTACTACTAACTTTAATAACACTAAGTTTTCGAACACCTAATAACTCCCTAACTCTATTTAGTACTCTACTTAACCACCCCAATACCCTATTCCAAACTTCCCACTTGGCAAGTGGGGTTCATAGTCCAAGTAGGCACTTCCCAAGGTGGTAGGCACACCACCCAAGATCCTTCACATGTTAATAGCCACAACTCCAAAGCGTGTGCCCAGTCCCCTTATGATTTGTTATGTTTGACTTGGGAGGGCAATTAGTACTCCGAGTCAACCATAAATTGGCCCAAGTCCATGCCTCGAGATTGGAAGGTAGACTTTGGGGAAATAAATTAATGAGGATGTTAGCTTAGGAATAATTTTTTTTCTTAAAAATTCAAGAAATTAATGAGGACATTAGCTTAGGAATAAATGATTTTTCTTAAAAAATCTTTCTTTGCATTTAATGGGGTCTCTATCCCTCACTATTTAAAAGTAAAAAAATGGAATATTCTCAAAGAATATTCTCTATTGTAAGGTCTTTTAAATTTAATTTATGTCCCATATGTTTTCCAGAGAGCAAATTTGCTTTCTTAGAATATGTATGGGCATATGTATTTTCTTTTCTAAATTCTTCTTCCACCCTTGCTTTATATTGTCTTAGTATCAATGTTATCTATCAATTTAGTAGGATTTTATTTTATTATCCCAATGTTTCATTGGACATTACCATACACCTTCTTTAATGTGTCTACTTAATCGAATTTATTCTAATGGTTTAATCTATAAGTAAGTAACTCCACATACATGATATCCATTTCTTCAATTTATGATTTCAATTAAATTTGATAGCTAAATCAAGCACATTTTTGACATGCAATGAATAAAGTCTTCTAAGGTTTATTGATATGGTCTCTCATCAAGACATTTTTTTCATGAACAATCTTTCACTACAATATTGAAATCTATAATACACTATCACTTTACTCATAATACATCTTGTTTACAACCAAATTAGGGATTCCTTATTCACTTTAAGCACTAAAATTATCAATAGAATGGAACCCTAAACTTTGTTACATAACATGCATATTTCTTCATGGAATGAGATTTTCTTATTAATAGGTATGCAATATACCATATTGGAAACATTTCATAATTAAAATCAAGATACAATTTCTTCCTCATTACATGAATGTAATAATACACAAAAGATTGAAATAATGGATAAATATCCACATAAGGTGACTCAAGGAACATCATAAAAGTTCCAAAATCAAGTTGCTCCATCATAAGAACCTATCAAAGCAATCTGCAATACATAGAACAACCATGGAGAGCTCACCTCCCAACCTAGGCCTTGATGTGAGGCCACACCCCGAGCTAGGAGAATCAGTAATCGACCAGGTGACATTTAGAAATAATCACAATGACACACTCAACATATAGTCTAGTCCAAAATTTGCACAAGTTTCATAATGAACCTATGACTAGGGAGAAGGTGGATTTTTCCAAGTAGGAGATGTCAATCATTAACATAAATCATATGCCTCTTCCAAGGCTACCAAATCATAATAGACTTCCATTTCTTTCTCTCCTTATTTACTCAAAACAAAATAAATTTGTATTGACAATTAACAACCCATAACACCTTGCTTTCTCCCTCTCCTCAACATGAGGAGAGACTCTACACTGGCCTAGAGTCAAACTAAAGCCCTTCTCCTATACATGGCCACTCCTGCTTTATCTGAGAGTGAGTACTACCAACACACCCTTCATAGTTTTCCCAACACAATCAATAATAAAATATGAAAATAAAACAAATGGAAAACCCACAAATATCCATTCCTCACATGTTCCAACACAAACACACAATACACACATGCAAGAGATTTACATAAGCAAGCAATGAACAATGAATGAAGGACAAGACAATAAAGAATCCTACCTTCACAAATGTTATGACAATGGAGTTTTGAGATGAGCTAAATCCTTCTTCCTCTTTAAATCCAAGCTTGACTTCTCTAAATATAGACAATGAGTGAACAAGCTTCAACTCTCAAAATGGCCACTAAATAGCTTCTAAACTCACCCACCCAAAACAACAATAACTCCAAACTTGACTTAAGCCTCCTATGGTCTTCCCACTTGCCCCTAACATCAAGACAACCTTTTAGGAGAAGTGTAAATTTGAATAACCTCATGGAGATGGTCCATTTTCGCACAAAGGGAAAATTGGGATATTTTAGGGGTCATAAATGCTATTAGGGAGTTCTAGAAGGGTGGAAAAGGTTCCCAACCCATACACATACCACTTGGGCACTTGAATTTTATTAATTTTGGCCTCTAGGATCATTTGAGGACCTATACAAGTGGCTTGAAATATTTGATCTTTAAAAATCCTAAGGATGTAACCTTTCCACTAAACCCTAATTAAGGAGATTAATCTAGGTTACTAACTAATAAATCTCAAGTTAACAAGTTACTTAGCTAACCCTAAATTTGCATGTTAGTACACATATGCATATAATAGGTGTTAAGTGACACCATAATATTTACTTTTACATAACATTTGACATGTCACAAATTAAAGAATGATACATATACATGTAGATTATGATACAAATTAAACACTTGACAATGAGATTCAAATTACTTTATTGGATTCAACCTTGGTCTTACAACTTACACATAGGGTCAATTATTGATTCTCTAATAAATTCTATGGTTAATTATCTTGCACACTCAATTCCAGTAGTTTGATAACATCACATTCATATATTTAAACTAAATTTGCATAATCACATTGATCAAAATATTAAAAATTTCATTTAAATAACCTTTCTCATTTCAACACACATATTTAATCATCACTAACCTCATAATTGAATCATCATAACATATTCATCTATTCAAATTAAAATACTGAATATAATCATCGTAATGCATACATATACCTAAAACATCATAAACATCATCAATAGGGTATACTGAACTAAATGCATGCATATAACCTAATCATCAAGGCACCATAATTAATGTCATCATAATAAGGTGAAATACCTCATATCATCGTTAGTAAAAATCAATGTTTAACAATCAAACAATGTAGTAAGTCTTGAATCACGAAGTATCAAAACATAAACAAATCAATTTATCTCAATTTACACTAGGACACCTAAACCATAAAAAGTTAATTCATATCTATCATCATAATCATTATACATAAGATAACCAAAATTTATCATGGTGTCCTCTACATGGTTTGTAGTAAGAACAACAATATTTTCCTCATACCGTTGTCTTGTCATGCTCAAATATCCATCTAAATCTCCTATAAAGGTTTTCAAAAAGAATTTAATATTTAAATAAGTACATACAAGGAGGGGTCTTACATCCTCCCCCACTAGCCTTTGACTTCCTCCTGCAAGCTACACAAACTGAGACATTCATCCATGCTAGACCTAGTCTATGCTTATTCACAAAATTTAGTCCGATACAAAAAACATGATTTATAATTCACATACATACTTAGGGATGATAACATAATTACCTAATTATCCTTACTAAAAGCAAGTTCAACCCATACTCTGACATGGGTACATTTTCTCGGGGTTGAACAATTCCCACAACATATGGGTCACACATATATAACATTCTAAATTGGTATAAATATACTTATAGAGTCTCTAATAGTAATATTGATACCATAAGGTGTTCTAAATTCCACATACTCACTCATCGAGGCAACAATTGTACAAGACTCCCTCAAATGAGGTTCTTATAATGCAACTTGGTTCTTTATTCAAGGTTAATCACTTTTACTTTAGAGTTCCATTGCATATTGCATCTTTGGTAGGACACCAAATAAGACCATCGCTACACATGCACATTTCACATCTAAAAGTCCATTAGGTTAACTCGTAACCTTAACTAGTTTTATGTTGGGGTGCAACCCATTACTCATATTAGTCAATGAATATTCACTAGCCTTTCTATGATAGTTCTGAGAGAGGGTGAGGCTTGAATACCTTCACTAAGAACCCCATACCCTATTGCTATACCTCTACTTGATTGTTAGGAACCCTTTGGTAGGCCCATCATATGTCACTTTGCCAACACAATTCACAAGAAGTTGCCGCTAAATTCAAATTCAAAATCAAGGATGAAACATCCAATGCAAAAGTATGAAATAAAAGAAATAAAGAGTGACCACAATAGTAAAATTTTAATCAAGAAATAAAGACATGTCCCAGAGGCAAAATAGAATCATCAATACTACATTTGGTTAAGCAGCCCCACATCACATTGTTGGCAAGAAGAAAATAATATTAAAATACTAAAATTTGAAATCATACAAATAAGGAAATAAATCCAATTGCTTTACAAAATTTACATTACTAACATAATGCAGCTGTACTAGGGTTACTGAGGGGAAAGAGGAATCTTATGTCTTCCAAATACATTGCAGGGATCTTGCATTGAAATTAGATGGTGGTCTAAACACCATATTGCTCATATTATGATTGATCTCACATACTAACTACATAGCTATCTTTATTGACATCTCCCTATGATTAAGGTTTATTGTACTAAGGGGTGTGTCTAGACTAGAACCCCACCGTAGTGTGCAAATGCGAGGATAACAAAAGTGTGTTTCCTTGCATCCTCTTGTTGTTACTTGGGCACTTGAATTTTATTAAATTTAGCCTCTAGAATCATTTTAGGGCCTATACAAGTGGCTTGAAATATTTGATCTTCAAAAACCCTAAGGATGTAGCCTTTCCACTAAACCCTAATTAAGGAGATTAATTTAGGTTACTAAATAATTAGTCTCAGATTAATGGGTTACTATGCTAACCCTAAATTGACATGTCAGTAGACATATGCATATTATGAGTGTCAAGTGACACCATGAGATTTACTTTTACATAACATTTGACACATCACACATTATAGAATGATACACATACATTCAGATTACGATACAAATTAAATACCTGACAAAGAGATTCAAATCACTTTATTGGACTCAACCTTAGTCTTATAGTTTTCACATAGGGTCAATTAAAGATTCTCTAATAAATTCCATGGTTAATTATCTTGCACACTCAATTCAAATATCAGTAGTTCAATAACATCACATTCATATATTTAAACCAAATTTGCATAATTACATTGATCAAAACATTAATTTTTTTATTTAAATAACCTTTTTCATTTCACCACACATATTTAATCATCACTAACCTCATAATTGAATCATCATAACATATTCATCTGTTTGAATTAAAATACTAAATATAATCATCGTAATGCATATGTATACCTAAAACATCATAAACATCATCAATAGGGCATACTAAAATTTTGCATGCTTATAACCTAATCATCAAGGTACCATAATCAACATCATCATCATAAGGTGAAATACCTCATATCATCGTTAGTACAAATCAATGTTTAACAATCAAACAATGTAGTAAGTCTCGAATCACAGAGTATCAAAACATAAACATATCAATTGATCTCAACTTCCAGTAGGAAATCTAAACCATAAAATGTTAATTCATGTCCATCATCATAATCATTATACATAAGATATCCAAAATTTATCATGATGTTGTCTACATGGTTTCTAGCAAGAACAACAACATTTACTCCATACCATTGCTTGTCATGCTCAAATATCCATCCATGATCGAAATCTCCTATAAAGGTTTTAAAGGAGAAGTTCATATTTAAATAACTACATACAAGGAGAGGTCTTACAAAGTACTTTTCCATCTTAGATATCCAATCTAACAATTTATTAGTATGAAGGGTATGTATAGGATCATGGTGGGTCAAAAATTGGTGACATGAAAAAAAGAGTCTAAAAACACCCAAGAGTGCTTTAGAAATCATGTCAAAATTTTCTCCCCAATCCTAATACCAAAGCAAAAACAATTACCTAGGAAAATTGGATACTCGATATATAAGATACCTGATATATTAGGCATTCCTTTTCTGACCATACTTAGCGAGAGGAATCCCATGGAAATTGGAGGGTTTGGATTCAAACTTAGTAAGAGGTTGAGATTCTCTCCTCCTCGATCCATGTGATTAAAAATTTCAATTGGTCAACTTTATGCCTTTTTGGTTGTTATAGAATGAGAAAAATCAACAATTTTATCTTTTAATTCTCTTTTTAATTACAAATTGTTCCATACATTTAATATTACGTGTTTATAGCATATACTATATAAGATAATATTATTTTATATAGGATAGTCTTATATTATATTATACATTTTAGTTTATATAGTAATTATATAGTACAAATTTAACATACTATATACATTTTTTATATAGTATGTATAATAAATTATAGTGTAAATATTATAGTATATTTATTGTATTATAGTATATATTAATTTATATAGTACATGTTATACTATTCTAACTTAGTAATTATATAGTATATATTATAATAATTATACAAGGACATAACTCATTTGTTGAAATGGAGGTCATAGGGTATCCCATGACTGCTTTCGACCCTTTCCATGACAACATATGTCGCTAAGGGTCCTAGGACCCCTAGGGACATATATAATGTGATTGGATGGGTTGAAATGGGTCATAAGGTATGCTATGACCCTTTTCAACTCATTCCATGTCAACATATGTTCCTAGGTGTCCTGGAAGCTCTAGGGACATATCTTGTTTGGTCAAATAGGTCAAAAGGGGTCATGGGGATTTCTGTGACCCTTTTCAACCCATTGATGAAAATATATGTAACCCTAGGGACATATCAAATTCATTCAAATGTGTGGAAAGGATAAGGGGTCATAGAGTATCTTATAACCTCTTTTGACCTATTTCATGACAACATACATTCCTAAGGGTCCTAGGACCCACAAGGACATTCACATTTGTTCAAATGGGTAGAAAGGGGTCATAGGGTACCCTATGACACATTTCAACCCATTCCATGACAACATAGATCTCTAGGGGTCCCAGGAATCCTAAGGACATATCTCATTTGTTGAAATTAGTTGAAAGGGGTCATAGGGTATCCTATGACCACTTTCAACCCATTCCATAACAACATACATCCCTAGGGGTCCTAGGATTCCTAAGGACATATCTCATTTGTTGAAATGAGTTGCTTTTGACCCATTCTATGATAAAATGAGTCTCTAGGGGTCCTAGGACCCTTAGGGCCATATTTAATTTGTTTTAATGGGTTGAAATAGGTCATAGGGTATCTTATGACCCTTTCAACCCATTCCATGACAACATATGTTCCTAGGGGTCCTATGTGCCTAGGGACATATCTCATTTATTCGATGGGTCAAAAGGGGTCATAGGGTATTCTATGACCTCTTTCAACCTATTCTATGACATCATATCTTCCTATGTATCCTAGGAACCCTATGGACATATCTCATGTGCTCGAATGGGTGGAAATGGGTCATAGGGTACCTTATGATGCCTTTTAACCCATTCCATGACAACATATATTCCTAGGGGTCTTAGGACCCTTAGCGACATATATAATGTGATTGGACGTGATAAAATGGGTCATAGGGTATCTTATGACCCCTTTCAACCCATTCCATGGCAACATATCTGTCTAGGTGTCCTAAAAGCTCTAGAGGAATAAATCATTTGTTTAAATGGGTCAAAAGACTTCATAGGGTAACTTATGACCCCTTTTAACCCATTCGATGAAAACATATGTCTATAGGGTTCTTACGACCCCTAGGGACATATCTCATTTTTTTGAATAGGTCAAAAGGGGTCATATGGTATCATATGACCCCTTTCGACCCATTCATGATTGAAAGGGGTCATAGCGTACCCTATGACCCATTCCAATCCATTCCATGACAACATACATCACGAGGGGTCCTAGGACCCCTAGGGATATATCTCATTTGTTCGAATGGGTCTAAACCTGGATCATATGATACCCTATAACCCCTTTCAACCCATCCCATGATAATATACATCTCTAGGGGTCCTAGGACCCCTAGGGACATATCTCATTTGTTTGGATGGGTCAAAATGGGTCACAGGTTATCTTATGACCCCTTTCGAATCATCCCATGACAACATACATACCGAGGGGTTCTAGGACCCCTAGAGAAATATCTCTTTTTTTGAATGGGGGAAAAGGGGTCATATGATATCCTATGACCCCTTACAACGCATTCCATGACAACATACATCCCTAGGGGTCCTAGGACCCCTAACAACATATGTCATTTATGTGAATGAGTCGAAAGGGGTCATAGGGTATTCTATGACCCCTTTTAACACATTCCATGATAACATACACCCCTAGGACCCCTAGGGACATATCTCATTTGTTAGAATGGGTGGAAAGGGGTCTTAGGGTATCCTATGACCCCTTTCAACCCATTCCATGACAAAAGTAATTTCATAGGGGTCTTAGGACCCTTAGCAAAAGATATAATATGATTGAATGGGTTGAAAGGGGTCATAGGGTCCCCAAAGACATATATAATGTGATTGAATGGGTTGAAAGGGGTCATAGGGTATCTTATGACCCTGTCAACCCATTCCAGGGTAACATGACATGTTTTATCTATTCAAATGGGTTGAGATGGTGCATAGGGTACCCTATGATCCCTTTTCACCCATTCCATGACAACATAAGTCCCTAGGGGTCCTACGGGCCTAAGACCCCTAGGGACATATTTTATTTGTTTAAATGGGTTGAAAATTGTCATAGGGTATCCTATGACCCCTTTTGACTCATTTCATTACAACATATATCCCTAGGGGTCTTAAATCTCATTTATTTGAATGGGCTGAAAGGGGTCATAAAGCATCTTATGACCCCTTTTGACCCATTCCATGAAAACATACATCCCTAGGAGTCACCAAATGGGTTGAAAGGGATCATAGGGTACCCTAAGACCACTTTTGACTCATCCAAACATATGAAATATGTGTTTAGGGGTCCTAGGACCATTAGGAACATATACTATCATATAATAAACTATGAATCCTTTATACCCATTGGAATAAATGGCATATGTCCCTAGGGGTCCCCCTAGGAACATATATTGTCAACAAATATATATAGTATATTTAAAAACATAGTATATTAAAATATAGTGTATTAGATATATATTATATAAACAAAATTATGCTATAATATAATATATACTATATCCTATAATATACTCTAATACAATATATATTATAATTTAATAATAATATAAGTAAATATATACTTTATATATTATAATATATACATACTATATATTATAGTATATACTACACACTATAAATATATATTCAATATAAATAAATATATAATATATAGGTACTTATTATATGTAACTAGAAGCCTATATTAAATTGCAGAAATGAAAAAATTCATTTGGGCAACAATATATTGCGTATTCAATATAATGGGTATGAAGTATGAAGAGCTTAGAGAAACTATACAAAGTTCATAATATATCACAAAATAACAGACTCAAAAACATCGAGAAGCTTGCTATTCCTCTCCATTTGGGTCCTAATCATCATTAGAAACCAAAGAGTAAAAAGATAGTATCAAAAAGTTCATCGTTCCAACCTACAAGCACACATTCTTTAGAAGTATTGTCATTAGGTTCTTTGGACTCTTCATTACCACTAATAGCAGTTGTAAAATTCTGAACATTATTGGAAATTTGTAGATCTTCCATCCTCTTCTCAAGCTGATTTATTTTAATAGGATCCTAAATATCTTTGAATTGATCAAAATATTGGAAGGTCTTGACCACTTCTTTGTGAATAAGAAAAATGCCCTCTTGAACTAACATCATAAATTGAGCCATAGAAACTTCCAAGGAAAGAGAAAATTGTGACATAATGAAAACAATTGGTAAGTTTACATGTAAACCTAGTAACTCTTCTATATTTCTTCTAAAAGACCTATTCATTTCTCACTTTCCAAAGGAACCATAAGATCTCACAAGTAAGAACATAACAAAATATGTTAAGTTTAGAATCAAAGGCTTCAACATGTCTTGCTAAGATTTCACTCCAATAAAAACTTGGTTTTGAATTCCACACAATGGGATTTCCTAAAAGGATCAAGTAAACCATAGTGGAAAAATCACATTGAAATGAGACATGTTCAAAAGATTCAATTGAGTTATAAATCTCGCAATGCCTAGGATCAGGACCCAATGATTCCATATTGGAGCCTAAAGAAAGTTTTTAAAGTAACAATAACCACCTAAAACATAACTTGTTTGGTTCAACTTTCTACTACCAAAAATATTGAAAAAAGAAACACTGATAAGAAAATGGAGAGAAAAAACCCCAGCCTAGATCACTCTTTGGTAGATATCTAGATCTAAAACAACCATATTATATATTTTCTTTGAAGTTACTTCATTAAGAATCGTCCCATCATGCCACATCATCTATTTAAGAAAACTATCTGAATCAATTACCTTAGAAAAGTTACAGTTACCAAGTGCCTTAATAATCAATGTATACGTTTTTTTGTGAGACCGAGGAATGCCAAACATGGTTCTAATTTCCTCCCAAGTTCCCAACTGATTATTAATCATTAGGTCATTGATTAATGAAATACAAAGACCATTCCAATGCTTGGATGAACAACTTGTGTAAGTGCCAATGATTTCTCATTTAAATTCAAACCCCACCAAATTGATCTATCTGAGACAATATAAGATGGACAAGACCCAACTATAGCTCTAACTGGAGCTATGGCTGGAAGGAATATCTTTGCATGGGTCCAAACCTTCCACAAGGTAGAAAACACATTAGAGCCAAAAATCTTAATTTTAAAGCCCCCCATCAACATGTCACAAAATAGGACATTCCTCCAATTTTTACCCTTGAAGATAGTGGAGCATTGAATATTATGTCTAATCAACACTTTCCAATGCTCATCCCCATGGATAGCCTTTAATATCCATTTTGAGGCAAGAGAAATAGCATGTTTCTTGAGATCCTTTGATCCAAAGCCTCCTAATTGTTTGGGTTTACAACACCAATTCCAATTCACACAATGTTTTTTGTTTCCCATCCCCATCATACCACATAAAATCTCTCAATATGTTCACCAAAATGTATAGTAAAAAGGGGAACAAAATATATAAGGGATTTGCCTATCTTTTCCTAATGCACAATTGAGAGGAAGATGACCTAACGGGCTTGAATAAAATTTAAACACTAAGTAAGTGAAATGATCCTTCACGATAATAATTAAGATGAAACAAATTTGGATAAAATGACCTAATTATGTAAGATAAATGACTAAATAAGAAAATATAAACACTTTGATAAAAGACAAAGTGATGAAAAAATATAGGAATTTATAAAAGCTAGAAATGGAAACTTGAAAATATAACTAAAATGTGATTTAAATATGAGCTGAAGTTACTAGGTACAAAATACCTTGGGCATTTTGTTCCTGGGAACAAGAGACTTGGGGAATTTGGCTTCTAGGGATTCTACCCAAAACAATGAATTCTAGCTTGAGTATTACATCGCTAATTAGCAATAATAAAATATAATGTATTATGTAATGAGGATTGCAAGGATGTTCATGTCAATTACTTCATTTCTAAGACCTTTAAGAAATATTCATGTTTCTATGGTAACATTTTTAAAGATACTCATGGTGTGTTTTATTTTTTTCATAAAATATTTAGTTGATGTTTCATGTTGAACCTTAATGCACCATATACATCATTTTGTGATGAATCATGCTTGTCCCTCTCCTAGAGTTTCCCTTATTCATGAAGAAATCATTAATATGTTGGTCAATGATCTCTCTACTAGATATGAAGCATTGGAGATTAGTGATGGGTCCTCTTCCCATAAGGATGCTTTGGTCCCAGAGGAATATGCTTTAAGAATATATAATCCACCCCTCAACGTATAAATAGACTTAGATGCCTCATATTCTCCTAGAGATTATTTTAATCATCAACATTTTTTAAGGCAATATATTTTTATGTATTTCCTTAATGGAATGTCACTTAACTTTATATTAAATAAAAATTAAGGATAACAAACTTTCTCCCATTCCAACAAATTAATACAAAATGACTCTTACCTCCTAAGTGGACACAAATGATGTTAATAAAGATGTACATTCCCACACAAGGATCCATCCTTATTCATCTATTCATCCCCTTTTAGTTTCAAAATGTGCTTATAGTTACCATTTTTGAAGAGTCCTATGATGACATGATAGTCATTTCCCATTAGATTTACAAATAAATTAAAATTTTAGTTTCGACTCTACTATTAAACAAGGATGTAGTGGATAAGGTTTTGGATGCATGCAAGAGCAATCGAGGTCCCTATACAACATGTATCCCAATATAACACAGAAGGCATAGGATTTTGTATTCCTTCATTGCCAATCCCTTTACCAACAATTGACCTTCCCCTTGCACAGTATAAGACACATTTTTCCTAAAACTAATTGCTTATTTGGAGACAATATAATTTGAATGAGACTCTTTGAAGACAAATTTCTCATTCTTTGTCCTATAAGAAATAAGGTAACAAATTAAAAATGTGATTTTGTAGATTTTTTTGTACTTAGATCATCATATGTATGGTCATACTATTTCCTATTGAAGAGAATTAGGGAAGCATATATATTTAAAATATTACTCTCATTCCTACAACATTTGATATTGGATTTATTTTTTATTCAACTTTCCATATGATACCATAACATTTTTAGACCTATTATGTCAGTCCTCACTATGTGATACTATTAGCTTACTTTTTTAGAGCATTTAAATTCATCCTTGGTAGTAAATTTTCATTTGTAATAATGTTTGGGTAGCAACATAATAGCCTAATTATTCTTGTTTCTATGTTAGGGGAAATTATAATTTTCACAAAATAATTCTTCTTAAGAATTCACTAACCCTTTGATTGAGTTTTTTTTTTTTAAAGATGTTATTCTTTGCATAGAATTGTTTGTCCTTCATGATGATCTTATCCTTGCTTGGAGGTGTGTAAGAAAGTTAATATATTTTATAAATGAGTCTCTCCTTGGTATTGAAAGTGTGTAATACTTTACCGAGATTTCCCTTTCCTATAAATTTGGACACATTATCATTCTAATCTTCTTTCCCTTTTAGAGTTGAAGATGTCATTTCTATTGAAGGGATCAACTTTCAAGATTGAAAAATGTTGTCTTGGAGTTGTATGAGCATTTTATTTATGAAAAATACAATCCAACAATTTCTAAATGACTTGCAATTAGAAGAAGACAAAGCCTTTGGAACTTGTGCACTTAAATGTGTTTGGCTCCAAGGAGGACACCTCTTTTGAAGGTGCTAATTATTTTATCACTTTTCCTAATGATTCTATTCACAAAGTATGAGTTAATATGTTCAATAGGAAATCAAAACTTTTTACCAAATGTAAAATTCAAAAAGTTATGGTGGAGAATCAAATGGGGAATCAGGTCAAGTGTTTGAAAAAGATAATGGGGAAGACATTCTCTTTGGAGTTTGACATCTTTTATTTAGCTGATACGCTATTTGGGGGAGCTTTGCTCTTGGAGAAAAAAATAAAACACTTTAATCTAATTTATGTGTTTATTACAAGGTACTATATAATGACAATTTTTTTAAATTATTGTTTTACGTTGATGACATGTTAGTAACCAATAATAGCATAAGGGTTGTTTGTGATTTGAAACAACATTTAGCTCACAAGTTTGCAATGAAGAATTTAGGAGTAGAAAAAATGACCCTTAGTATGACCAAAATTTGGGATAGATGGAACATAGACAACATATTATCTTAAAAAAAGCACAGTCACAAGATATGGATAGATATAGTATGATAGGTGCTAATTAGGTTGATCACTTTTTTCTATCATTTGAAATATGTCATAAGATACAAACAGTTCAAGATTTAATGAAAGGTAGCTTCATGCATCTTATGGTTTGCACTCATCTTAGGATATTGCCCATGTAGTGGGAGTAGTGAATAGATTTATTACTTTTGTTTATCATTTGAAATGTGTCCTAGGATGATCCTATTTTCCATAGACTATAATGAAAATGTGCTCTCCTTTGAGCTTCTCGTAGGCTAGGGTTTTGTGCCCTAGCACTGACCCTTCCTGCTCTATTTGTTTTGTGCGGCTATGTGTGTGAATGGTAGTGTTCTTCAGAGGTGTGCAAGGGTTGAGTGTTGTTGTGTGGATTAGTTGTGAGGGAGTTTTTTTGCTTGGCTCTTATGGCCATGAGCAGGGTTGCCAAGAGTCTCATTCTTGGTGGCGCCTTAGCTTATGGTGGATCTTCTCATGGGGTGAGTTCACAGGAGAAGGAGACATTTTATGTTAGTGAGTGCTCAAAGTTAAATAAAGTTAATGGCTGCCTTCCACATAGCTAGGATCAACCTACACTGGTTATCCCTCCGAAGGTAATAATGGAAGATGTCGACTATTTGGCCACACATGCATTGATATTCAAGTTTCTTGGTATCCAAATTTCCCTATTGGCTTTGGAACCTGGATTCACCATTCATGGTAGGTGGAAGGTGATATGGATATTATGCTGGCTAGTGATAGCTACTTTTTGATGGCTTTCTCTTGCATGTCAGATCGAAACCAAGTCTTTGAGGGAGACCCATATTTTGATGACCATGTGGCTCTTTTGGTGAAACCTAGCATATAGGGTTCAATTTTGTTGAGGATCTCTCTTCGAGGGTTCCTGTTTGGGTTTGCCTACCACGACTTCCTTTGGAGTTCTGGCGAGAGGATATCCTTCAACAAATTGTCATTGTGCTTGGGAAGCCAACTGCTATAACACATTAATCACTGGATAAAAAGGTTATTTTTATGCCTGTATTTGTGTTGAAATTGATTTAAATAATCCTTTACCAAATTCTTTGGAAATTTTCCTAAGCTCTTCCTCTTGGATTCAACAGCTAGACTATGAATCCCTTCCCTTTCGATGCCACATTTGTCATGTGTATGGTCATTTACAGTGCCAATTCCCTCAAGCCTCTAAAGGCATTGGTACCCCAGGCGGGTTCTCAGGCCCAAGGATGGCTAATGATGGTAAAGGGAATGGTCAAACTGCTAGTACTAGAAAATGGAATGTTCAGACTGATAGTACTGGTAAAGGGACAACTCAAATGAACACTTCAAGTCAAGGGAAAGGGCCATCCAATACTACTGGTCCTAATAAGGATGGTTTTATCCCTATTTGAAACCGTGCTAACAGGAGGGGTCATAAACGATCTCATCTAGATTAGCAAGTGGACTCAGGGTTCAATCAATTTGAGGTGCTCGACAACATGGTCATAGAAGAAGGCATTCCTATAGAGGCATAGTGTGGGGTTACTGGCTCAGAGGGGAGGAATTCTATTCTTAGTGGCAACCAGGATGTTGTAGTTCAACAGAAGCCAGAGACCTCTATTGGTCCTGAGTCCAGTGCCCTTGTGATTTCTCCTGCTCCACAAGAAAATGATATTCTTTTGGCAGATTTGGTCAAAAATGTGTTTGTCTTTGGTAAAGGAAAGGGATCTTCTCTTGCTTTGGGCCTGATGCAAAGACCTTTTAAGAAAGTCTCTTTTGCTACTCCCTCAAGAGTTGGGCAAAAGCAGGATCAAGAAAAATTAAACTTACAGGAGATTTACTGGTAGAGTCTAGGGCTGCAAAGACCATGGATGAACATTTTCCCTACTCTACTCAATGATTATTCTCTCATGGAATGTGAGGGGGTTGAATAGAATCCCCAAAAAAAAATCTATTCATGAGCTGGTGGCTGATCATTCTCCAGATATCCTTTGTATCCAGGAGACCAAGCTTCCACTGGATTCCATGTCTAGATGCGCTTCTAAAATTTGGTTTCTGGGGCAATATCAATGTGTTGGTGCTTTGGGGAGCTTTGTTGGTCTTGCCATTTGTTGGGATCCTAGGAAAGTTAAGCCTCTCTACTGAATCTCTTGCCACTCGAATCTCTCAATGGTGGCCTCTTCTCTAGAAACTAGAGAGATGATTCTTGTTACTAATGTGTATGCCCTTATTGATCTCCTTGGCAAGATTAAGCTCTGGACACATATTAGGCCTGTCAGAACCTGTCACCCATTCTTGCCTTGGATTGTGGCCAAAGATTTCAACTCTGTCATCAATCTAAAGGAGAATTGGGGTGGGCTGGCTCGCTTGGGTCCTTCTAAGCTTCTTTTGGAAAATATAGATCTTTTTCATCTCTCTGATGTCAAACTTCTTAATGGGCTCTTTACTTGGAACAATAGAAGGGCTGGAGATGATGCCATCTTGGAACACTTGGATAGGTTCCTAATTTCTTACTTTTGGAATTGTGGCTCTCTTTCTCTCTCTTTTGAAATTCTTGATTGGAGAGGCTCTGACCACTAGCCTATCAAGCTCATGACTAGTTATGTTGCTGTCACCAAGAAGCCTCCCTTTAAGTTCTAGCTGATGTGGCTTCATGACACTTCTCTCCATAATTTAATGGCTCACTGGTGCAGATAGGGAGGCCCTGCCTATGGCACTGCTATATTCTCCTTCTCTAAAAAATTATAGTATGTCAAAAGGAAGTTGAAGAATTGGATTAGGAATTATTTTGGTAATCTCCACAATATGAAGAAGAGAGCTCATGATCATCTTGATGTTATTACTAGGCAGATTTGGGAATTGGGTTTTTTTGAAGCTCTTGGCATAGCAGAGTGGGATCTTAGAGAAGAAATTTATTGGAAACAAAAGGCTTGAGTTGACTGGCTTCAAGAAGGAGACAAGAACACCACATTTTTCCATAAATTTGTGTAGGCTCGACTTAATAGGAGTTACATTTCTTCTCTTGTTACTTTTGATAGGATGCATCTAACCTCCTCTCAAGCTATGTCCATGGAAGCTATTCAGTTTTACTCAGCTCTCTTTTTAGATGACTTGCCTCTAGTGGAGATTGAGGAGAATACAATCTTGTCCTGTAATCCCTCTATTGTGACCAAGGAGATGAATGACTCTCTTATGCGGCCAATTTGTATGTTTGACTTGGAGGAGGTGGTCTTCAACTTGCGTAAGGGCAAAGCTCCAAGGCCTGATGGCTTCCCTATTTAATTCTTCTAGGAATTTTGGGATATTATCAATCATGACCTTTTGGATGTGGTTCAACAATTCTATTCCAACAAAGATATGCTCTAGGCCTTGAATGCTACTTTCCTAGTCCTCATTCCAAAGAAGGAAGAGGCTAATCAGCTGGACTTCTTTAGGCCCATTGCTCTTTGTAATGTGGTCTATAAAATCATTAATAAGCTCCCAGCGAAGAGGCTTAAATTTTGGCTTCCCATGGTTATCTCTGAGGAACAAGGGGGTTTGTGGCTGGAAAACAAATTTTGGATGGGGTGGTTATTGCTTCTGAAGCCATTCACTCTATGTGTACTTCTAGAGAATGCACCATGTTCATCAAGCTTGATATGGCTAAGGTTTATGATAGAGTCAATTGGGTTTCTTGCAGAAAGTTCTTCTGGCTTTTGGCTTCAGTCACAAATGGGTTAGTTGGGTTTTGAGCTGTGTTACTAATCCCTCCTTCTTGGTCCTTCTTAATGGTAAACCGTCAGATCTTTTTGGGGCCTCTAGGTGTCTTTGCTAGGGAGACCCCCTTTCTCCTTAATTGTTTATCATTATGGCCAAGGGACTTGGCAGACTTATCAAGTCTCATGTTTCACAAAATCTAATTCAGGGCTGGTAATGGGGAAATGGTTTGCCCACTCTTTCCCACCTCTAGTTTGTTGATGATATGACCCTTGCTAGGAGAGCTCAGATTTAGGAAGCTAAAGCCATTCGGCTCCCCTTAGATACTGATTTGGCTACCTCTAGTTAGAAAATCAACGACCACAAGTCCTCTATTTTTTTCTTCAACACTCCTGAGCCTATCCTGTTAGGCCCACTTGCCGTTGCACCAAAAGCCATGACTATTAGTGAACATGGAACACCACATAATTAACCACCTGTGGGCAGGGGAGCGCGTCGCATCACCCAACAATCTCCCCCTCGACGTGCATACCAGATGCTTACGCGAGTCGAGAAGGCACCGAGGAGATTTGAACCCATGACCAGGCCAAAACCAGGCTCTGATACCAATTGTAGGGCCCATTTGCCGTTGCACCAAAAGCCATGACTGTTAGTGAACATGGAACACCACATAATTAACCACCTGTGGGCAGGGGAGGGCGTCGCATCACCCAACATATTCAGCAGAGGATTTCTTATATCCTAAGATTTCAGATTGAGTCTCTCCCTCAGACTTACTTGGGGGTCCCCATTGAGGTGGGAAGACAGTCCAGGATTTTTTGGCAGAACTTGCTCGACAAGCTTTGACAAAAAGTCAATCATTGGACTCATAGGTGGCTCTCTACTACTGGTAGAGTGACTATCTTGCAGTACAAAGAAGCATGGTTCAGGTTGCCCCAACGTATTTTCTTAAGGAATTTGATGCTCTTTCTTGCCAATTTCTTTGGAGCGGCAATTTGCAAAAATAATAAATGAAGCCTCATCAATTGGGATATTGTCTGCAAGCAAAAAAAGGAAGGAGGCTCGGGCCTTTGTTCTACTATCTTGTGTAGTCAAGCTCTTGCTGCCAAACTCTATTGGCATCAGTGTTCCTGTTAGTCTCAACTTTGGGCTCGTATCCTGTCACACAAGTATTTACCTGGCGTTGAACCTTGAGATGTTTCTAGGTTTCCTCTTGAGTGAAGAGGGTTTATGGTGTGGAATACCCTCAATATTTGTGCTCACCTAGTGAAGAGAAGTCTATTTTGGATCTATAACATAGGCACTAAGGCTCTATTTTGGAGTGATTCCTAGAATGGGCACCCTCCTCTCTTATCCTCTCATCCACACTTACAACCTCTTTGTGATTTTTTCCTTTCTACTAGATGGAATAAGGTGGGCTCATTACAAGGAGGCTCATAACCTGGGCCTTGCTATTGGTTACAGATGGAAGAATTCTTCTGAATGGCCACCAGGCAGCTCTTTGGGGGATTGGTTGGAGCTTTCTCAGATCTTGGATTCTAGGGAGTGCAACTCTCTGCAGGAACTTAATATTTTGGCTTGGGGAGGTGCTTCTTCTAGAAAGTATTCTATTTCTTTAGGGTACCTTGTGCTAACTAAGAAAATTTTTGGCGAGGTGGGGGTCTCTTGGTGGAAGAAAGCTTGGAATAGCTTTTCTTGGCCTAAGTGTAACTTTTTCCTCTGGATTCTGGTTTATAATCGCTGTCTTACTTGGGAGAATCTTTGCAAGAGAGGCTTCTAGAGGCCCTCCATCTATTTCTTATGCCACAATATTGAAGAGATTGTTTCCCACCTTTTTTTCCAGTGCCTCTTTGTCAAGTAGATTTGGCACTCCTAGTGGAGTGTGTGGGGATGCATGTGCTGGCATGTTTCTTCCTTGTTTGAGTTTTGGGACTGTCTTGGCCATCCCCTTCCAAGACCTCTTTTCTTTAAGTTTCTTTGACTATTGGCCCTTCCCTTATTTTATAGCATGTTTGGCTTGAGAGAAATAGGAGGATCTTTCATGATGTTCAGTTGGGGATCAGGCACCTGTGGGGGAAAATTGCTAATTCTCTTCATGAAAAACTATTGGCTAAATGTGACTTTGGTGGAGGTTTGGACCCTGGAGATGCTGGTATTTACTCACGCGTTTCCTTTGCTCTTCTAGGTAGCGCTCCCTCTCTCCCCTAGAGACGCTCTGGGAATAGAGCTAGGCAGTGCTCTTAGCATGTTAATCGTGAGGGGCATTAGACTCCTCCCTAGGCTGAAGTTCTTAAAATCAACACCGATGACTCTTCCTAGGGGAAATCCTGGACCAGCTAGCATTGGGGGAGTTGGGCATGACAACTTTGGTGATGTTCAGTTTCTGTTTTCTATCTACAACCTGGGTTACCACACAAATAACCTTATGGAAGCCCTTACTATCTTGGTTGCAGTGGAATAGTGCTGTCAACGTGGCTGGAGAAGAATTACTTGTGAGACTGACTCACAGGTCGTTGTGAATTTATTGAATAGACAGAACCTTGTAGATGTGGATTTACATTAGGCTCTGGTTATTCAATAGATCACTCAGTTATGCAATTCTTTGGATTATGTGTCTTTTATGCATATCCCTCATGAGTGGAACGGTGTGGCTGATTGCTTGGTTAAATGGGCCTTCGAGCATGCGCTGGATTGGAACATTGTTGATCATAGGATGCTTCCCCCTAATTTATCTCATAAGCTGGCTCAACTTGTGGACCAGGATAAAGCTCTTTAGTGCTCTTTGTTTCCTCTGTTGTTCTGTTATCTTTGGTATTCAATAAATTTTTTACCCCTCTTTTAGTATTAAATGTGTCCTAAGATACAAACAATTCAAGATTTAATGAAAGGTATTCGATATTCGTGAGGAGTAGACAGCTTCATGCATCTTATGGTTTGTATAGCCCAGTAAATAGATTTATTAGTAATCTATTAAGTGGATCTTGAGGTATTTAAAATGGACTTCAGATTATGGCTAAAGGAAGAGATGGAAAAATACAAATCTTCATTAATTCTATATGACCAGTGATTTGTACAAACAAAGTAATGAAGATTTGCACAAACAACAAAGACACACTACTGGTTATGTCTTCACTTATGGCATGGTAGCCATTAGCTGTATCTCTAGATTGCAACAAGTGTGTGTTCTTTCTACCACTAAGGTTGAGTACTTTTGCTCCAATTGACTATGTGGAAGAGATGATTTGGTTGTAATCGTTGGGTGGATTGGGATGCAAGCAACATGTTTTCACTCTATTTTGAGACAATAATATTCGCTCCACGAAGAATGTGAAATTTCACAATTGCATCAAACATACTTAACTGTGATATTATTTTACCTAAAGTGTGCTTGAAGAAGGCAAGGTGCAAGTTGATGCATTGACAAGGGACAAGGGTTGGTCTGAGGAAGAAGTTGGGGTTTTGTAGGGCTTCTATCAGCATTGTCAGCATGCCACAATAGGACCAAATTAGGGCATTCTTCTTTGAAGTGTTGTAACAGTTGTTGGATTTCAAGTGGGAGGTACAAATTGATTATATGAAGTTTAACTGTCCTTAATTTTTCGCTCTCATACTTTGTTTTTTATTATTCCATTCGAAGGCTTCTTTATTAAAGATGAATAATGTAACATTTCATCATTCTGAACAAACAAAGTATTTCTTTGCTGCTGTGTATGCACAGAATAAAGATTAATACAGAGAATTCTCCCTACTTCAAAGTGAATGTAGCCAATTTGATAAATCATTATAAATCCAATGTTTTGAGTCTTAAGTCGTACATTATTTGATGTTTTTATTCCCACTTCATAATCAATAAAGATGACCATACAAAAGTTTTTCATGGAGAACAACAGCTTCCTCAAATTACCAGCCTCTTTAAATAAACAAGATTGTTCAATATGCTTTTTATATTCATTTCTTCAACCCATAAACTGATGGATGCAAGAGATTGATCAACACATGGAACCAGAATCTAAAAATATTTGATAGAAGTGGAGTCAAGAAGAACTCTAAATGAAATAACTTCAACACAATAGTGAAGAGAAATAGAATTGTAGTGCCAGATAAAAATGGAAAGGTGAATATGAGAAAATATGCCCTGTTGTCATTCATAAGGGCAATTATTGCCCACTTGAAATGAACCATTTTACATATTTCATTCGGAGACCCAACCATCATGATATTCAAGCAAAAGGAGCTCTATTTGAGCAATGAAAATCAATAACATTGCTTTAAAAAAGAGGTAATCTATTGTTTAATTAGGGCGAGGTGTTTTTCTTGGGACGGAGGCGGGGTTTTATATAGGGAAAGGGGTATGGGGTATTAGGAGGGGAGTGGAGGGGTAATAAAAAATTAGTTTGAGGTAGCATTTTTTTGAAAATAGGAAGATTCTTTAGTATTCTATAAACATGCATAATATAGTTTACTAACTGAAACCCCTGCATGTTTGAAAAATGCTGATCATGTCCTCTGATTTTTAGAAGCAAAGCGCAGAATAACATAAAAGAAGATCCTATAAATGATTGCCCAACCAAAAAGATAAGCCAGGCTTCCCCATTTGTCCATTTTATCTGTACTGATGGACAAACTTGTTAAAATTTGGGGCCCATACAAGGCACAGTCTCCTGATTCATTAAAGCTGTAGCATGCACTCCTTGAATACTCATTCATGATCATGCCTTCATAGGAATACTTGATTGTAGAAATATAGTGCATCCATTTCCAGTAGATTGGAATGCTGCCTCCTGGAATGAAAAAACCACAGAAGAGAAAGAATATGGCAGTGAAGGCGATAACTGCAGCATAGCCCAAGATATAATTTGGCACCACTGAACTCACAAACACAACGAATGAATTGGTGGTTGTAAGAGAGACAAAGAGGAGAAGCACAAAGTAGTAGAAGTCTCCTCGCAGATTCAAGGCGAACCACACTATGATGAAATATGTTAGAGCCTGAAAAAAAAGAAGTTTTTATATAATTAGGACATATTTTTCATCTCACTATTAGCATTCGATCAAATTCATTGATTCATGTTTTGTGAGTAGTACTTCGCAAGAACCTAATTCTCATAACAATGAACGGAACATTTAACACTTAGAGTACTTAACATTTATGAGACACAATACTTGTTGGAAGAGTTACAAATAGGGTTGCAAGTAAAGTGGGCTGAATTAGGGAGGAAATTCTGTAGTCTGTTTGAGAGGGAGTAATACTGGGATGGGTGAGCTCTTGGGAAGTCTCGATACTTCACCTCTGTCAGTATCACCTAGATGCAATGGGCACTAAATGTTCCATTCACCCTCACAAGAGATGTGTTCTTGTGAACTACTGCTCATAAAATATAGGTCAATAAATTCGACTCAAAAATTACACAATTGAACCTAGATAGCAAAGTCTATGTAAAATATTAAAAAATATCAAGAAATTTTATTAAAAGACCAATAATTTTAAGCATACCTGGATGAATAAGAAAGGCAAATAAGTAATGAGGCCTGAAATGGCATATGAGGAGGCTCTATATGCATTGTGTGAGGTCTCCCTTATGAATATGAAACGTTCTTGTATGAAGGCTGGCACTGCATCATTTGAAGAGAAGAAGAAGAGGCAAACTGTGGATATGAAGAAAGAGAGAACATTGGTCATGCCTTGCACATCTTCTTTTGGCTTTAAAAACATGGTGGCCATCATCAACCCCATCACTGTCAGTACTACTTGTCTTGATAAAAATAACTCTGGTGTTCTCTGGATGTTTTGAAAGTTGCGCCTTATCAAAATTAACACTTCTTTCCCAAATGAATTTGGGAACTTTGGGCCCAATTCAGATGCATGTTTTCTAGAGGAATTCTTGAAATAATCAGACTCATGAAGAGTGAATTCACTTCCATGAGGTGTTGATTCAGCTGAAGATATGACTTCTGTAGAGTCGATGTAGTTTGGTGAAATGGGTCTGCATTATATGTTAAAATCAATCATTAATTTATATCATGTTAGTAAAATAAAAATTAAATACAATAAAATACATACTAAATAGAATGATTATTATATTCTAGATAAAAGTTTACAATATAACAGTAAGTTGTGAGTACTTTATTTAGGAAGTTTTGAGTTTGAATCTATTCAAACTTAATACAAAATAATAATTAATTAGAACAAATAATAATAAATAATCTACATTTCAGCCCATTACCTAATTTACATCAATTCTTATTTATTATTTTTTGCAATCTAATTTTTATATGTTATGAATGTTAGATTATCAAATGTAATCCCAAACATCTGTTTAAATATAATTGCTGAAAGCAACAAATTGCATACAAGCCAATATTGCTTAAAGCTGAATTAATTTCTGAAATTCATTTATCTACCTTTTCATAGGGGTAAAATTGTAGGCCTTAACAACAGTTGCTTCACCCTTCTTCCTTTTGGGAGTTCGAATGCTACTGTCGAAATGGTCAGATAACTCACTATGAATATCCACTGAGATAGATGCATCTGCCTCATCATACATCTGCCATGTGCTTGGGCTTCGCAATGCCATTTTTCCTGCATTCTCAAAGCTCGTCCTTTTTGGCACCTATCACATCACAATTGAAAGAAATACAAAATTGTAACACAAAGAAATTATTTTACTCATTCAATAGATTATACCAACATTTTAATGGAATGATCGAAAATTAAATTAAAGAAGGGATTACACAAATTTCTTGATAGAATGATCGAAAATCAAATGAAAGAAATTATTCTATTGATTGCAGGGATTATACAAATTTCTTGATAGAATGATCTAAAATCAAACTAAAGAAATTATTCTATTGATTCAAGAGATTACATGAACTTTTTATCAAATGATAACAAATCAAACTATAGAAATTATTCTATTGATTCAAAAGATTACATGAACTTCTTGATTGAATGATTGAAAATCAAACTAAATAATAATGAATCAATTAAAACTGTCTCATTATATAAAGATCTTAGATAATCTAATTTGATCATACAAATCTTACACAAAAATATTAAATATTAAAACTATATAAACTAAAGGCCTAAAACAATGCAAGTAAAAAAACAAACAATCTCCATTGCAACATTTCTTGTAATTCGATTATAACTTTACAAGTTTTTGAAATGAGGAAACTTCTAACTAGTCATTCAAAGCATATGTTGAGAAGGGCAGCAATCGATGTACCGAATAAGCAGAAACTACTGATATGTCTATTTCATTTTTGATTGATGGAGGTCTAACTTTGGTGTTGTAGTATTCAGCGAGCGCAGAGACAGTGAGAGAGGAACGATCATATTCTTGAATCACATCCAACAAACACTCGATGCTGTTCTCGCCCTTCGGCACCTTGCGCCCCATGTTAGATAAGAGAGTTCCCACATCCTTGGGAGATCCTTGATATATTAGTTGCCCCCTGCACAATCCACACCATTTTTCTATTCCATGTCAATTTCATTAGATTTGGTAAAAAGGAAAAAATCACATCAATTTGAATTATAAGGTATGATCTAAAATATTTTGATTGTAATATAAGTTAATTTAGAATTAATGATGAATAGTATTGTAGATTGAGGAATTTGATGTTATCTATGATGTAAAAGTCAACTTGATCGATATTTGATATTATAGATTGTGGAAATTTGATATTATCTTGAATCATGAAATATGATTTGAAACATACTTTTGCCAAACAAAACATAAGAATCGAAAATGTGGGTACCTTGCGAGAATGATGAGATTGTCAAGTAGGGAGAGAATGCGGTGGGAGGGCTGGTGGATGGTCAAGATCACCACACTGCCATCCATGGCGACATCGTGGACTTTCTCGATAACGCTGTGAGCACTTGAGGAGTCGAGACCAGATGTGGGTTCATCTAGAAACAACAATCCCGGCCCATGAATTATGTCTACTCCGATTGAAACTCGTCGTCGCTCCCCACCAGAAACTCCTCGTACTTCCTCGTTCCCAATGTAAGTGTTTCGAGCATTCTACCAAATCATAGAAACGCAAAACATGGATCTTTTTATCATTTTGTTTATCTTGAATCATATGAAGTGTGAGCTGAAATATTGATGTAAAAAATTCTGATACGAATTAATTATGAAATAATAATGATCAATATTACGAATTGTGAAAAGTTCATATTATCTTGAATCATAGAACATTATCATCAATATAAAAAATTTTAACACAAAATAATTTAAAAATAACAGTGATCAATATTATAGATTGTGAAGATTTGATATTATTTTGTACCATGGAGTATGATGTAAAGCATCAATGCAAGAAATTGTAATGCGATCTTATTTAGAAACAACAATGATCATTACAGACCTATGAGAGAACTATTACAAGTAAGATATATTATAGAATGATACACATGTTTCATGAGTTGTAATTTACAAGATCTCGTTTCTTATGAGAATGAAATGTACACTTAGCACTCATTGTATATAGGAGATATTGAGTCTTCCCTAAAGCTCACTCGTCGCAATACTACTCACCTTCACCAACTAGATGAAATAAATGATAAATTGTTGAGTCAAATTACAGTATTGCAATCACAATTCAACTATGCAGTTTTATAGTCAAACTTATTGGTTCACATTACATGAGTAATGTTTCGCAAGAACCCATTTCTCATGAGAATGAATGGTAGACTTAACACTCATTACAAATAATTAATGCTCACAGAGGTGAGTAGTATTGAGATGGGTGAGGAGTATTGAGATGGGTGATCTTTTAAAAAGACATCACACTTGCTGACTCATAATATATGAGTAATGGTTTGTGAGAACCCATTTCTAATGAGAATGAATGATAGACTTAGCACTCATTATATATAGGTAATGCTCACAAAGTAACTAATATTAGAATGGGTACCGATGGCCAAATACCTCAACCACCCAGAAATTTAAAAGGAACTCACGGAAAGAAGCAGATTATAAAATTCTCAATTCAGACAAAAAGAAGTCTTACGAGCATAGACACAAGGTAATGAAATCAATTGTGAATTAGATAAAAGATAAAATGTTGCACTAGCATCACCAATCACATTGATAAAAAAGAAAAAGAATTATCCATACCGTTAAGCCAAGCTGTTCTATGAGCTTTTCAACTCTGGATTCTTTCTCCCTAAAGCTAACACTTTGTCCAAGCCTGAACTCAGCAGCATACATGAGAGTCTGATAGACAGTAAGCATGGGAAAGAGCCTGTCATCCTGCATGACATAAGCAGAGGTTCTCTTGATGAAACCCGGGCTAATCTGCTGACCATCCATGGCCACCACTCCACGCAAACTTCCACTGGCAATCCTCCCTGCAAGGCCATCAAGAAATGTAGATTTTCCCGCACCACTTGGCCCCATGACGGCCGATATTGAGCCCTTGGGCGCATGACCGCTTATCTTATGAAGCAAATCCACTTGTTCTTCCACCCATTTGCCCCCAACCTTTTGTTTCTTGATAACACTATACGTTAGGTCCCTGAATTCTAAGCCTCCAGTCACATGTTTGCTTGGTTTGGAAACCATGGCATAATTGGGTTTTGCAGTTCCTGGATAAACTGCATCACGGTGCACACGTTTTTCCTCCATGGTGATCCTCTTCTTGTTCTTCATTTTCTTCTTCAAATCAAATGTTTTGAAGAAGATGGTTTGAAGTTGCACACAAATCCTATTTCATTTACGTATATTTGTGGGGTTTCTAATTCATGTATGGACAAATTTGGTAGCTTTTTACAGGTGCTAATGAAAATGGGACTTTGAAACCGAAGCAATTATTTGTGATCTTTGCATGATTGTAGATTTAATCGATGTGGGAATGGAGAAACCCAATAGAGAGAATGGTGGTTTTTCTTCTTGTTGTGCTCTAAACGGCTATGGTGAAGTTTCCAATTCGTCAAGTTGGTGAGAAAAGCACAATTCTAAGGTATGGTGAGCTGTACAGTCTGTTTCGAGATGGAGATTTAAGAAAATTTGTAATCAATGACGGAGATCCTACGAAGTTCTTGTTTTCTTCACTCATATCGTATTCAATGGGTTTAATGATGCTGCAGGTAGCTTTCAGAATATTTTCTTGGTGAAAGTGGTGCTGCCGAGGAAGTTTGTTCTATAGAGTGGACTATCTCTTTGACGTTCATGTTTCAATTTTTTCCTTAATTGAGTTTCCTCATTTTATATGTTGTATGTTGTGGAGCGTTTTTTTTTTTTTTTTTGGGCTAGAAAATGATTATTTATGAATTTGACTTTTAGATGGTTGTAATTCTATTGAATGAGTAAACTTAGTTTTAGTTATTCAACAAATTCTTGTATGGCTCTTTCAACATTAAAGTGAAATAGTGTTGCACATTGTTTGGTCAAATGGGTATTTGATTGAATGCAGGGTATGAATATTGTGAACGAAGGACAATTATCTTTGAAATTGTAATGACAAAAATTCTCTTTAATAACAAATAACACATCATAGAAAAAAATAGAGAATTACAAGAAGTGAATAATTGCAACTACATAAACACTTGTTATCTATTACCTTAAATAAAATAATAACATTACAATTTTCAGAAAATAACACACTACAACCACGTGAGCATTTTCATTATAATAATCTATGAGCCAAAGCCACCATATGTACCACCAGAACTGCCCTTGATAAGCCTATCTATCTTCTTTATATTGAAAAGTTTAATCATTCTAGAAGGTTTTGGAGGTCGACAACCATTTTATTATTTTTTGTTACATTGAAATGACAAGGGCTTCACTCAGTGAACCTGAATCATAGCACCTATGTTCATGACATAGTAAGGAATCCCCTTATTTTCAAAAAATATTGCTCAAACTCTTTTTTCTCCACCCTCCTCCAATACCCATCCAATACTCTCCACACCATTTCCCTATATAAACCCTCACCCCCACCCAAAAAAACCCTCCTCCCTCCTATTTAAGCAATATATTGCCCATTTTAAACCTCCCCAAATACGAACACATGTAATACTATATTACCTCTTCAATGAGACTCTGTGATTGGAATATGTCGAGAATATGGCCCAAATGATTTTCAATAGTCATTGAAGTATTTTAAGGGATTTTGCACAACTTCTAGGGGCCATATCTTGTGAACCATGGAATCGATTGGCTATTTTACTTTTCGAAAACCTCTTGGTGTGCTCTACAACACAAATTAGTAAAGCACAAACCGATCAAAGTGTGACCCTTTTTTGAAGCCTCTAAAATGCTCAAAATTGAGTTCATATTTTTTGTACACCCTCCCCTCCCCCTCCCAAAAGAAAAGTTTAAATATCTTCAAAACTAGACTTGATCTTGCCACAAAATTTATTAGGAGACTTATATATATCCAAAATGAACTTTTGTGAAAATAAAAGAGGGTTAAGAGTATGAATTTCAACCTTTTTATTTCAAGCTTTGACACATTTCATCATAGTCTAGCTCTTCTTAAATCTGCAAGGAGACTTCTACTACTTTGTGTTGCTCCTCTTTGTGTCTTTCATAACCACCAATCTTTCATTGTATTTGTGAGTTTAGTGGTGCCAAAATATATATACAAAGAGAGAGCTGATCTAGATGCAGAGGTCTAGAAAGAGGGAGTAGGAGAGAGTGAGAGAGAGATGGATGTAATCTAGATATGTATAAAGATGGATATGGGGAGATAAAATGATAAATATATAGATGCAGATATGAGAGAGAAAGAGGAAAAAGTAAATAGATAGAGGGAGATAGAGAATTGTGCAAGAACAAAAATACTTTCTTTCTATTGCCTTCAATAAAATGACATTACTATATTCAAAAATTAACATTATATATACGACATCGACATGTTCATATCAATAATTTCCAAGCCAAAACTACTTTATGCACCACCAAAATTGTTAGAAATAGAAAATACTAGGGGAGGTGAATTCATATTTCACAAAATTTTGCCCAAAACTAGATATCTTTAATTAGCTTATAACTTGAATATGAAAATAAACTAATTATGTTAAACAATAACCACAACTATAAAATAATGAAACTCATAACACCACATTTTGTTACCTACGGAAACCCTGGCCAAGGGAAAACCCTGGTGGGGATGGTACCCACAAAATGATCCATTAATCAAATTTATCTTGTGAAAGATATTGACCCTGTTAGGAGTCTATTACATCCGTATAGTGTCCCAATCCTTGCTAGAGGACTTGGGCCTTGTTAGAAGCCTCAACCCTATTAGGAGTTGTTATTCAAAATTACAAATGTATGCAACATGAGCACACTGCCCAAACATGCAACATACAATGAAAAAATACAAACATAGTAGATACAAAAACCTCTTTGTTGCTGATATCTTCAATATTTGATTTAGCCTTTGCTGCTCTTCACAAAACTTTATTAGAATTTGTACTACTCTGATCATACATCAGAATTCACATCACAAAGTATAATACACTTACAAATTCGCATTCAAGTTCACTTTCTAGCTCACACAACTTCATTTCCAAAATCTTTTCCTTTATACCATATTTCTTTAACTGTCGGCCTTCATACCTTCACACATTTTCCAAAATACATGTATGTATATGTATGTGTGTGTGTATATATATATATATATATATATATATATATATATACAGAGAGAGAGAGAGAGAGAGAGGTGATGTATGGATAAAGAGAAATGTACACAAATAGATGGGGAGAGAAAACAATGATAGCACAAATGAAGAAGTGAGAGAGAAAGAGGAAAAAGTAGACAGATAGGGGGAGGTGTAGGGAGAAGTAAATAGATAATTGCAAGAAGAAAATAATTATTGTACCACATTAGATTGGAATTACTTCAATTTAATGATGTTTTAGCACCTATTTAATGCAATATCATCATCTCCTTGCATCTCTCCTTCTTTCTTCCCATTTCTTCTCATTTCTCCGAGGTGGAATTGGGATCAAACCTAATTGATCCTCTTTAAAGATCCTAGTTTCATGGTATAAATATTGAGGTAGGATCTAACCATCTAGGTGCTCCCTATCCTTCATCTAATACTCAAAATATATTTTTGGTACTATAAAAATCATATCTAGCAAAATTTACTTTTTTTTGAGATCTGAGACCTATTTTGGGACCCTAAAGGAGTTCCTAGGGTTTTGGGTTCTGGTTGGAAAGGATGTAGTGCATCCATGATAGGCCCATCAAAGACATAATGTATCCCTTCCTAGGCGCTATCTTGGGTCCCCTTCTTAGATCCTAATTTTAGCTTTACTTGTGGTACAAAATTTGAGGTAGGTCAGCCTACGGGAGAAAGTTAATTTTGACCCTTTTATAAGCCTGCCTATTTTCTCTAGTTTGATCATCATGCATTCATATTAGACACAAGTATTCTCGTGCTATAACATTCAAGCATTCAAGTATCTTTTAATAAAATTCCTTCATTGATGATCAAGGATTCAAGAATTTAAGTAATTTAAGGAGTTCATCTTCAAGATCTCCCTCAATCCATTCAAGGTCCTTTGTTGCATCTTCTACACCTATTTATCCATATTCTTGATCCAATCCAATTGGTAAGGAGATTTCATTGCATTTGATTCGAGAGATCCAACCATCATAAGGTGAATTTGTACAATTTCTTTACATTTCTGCAATTCAATTATTTCTATTCAAGGTCAATTCCTAAACTAGGGTTTGATTGAGGCAAACCCCCCATGAACAAACAAAAAACCATTTTTATTGCGGGTTTCAAATCTTAGATTAGTGAACAAATTATAGATTGGATACATTTTTTTGTCATTTGTTAGAACTACAAAAATAGATTTAGGATCAAAAGTAGTTAATTAGGGATGTAGTACTCTCCTTCTTTAGGAGAAAGTTGACATCACATGAAAGTTAACCTTGCCAAATTGTCGAATGATTTATGGGTTTTACAGATTTAGTAGTTTTAGGCCCAAATTCAACATTGTTTGTCTATTTTGAACAATATAAAAAGTAGAAAATCATATCCAAAGGCAAGTCTTCTAATTTCCTTTTTTATTTCAACATATCTACATTTCATTTCCTATCTTTCATTATAACTAGGCTTTTCAAGGACTTTTTCATCTTTTCCCTTATTCTACTCACTAGATCCTAGTTTTGCATTAGTGCTCCTTTATCACTTGGCTAGCACTAATGTTTCTAGATCTAGTCATTTAGAATTGGGATTGAAAGGATCAATTTCCTTGACTCCCTCTTTGAGTTGTGTAAGTGTGGTTATGTGATGAACATAGGTTTACTTTCCTTAATTAACAATTCCCCCTTAACGTCTTTGGTGATGTGCTTCCCCTATATTGTGTTTTCTATATGTTTGTTTATATTTCTTTAGATGACCCTTGTTTCTCTATTGGTGCAAGGTGATAAAGGCATTGAATTATCATATAATTCTTCTATTTTGTATCTTACTTCTTCTATATTTTGTTATATGTTATGTTGCACATGTACCCGTGTTCATAATTATATTCTTGTATTATCTTCTTAGATTTGCAACATGGTAGCACCAATTATTTTGGTCTCCATGACGGTAGTCCACAAAGACTCTTCTTTGTAACTCTTATGTGTCTTTATTCCATTGTGTTGTACTTCTATTTCCTTTGGGGGACAATGATATTTCATACTTGATATAATATTTAAATGTTGTCATATTATCACACTAACCCTGAAGTTAATGGTTCCCTATGTGCTCTATATATGTTGTGTGCTTATTTCCCTTGATTTTTCTACCCTTGGGGGCATCTCATATTGGAAATGTCTCTTAGTAGATGTGTGTATACTATTTTAAATCAATTACTTCTATTAAAAGTGTTAGCAATGACTATTGTTGTTATGTGGAGCCTAATCAAACTTAGAGGTCAAATTTTTCCTACTCCATTCGACATAGTTTGTCCCCAAATTTTTCTATAGGGGTTTGGGGGAATCACTACTAAGACAAGGTGAAGGGATAGTGCTCCTTGCAGGGTCCTAGGGTAGAGCCCTAGGCATGCTCCCTATTGTGATACAGGCCAGAGTCAAGGTGGAAATGCCCCTGAAAGATCAAATGCTTTTATTATTGTAAAAGGCATTGAAAGCTATTTTTATATTAGTCGACACATTCTATCCCTAATTTTGTAAGTAGTAAAAAGATTGTATAAAATGGCTTAGGGTTATGGATTTTATAATGTATGATAATTTAGTAGCTTCTTGTGACAATATTGAGTTGTAAGGGATTACATACTGTAATTAGGTAGTAATCACTAGATAACAAGAATATTGGACTTGTTGTTTGGTGGACATAGCCCAGGGATTGGGTGAACCACATTAAATCTTTGTGTCTTGTGTTCTCTTTTGTGTGCTTTATTATCTTTTGATATTGGTTATATTTGTATGTAATTGTTATTTTTGTCTCTCTAATCCTAACAAGTTTAATATGGGAGCATATGCTCTTCTCATTCTTCCTTCTATCATGGAATAGTAAATACATATTCTAAGTATGACTTGGGGTACTTTAGCTTTGGATGCTTGGTATGCTACTTGGGTTATCCTCAAATCTATGCATTGCTGCTTCATCCCTTCTTTTTGCACATATCTTGTGAATCCCTTTATGGATTATGTACAATCCTAAATAATGGATTCTCCATGCACACCTTCAATTTAGGAAGTGAACATCCTTGACATTGGGTCTCTCTCTCCTTTGTACACACATATGCTAACTCTCGTATATGGGTAACACATACAAGCTTGCTAAGTCCCATTTAGGCATAATGCATCCAAACATATATGCTAAATCTTATATATGGGTAATGCATGCAATAATTTTTTAAATCTTATATATGGGTAATGCATGCAATAATTTTTAAAATCTTATACAACATTTTTGGCTATACAACATACCTTTGGAAGGAAGGGACCAAATTAGGACCGATTTGCATTCTTTCAGGCCTTAAAGTGAGCAACAAATAAGGTATTTTAGGCATTAAATTTTATAAAGAGGTCATAACCCTAACATAAAATCATTTTGGGATACCCATTTGGGTTTTAGAAAATATATTTTAAAATAAATGGTGGTTGTTTTACAATATATGGCTCAAATTATGACTGGTAGTTGTAAAAACAAAACTAAAACCATAGGTTTACCTGCCTAGGGCATCACTATTTCAGCCACAAATACTATTATTCATTCTTAAAAGCTCTAAAATCATAATCTGCACTCCTTAATCCTTCAATTTTTTTTTATAACAAAGATTCCCAATAGTGTCAAGTGCTCAAATGAACAATTTCTTTTCAAAACCCTTGTTAAGTGAGGTTTCTAGGCCTGTTTTTACAAAAAAATTCATAACTTTGGTTATACCTTCAGAAGAAAAAAAAACTAGTTTCAAATAAAATTTGAATAATTTCTTTTCAAATTCATCCATTTGGAAGTCACAAACCTTTCATAGAAACTTGTTCTATACGCTACAACCAGATGGTTGGAGGACAATCCATTTAAAGATAAAAGAAGATGATTATAAACTATCATTTTGAGTGTTTAGGATATTGAAAGATATTAATTAAAACTATGTTAAAGAGAAAAGAGACTTTTTGTAAATTTAATTTTAAATTTAATTAAAATTTTGTTTAGAAATTAAAAAAATTAACCAATGTTATATTAATTTTTTGAAACCCTTCTAAATCAATTTGATTTTTAAAATAAAAATGGTTGAAGCCACTAAAATATATTATATTAATAAAAAAATAAAAGATACATTCCAAATTTGTTGTCATGACAAATAAAACTTGACAACCAATAAGTTCCAACCAAAGAAAAAAATCCAAACACATAGACTAACCACCCGACTAACCCCCAATGCTAGATTTAAAACAACAATAAAAATACAAAATGGGAAACCCAAAGAATGATACCAAACCACATAACACAATTAAATTTAATGATGCCCATAATGAATTGATGAAGAAGAAGAGGCAGTGCCCAATGTGCCAAATGAAGTCGATGATCCATAACAAGTATATGGCTAATATAAAGAAACAAGACTAAGAGTGTCCTCAAAATTATGAGTGATGATCCTCAATAGCACCAAAAGGAGGAGGAAGACCAATGCACTTACTATTGTGAATTAGGAGGGTACAAATTGCCAAATACTTATCCAAAGTAAAAAAAGTCACATTTTAATCAACTGGTTACATCATCCTTCCAAGTTCTTCAACTATGTCATTGAAGTAGCCATATATTTGTTGAGAATGGCTTCTGCTTCCATTTTAAATAATCGAAACTTTTGTACAGACATCCATGTTATCATCTTATATCTATCAACATTTCCCTTAGGACAATGGAGGAAGAAAAAAGCATTTGATATGTTGATTCCATTTTCATTCCAATGCAGAGGACATATATTTACTGGGTTTCCATGTCCAAAGTCAACTTCATTCAATCCCAACCACCTCCAATCAGTCAATAACATATTAGATTGGTTACTGTAAATATCTAATGGAAATTGGTCCATATCAATTGTTGATCGAAGATACTCATCATTTACTGACATCTTTGTTTTCTTTATAATGTTTATTATATATGAAAGTGGTTGGTTTATGATATCATGGACAGTAGCTTCTGCACATGCAAAAACAAAACCATTTCCATAGTATCCATTTGGTAGTGGGGGATTAAATGACTCCCTCACATCTATTGCAAAGGAAAACTTTGCACTTTGAGTATGAGAAATTTGAAGTGCCTTTGTCCTTGCTTGCCAAACCAAAGCTGCAACAATTTCAAATGTAGTATAAATGTCCATACATTCTTCCATAATTCTTTGTTTCATATATTTTATCGTCTCAACGTCAAAAATAAAAGGCATTTGAATTGATTCTTCATGTATTGGAAGATTCGATGAGTAAGGTGTACTCTCTATTTTTCCTTCAATCAACTGAAAGTCTTGAACCAATGACTTCCTTGGTTTAAGAAGCTCTCTTTCCCATACTGGTTCAATTAAAGGCTTGACATGCCCCCTAGCCATCTCTCCAAGATCTTTCAGAAATTTCGCTGCTCCTCGTCCATCACATACCATATGATTAAGACTTACTCCTATAACAAATCCTCCATCTATAAAACGATTTACCTATAACAAAATTGATGAGTGAACAACAAAATATTAGTAAAGATGAATAAATCAAACATTATGATAAACCATTTTATTCTATTTAAAAGCAATGTTGTACCTGAAGAACAATAGGATGAACGTCCTCAATAGTTGTATTGAAGGGAAACCTGAAAATCAGCTGCTTAAATGATTGCTTGATCTGGTCCAAATCTCCAATGACTGACAAGGTGTTATCGACCATGGCTTCCACAAAGAGAACACCTTCTCCCGTGCATTCCAATTGAAGCTTCCCATCTTCTTTCTTTCTCAATCTCCCAGCCAGAGGATAATAATATGCCAATGCCTTTGCAAGAGCTTCTCGGATTGTTTTTGCAGGATTGGCTGAACCGTTTTCACAACCCTCATAAACAAACAATGTATAAATGCCCATTCTCACTGCTGGCTGATTATCAAGGTTAGAAAGATAGAGGGTTTCTCTAGGTGAAGGAAGACATGGTGGCACAAGACTACTCTCCACAATCTTCACATTAAACTCTGCCTTCTCCATTATGATGAAAGACACTTCTTCCTACTTCACTTCGTTGCTTAAAGGATTCAGTAAGCAAAATGTAGCTGGTTGAAACAAGGATTTTCTTTTCTAGTGTATATATAAGGCCGGTAGGAGACTCCATACTATGAAGTGGAAAGATCTGTTAGTTGTTGACTTAGGAGAGATCAAATATGAAATGAAGTTTCTTTGGTGTTCAATTAGGTGTGTAGAAGAGATCAGGTAATGCTTATCTTATGTAAAGATCTCTTCTAAGTGTAGTGCATACAGAGATTAGATATAAAGTTGTACTCTTAATTTTATCGAAAGAATTCATAACTGTTGATTCGGATGTAAAAGAGATATGTACAAGAATTTGTATTGCTGATTTTATGGAAAGATTTCTTAGGTATGATCTATAAGAGAGATCAGCTTTCTAATCTCATGGACAAGTTTCTTAGGGTTGTGTGTGCAAGAGAGATTATATACTAAGTTGTAATGCTAATCTTATTGAAAGGTCTTTTACTTGTGATATAAGAGAAATTAGATATGATATTGTACGCCCAATATTTTAGAAATATTTCTTAATGTTTACTTTGTGTGTCCAAGAGAGATTAGGTATGAAGTTGTAATGCTAATCTTATTGAAAGGTCTTTTAGTTGTGGTATAAGAGAAATTAGATATGGTATTGTACTTCCAATCTTTTGGAAAGATCTCTTAATGTTGACTTGGGTGTATATAAGATACTAGAAAGAAGTTATACTTCTAATCTCATGAAAAGGTCTCTTAGTTGTTGACTTAGATGTATGTTCGAGGTTAAATATGAAGTTTTACTTCTAATATTATTTAAATATCTCTTAGATATTAAACTCAGCTTTATTAGAGAGATCATATGAGTTGTATTTCTAATCTTCATTTAAAGATTTATTAAGCCTTGACATGGGTGACTAAAGTGTTCATTTTACTTACTATATTAAATAGATCTAGAAATTAATTAACACAAGATAACTATTATATTTCAAATTATCTTTTAGAAAAATCAAATATCCTTTCAAATTAATCAACATGAAATTAATAATATAAGAGTATTATTAATCCTTTGAAGATTAAAAATAATATCTTATATAAAAATTAAATTAAAATATCTAGTATCATTTAATTGACCATGTGAAGAGGTAAATGAGACGATTCTTCCATAAATAATAGTTTCTATTAGAACTACATTGGATAATTAAAATTCTTTGGATTAGTTTTCACTTCTTGAGCTTCTCAAATGCTAGTTTATTTTTCAACTATACTCTATGAAAGTCCCTCCATACAGTTAAAAAATATATTGTGTCTTATTAACATGTGCCTTAAAGAACCATGAGATGAACTTTTTAATTGCTTGAGGTGGTCTCAATGTCCAAGGATTGATAAGTAATGGTTTATTGTTATGTTTACCCATCAAAATTCTTATCCAAGGTATTTGACTTAAGAAATATCTTTCAAATCTTACATAAGTTTTAGCTACATACAAAAGTTTTTTCTATATAGAGAATATTGTGGATAATAGACAAGTAAGAAATGCATGATACACACAAATAGTGGACTATTTTTTCCTTTTCTTTTACTATTTGCCATATTTATCATCATTACTAGAGTTTGATATATCTCAAGCATTGACATAGTTACCTATTTTTGGAGATATTAGTCAAACATTTACTTCCAATTCCTACCTCTCCAACACATCAAATAGTTTCTTGAATCTCTACGCATTTGTAGGAGTACATTTCTATAGATTAAGTATCTAATTTACCTTTTCATATTAAGTTCTCATGCACTAGCTCAAAACCTTTATTATTTTCATATTTTTCCATCCACTTCACTTTGCTAAAATTTCTTATTATTATTGAGTTAGGGATGATCTATATTCCCAAAGGTTATGTAGAAAAAATATTTTTAGTTATGTTACTAGTCCCAAAAAAATAAATTTATCAAGTATTTAAGTGATTCTTAGGATTTGAATGTTTCAAAGATATCTTGTATTAACTAAAAAATTACAATTTTGAATATTTCTAGTAAATTGTAGTATAAGTTTTCTAACACCTCAATTTAGACTTCATGGATTTTTATGTTTTATCATTGTGTTGTTATAGTTTGAGTAACTACTTTTCCTTTTCCTACAAAACTTTTATGCACAAGTTCAAATCCTTTCTTACATACATAGTTATAGACTCCAAATAGTTTGTTATAATTTAATATTTCCATTGCACTATGGTTCAGCTATTTTTCAACTACCTTATTTTTAAAAATGTAACATTGTTACAATTGAGGATTAAACTTTGAACCCTAATACAATTAATCGATATACTAAGATGTTAAGACACCTTAAGATTATGTGATACAATATTGAAAATATATTTTTACTTATAATCCAATTGAGTATTATAGTGGAGGAACCCTATGAAAAATCTCACAAGTTATTGTTACGACACATTTTCTTTTATGGGAAACCCTTACATCCCATAGAAAAATGAGGATAACATCTATATTCATAGAGAAAATTGTATTCAATATGGTTGGAATTACAAATGGGAAACATATACTTCTGAGGGGGGTGGGGGGGGAGGGGGTGGGGGTGAATTAGAAGTCCTAATCTTTAACCAATAAAATTTTTAACTTCGAACAATACATGCATTAACATATTGAAATAACATGTAAAGTAAATGCATCCACACAAACACTTGATGCCAGATATGATTACCCAGAAACCCTCCAAATGAGAAGGTAAAATTGGCGTGGGGATGACAGCCACAACTTTTTACTACTATAGCAATAAAGTGTAACTTGTTAAGGTTACAAAGTTTGACCATGAAACATAATCTGCCTTGTGAAAGGCCTGCCCTGTTAAAGGCTTACAAGAGACTACTAAGTCCCACCCTATTCAAGGATTTCACACCCTATTAGAAGTGTACCTATTTAAAGGATTTCTGAACATTCACTTGGAATGTCACCCTATTAAAGGATTTCACAATGACTGTTAAGTCAACCTTAGTCCAAAGGATTTCATCCTACCGATACAGTTGTTAGAAAGGAACAGTAGAATGTTTGATCTGACAACTTACAATCTTGTATTGCTGATTTCAGATCTCAATTTAGTCCATCTTGATCCTCTTGATCTAATATAATAATGTTGTATCACTGATCCTCTATTCTGCAAACTGATTTTGCAATTCTTTTTCTTTGCTAAGTCACCTTGAATTCTTTCTAATCAATTCACCCCTTTTCTTTTCTCTATTCTTCGCTCACATCCTCTCTAAATTATGGGGCTTCATCTTCCTTATAAAGACTTTGGTGGCTTAGGGTTAGGTATGAATCTAAGGTTGAGATTCATGCATTTTACTGCTTAATCTTTCCAATTTTATGATTGGTTGCATGTTGATTGCATAGGAAAACCAAATAGATTTGATCTTATCTTTTAAAGCTTCGAGATCTATCCAAAAGTCGACATAAAAATGATTTACATAGTTGTTTATGCCATCACAAACAACTAGGTCCATTTTGTGTTACTCGACACTTGATAATACTAATGCTCGACACTTATTGCAATTCTATTTGGCTTGGCACTTGAACTTGCTCGGCATCAACTGTTCACTCGGCACTTGAATCACTCAGGATGGTCTATTTTCTCGACACTTGAGTGACTTAGCACATGAGTGATTCGACACTTATTGCAACTTGACATCTATACATATTATACTCGACATGTATTACTAGCTCAGCATGAACTTACTAAATATCTTCTGTGTGTTGATAGTCAATTGTCAAAACCAATCTCAGATCAACAATCTCCCCCTTTGAAATGAGTGTCAAAAACACTTAGTTGTGCATAACAAATATAATCTTCTCGAGTATAATACATTTGTAGTTCGGAATATATACAAAAATTCAAAAATTTTAAAGTTCTGTAATAGACTATATACCTTAAAATTTTTGTAACTCCCCCCGAGTTAATGTGCTTGTTCTATATCCAAAATATCTTCTCTTCTCTGAGTATATTTTCCTCTTGTTGATACTCTTTATCTATTTGATATGCTATGTTTCTACCCTTTTGCTGTTTGCTCTTTATTATCTCCCCCTTTTTGACACCGATGTCAAAGGGTTTATACACTGATTGTGTATTTATCCAAAAAGTTCTTGTAAACTTCCATTATAATCTTCAAAGCAACATCCTAGTTGTCTAATGTGACATCTAAGGACTTTATTTGGATGACTGTCTCTGTTGCAATGTGAACTAGTCCATTGAAAGTTGAAAGATTGGGATCTTTCTTTAACAATGTTTCTCTATAAGCTAGTTCCTTTTGGAGTATTTCCATATTAGGGGTAAGGGAGGCTTCTATATTAGTCAACTTGGCTTGTATGTTAGGCTCTTTTGGTATTAATATAGCTAGTTGATTTTGGGTATGAAGCACTGAATGAAAATACTTCTCACTCTGAGTTGGGTTTTCGGGTAATTGCATACCTGATATTTTCAAGTTTCTTTCCAGAATCAAAATCTTATGGCTTGTTTCTTATGTGAAGAGTGTGGGATCACAAAATTTTGTGTACAATGAGAATATTTTCTCAAATACCTTCTTCACTTTCTCAATTTTGGTAGCCAATTCAACTTGTGCTAGTGCTATATCACCAGATATTTTCCCGTTGACTTTTCCTTGAAATTTATTTTCAGACCATTCCATAAGTTTAACATTTATTTCTTGGTCTTCATTATTCACCTATTCAACAATTTTTTTATAGTTGTTCTAGTATAGGCTTAGATTCATTAGGTGTTTGCAAGCTAAAAGCATCTAAAAAGATGTCTTTGATCTCCTATAGTACTTGCCTTTGTTTGCACTCTTTCCTGAGTATTTCTTGATTCTTCTTTCTCTCCAATGCTTCTTGCATTATATTTATTTGTTCTAATGTCATGGTTGCATAGTCATATTTTGGTATCACTATTTCTTCATCTAAAAGTGCATCATCATAGTGAAATACCTTGGCAACCTTGGATGAGTTGGAGCTTGGTGTTGTAATCTATAATGGCATTGCATCAGTGCTCAGTCTTTGAAGAACCTTTGTTGGAGAGCCATATGTTGGTAGATTTACCAATGCTTGTATGGCTTCTTGCTCCTTCTCCTTTGGTATGCCCTTATCTTCATTAGATCTGCCTTGATCAATTACAATTAATTGTGGTGCACCTTGTGTTTGTGCATTAGGTACAGATACCTCTGTCTGTCCTGCTTGTTATTTTGTAGGCTCCTTTACTTCTATAGTCTGAGTTGTATCAACTATATCAACTTTTATAGTAATGTCAACCTTTGCAGATGTAACATCTGATGTTTGCACTAGAGGTTGACCACTAGTAGCTGAAGGGATGACAGAAGGTGGTTCTTGTGTATTCACCTTATCCCTTGTTATGTTAGCTATTGCTTTCTGAAGCTCTTCAACACTGACCAATACAGGTTTCTCACACAATATTTCTTGCAATGTGGATTGGTCAAGTATCTTTTTCAGATCCTCTACTGTTAATGGATTGAGTTTTGAGGTGAGCTATCAGGAACATCTTCCACTATTATGGTTTCTACAGGCCTATCTGTACTTGTATCATGTGGAGGGCTCATGGCTAGCAGTTATGTGTCTTGCACACTCTGTTTTGCTTGCTACTCATCAATGGTTTCCATTTCATCTGACTTCTTTGGTGTCTCCTCCAGAATGGTGTTTTCCTTTTCTTTTTTTTGTCTCTTCTTCTTTGTCTCATCTTCCCCATTATTTATTCCCTCAAAGGGATTTTCTTCTCCTTCTTTGACAGTTGTCAACCCATATATTAACTTCCACATTTGGGTGGATTTCTTCAAAACATCCTCAATCTTCTTCTACAGAATGCTAAAAGCTCTATATTTGGGTGCAAATTGATTTCCATACTTCTTGGTTTCCTTGGTAATTTGTCCCCTTGTTAATGCTGGCATCACTTGTGCTAATATTGATTCCCTTATTTCTTTCTCTATGTTCTGGCAGTAATGGCACTTATTCTCAACAATTATATACAATTCCTTTGGCATTGTATTATGCAATTCAAGAGGAGTGTTCTTGAATTTTTCCATCATGGAATACACTGACTCTTCTATCATGTTTTGGTCTTCTCTACCAAGTTTTCCAAATTCAATGTTTTTCAATCCTGATAGATCTGCATTATCCCTAACATTATCACAAATGTTTTCAAGATTAGATTTAGGAGCACGAATTACTACTCTAGACTGACTTGCGTTCTCAGACTTTGTCTTCTCATCATCCATCTTTGGTTGTGCTATGTATTTTCTTCTTGGTTTCTTCTCGACTGGACCCTTCTGTTCAGTAGCCTTTGTTTTCTCTTTTTCTTGTCCCTTGGATTTTTAAGTAGTTGCCCTTGTACTAGCTCTTGTTGCTTGAGTTGTAGGCTTTGTTGCACTTGGTTTGGAAACCCTTTTTGCTTTTGGTTTGGCTAAAGGTTGTGCCTTAGCCTTCCTCTTCTTTGGTTGCAGGGGCTTTGCTATTGCTTCCTCGACTTCTTCTCCCTTGACACCTTCTTCCTAATCTTCACCTATGCCTTGGGTTAAACCAAGGGGTTCTTAACCTTGCACCTCTTCTTCCTCTTCATCTTCTTCATCATTATCTCCTACACCTTCTCCAAACTTAGCTTTTAGTTTCCTCACCATTTTGTCTTTCTTTTTCAAAGTTGAGGTTGTTTTCAATTCCATCTCAACCTTTGACTTCATGACATCATAATTACCAAATTTTTTGGCACTTTTATCAACTTCTTCAGCAAGGAGTGCAGTAATGGTAGCTGAGGCTTCATCAATATTGATTTCATATCCTAGAGGCCTTAACCATCTAACTCTAGGTACTGCAGCCTGGATGTGAGTGTAGTCAATGTCTACATGGAAAAAATGTCATTGTAGTGTTTCTCAACTAAGGAAACAAGAATTCTTAACCTTTGTTTCATGGACTTCTTAAAGTTTTCAAAATAGCTAGTCATTACTGACTCAAAATTTTCTCCCATTTGTTCAATATACTCATTGATTTGAACTGCAACTGACCTATTGGTCTTCCATCCTATTTTTTCAAAAGATGGGAACTCATTTTGCACATAGAAAAATATACATACCAGTATTGAACCAAACTTACATTAAGCACTCTTTGACATTCTTATTGCTCCTCGATTCTCCATTATCTGTTCCATTTGAACTTCTGCAAGATCATAAGTGTGATCTTTCTTGACAATCTTGTAACCAACATCAATAGCTATGCAAGGAACACTATTTAGTCTACTTGAATAATAGAATTTATGTGAAATGACCCTAATGGAAAAGTCAAGAAGTGGATCTGTGATAGTGTCAATGGTCATTCCACGCTTGTTCCACTTAGCTCCTATATTTTTCTCAATTACCTCTTTAGAATCACTCCTTAATATCTTGGGCCAATCTAGGGTTGGGTAGCCAGTAACCCTATGTAAAATTTTCTTTGTGATTTTAATAGGCCCTCCTTCTTACCATAGACATCCGTCATGTATTCTACTCAGAACTATTTTGATCCACTCTATTTTGAGAACTATTGGAAATTCTAGGGCATGGGTTGAGCCCTTCCTCTCTATAATATTGAATTCCTCCTTCAACACCCCATTTTTACACAATTTTTCGTATGCTTGTCTGATTTCCATGTCTCCAATGCCTCCTACCTTACAATTATAACACTTCCTCACATCTTGGACCATTACAACCTTAGGTGGAATCATAGATAGCGTGCCTAATAGGTCTTGCTTGTAGGCAATATTTGGTACAGCCTTAAAATTAGGTTGTTTAACTTTGTTGCTAACCAATTGGACTTCACAAATTTCTTTCTCCTTTACATTCTTTGAACTAGAGGCCATTTTGCAAACTAGGGTTTAATAAATTAAAATTGAGTAACTTGGCACGTGAAGGATACCTTTAAGATCGACGGACTAAAGCTTCATCTTTGCTAGAATTCGTGAAAATACTTCAATCTAGCTTGTAAATCGCTTCTTCACTCTGCTTGCTCTTGCTCTGAATTTGTAATGAAAAAAAAAGGGCAAAAATTGACCTTATGCTTTTCAAAACATCATATTTATTGCATGGTGCATGTACAACTATAAACTCAACTTCAATACAATTTCTATTTAACTCGGTATCCATTGATTTTACCATCACTTGACAACTATTGGAATTTCCTTTACTCGACACCTATAGAAATTCCCCTCACTCGGTAGCTACTATTGACTAGGCTTCAACTGACCTTTGTTGACAGCTCGACACTTACTAGTATTTTACTCAGCATCGGAGGAGGACTTTTCACACTCGACAATAATGTGAAAACTTGAAGATTTGACTTTGAATTTTGCATCTTTATTCATGCTAATCTATCCTTTTCTTTACTAACTTATCTTGGAACTGATGTATGATAAAGAATTTAAATATCAGTCCCACATACCTCCTTTTGCTTAGTTTAATGAGGTGTGACCACTTGACCTATTAGGTGAAGTGATCCCTCCATTTGATGTGTTGCTTCCATCTCTTTTCTTCCATGTTTTGTTCATCTCTCCTCTGATGTGTTCAACATCTACCTTGCTTTTTCCTTTGTTGAACTCAGAATTAGGTGCCTTTGACCTTGTTGGGCAATTCTTGCTAATATGACTAGTCTTCAAACAACTAAAGCATGTTGTTTGACTCAACCATCTATTGTAGTTACCATTGAAGTGTGTTCTTATGCAATTTTTAGGGATGTGTCCATACTCTTGACAATAATGACAATTATATCTTGTATTGTAATCCTAGTTATAGAAGTTTCCATGACATCTTTCTTTTGCTAATTTGTTTGGTGACCGCATGGTTTTGGATCTACACTCAAAGGCTCCATGTTCATAATTTTGATAGTTATAGTAGTATCCTTCAAATCTTGGTGTGTGCATGGTTTTGGTTTTGCATTCATGTGCCTGATGACCTTTCTTTTTGCACTTATGATAGTGACCCATGTTTTTAGGTTTGTCATGCTGATTTGCATTCTATGCTCCTACACACATTAGCAGTATGTCCCTTCTAACCACAAAAATGACAAGTGAATTTGGAGTTCTTACCTTTGTCATTTCTTTCTTCAGCAGTCTTGGATGATTCTCCTTCTTCAGTGTTGGTATAACCTAGTCCTGATGTATCATTGTTGGATCTAGGGGATTTCAATAGTTTTTTAAAGTACTTGATGGCTTCATTAGGCTTGTTGAAGATTTTAGCAATCTGTCTTTCTCTTCTCAGATCATTTTGCAGTTGTTCATTTTGCAACTTTAGTGTGGTGATCTCAATGTCTTTGACATTTAACTCATGATGATCATTCATCATCTAGCTTAGGGTATTCAATTGCATGTTGGATATTTTGGCAAGCTTAGTTGACTTCTCTTCCAGTCTGTTGGCTAGGTTTCTCTTGTCTTCTTCGATCATGACCTTGTCTTCAATGGCTCTCTTCTTTTGTTCAGTCACTTCACACAACATCATGGCTTGTGATTCTTGATCAATCTTGAGATTTTTGATTTCCTCAGCTTGTGCTCTATTCTTCTCCATTAGATCTACTATTGTTGCATCAAACTCATTTGAGTCTCCATTAGTAAAGAACTTGGTGGTGTCAATATCTTTGTATTATGTATCATTTTCTGCAATGGCAATCTCTTTCCTTCTCTTTAAGAATTTCCTTAATTCATCCCTAAATTCTCCTAGTGAATGCAGAATGAGCTAGATCTCAATTCTTTGGTTCTTTATAATCTTTCCTAGTTTGTAGAGCTCCATCTCAAGATCTTTTCTCTAAGCTGTAAGGCTTCTCCTGATGAGAACTAGGCTTTGATACCAATTGTTGGAATTACAAATGGGAAACATATACTTCTAAGAGGGGGGTGAATCAGAAGTCCTAATCTTTAACCAATAATTTTTTTAACTTCAAACAATACATGCATTAACATATTGAAATAACATGTAAAGTAAATGCATCCACACAAACATTTGACACTAGATATGATTACCTAGAAACCCTCCAAATGAGAAGGTAAAACTGGGGTGGGGATGACAACCACAACTTTTTACTACTACAGTAATAAAGTGTAACTTGTTAAGGTTACAAAGTTTGACCATGAAACATGATCTGCTCTATGAAAGGCCTACCCTATTAAAGGCTTACAAGAAACTTTTAAGTCCCACCCTGTTAAAGGATTTCACACCTTGCTAGAAGTGTACCTGTTTAAAGGATTTTTGAACATTCACTTGGAATGTCACCCTATTAAAGGATTTCACAATGACTATTAAGTCAACCTTAGTCCAAAGGATTTCATCCTACCGATACAGTTGTTAGAAAGTAACAGTAGAATGTTTGACTTGACAACTTACAATCTTGTATTGCTGATTTTAGATATCAATTCAGTCCATCTTGATCCTCTTGATCTAATATAATAATGTTGTATCACTAATCCTTTGTTCTACAAAATGATTCTATAATTCTTTTTCTCTGCTAAGTCACCTTGAATGCTTTCTGATCAATTCACCCCTTTTCTTTTCTCTATTCTTTTCTCGCATCCTCTCTGAGTTATGGGGCTTCATCTTCATTATAAAGACTTTGGTGGCTTAGTGTTAGGTATGAATCTACGACTAAGATTCATGCATTTTGCCACTTAACCTTACCAATCTTTTGATTAGTTGCATGTTGATTGCATATGAAAACCAAATAGATTTGATCTTATCTTTTAAAGCTTCGAGATCTATCCAAAAGTTAGCATAAAAATATTTTACATAGTTGTTTGTGCCATCACAAACAACTAGGTCCATTCTGTGTTACTTGACACTTGATAATACTGATGCTTGACACTTACTGTAATTCTATCTGGCTCGACACTTGAACTTGCTTGGCATCAATTGTTCACTCGACACTTGAATCACTCAGCATGGTTTATTTTCTTGGCACTTGAGTGACTCGGCACTCATTGGAACTCAACATCTATACATATTATACTCAGCATGTATTACTAGCTCAGCATGAACTTAGTAAATATCTTAAGTGTGTTGACACTCAATTCTCAAAACCAATCTAAGATCAATGAATGTCTATATTCATAGAGAAAATTGTATTCAATAGACTGGTATCTCTTGTGAATTATATATCAATCCATTGATTACAACTAATAATCTCCAAATAAATTTATAATAGATCTAGTAAAGAATAATTCAATTAAGACTTTATTCAACTATACAAATATATAGATATGTTAGCTTTCTTCATGAAATAACATTTACCTAATTGTCATGAAAATGCAATGTAAAAATGGGGTTGTCCCTTACATAAACAAGTTCTAATAGAAATCAATCAAGTCATCAAAAGTACATAGACAACACAACATGTGTTGACTATTTTAAAAGAACATGCAAAGTACAAAGGCTATAAGTTTTTTCAAAAGGAAGAAAAAACTTACAATGTAAGAGAAGATGAACGAGAGTTAGAAGAATAATTTTTTCCTAGCATGTCTTATGATTTTACAAGAAAATTTATCCTTAGGTTCCCCAATCAAGGAAAATTTTCTAGGGAATCCATTAGTAGGGAGGCCAAAGTATTGAAAAAGTTGAACAATGTCAATAGATTGCTACAAAAAAGAAGCATAATCAGTAGGATTTAAATGGACCAAAGGCCAGAGGGGGTTGTACATTAAGTAGTAGAGGCCAAAACCCAAGTTGTAGTAGGAGAAGAATTAGAAGAGAAATAAAATCTTGATTTAGATCAACAACATAAGAAATAGTTTTAGTAAGGGATTCCTCTTCATCAACAAATGAAGAGTCCTCAAAAGAAGAATTAGAAGCATACACACTTGAGTGATCAACACTTATGTCCCTCCATCAAGTATTACACCTTTTCAACATAAAAGAGCATAGTCAATATCCATGTACCTTGTAGAGAACCAATATCAACAGCAGAAGGGGAGACCCTCAAAATTCAATGCTTGAGCCCATGGTCGCTCCCCTACCAAAACCTCCACAAATCTTGGGAGTAGAGTGGAGGTATCCATAAAAACCAAAATACATATAATAGTCACTACTACATTTGGCCCTAATTTCTAACATCAAATTTTGATGTCGGGGGCACATTTTGTGAAACTAGTGTCTTTTTCAATTTCCCCCTAACATCATCAAAATATTGACTACCTATTTTGTGACTATAAAAATTCTGATGAACATGGGCAATACATAAAAAAAAGACAAACACCAAATGATTTTCATAGTTGATCACACACAAAAGGAATGATTCGATCGTGATGAATTTTGAGCATGAAACTCTAGTGTGAGTCACTCAACACTGCAAGCCCACATATCATCGCCAGTACTTGGCTGAGGACTATTCTATGTGATTTAAAAATGAATTTTCTTAAAACTTGATTTATGTGATTTGAAGATGAAATTATTTGAAACCTGATTTATGTGATTTGAAAATAAAACTACCTAGATAAAAGCATAAACCTGTGTCAACCTTTTGTAAAGGAAAAGGCTAACAAAAGTATATTTGTTCACCTTCAATGACATAAAACTGGTATTATTATTTAGAATTTGAAAATAAAGTAAACTAATGAAATGTGTAGAAATGAATGAAGTTTAGGATTATAATTGGAATAAAAATTGGTATATTTTCCTAAATTTTTAAGATAATTTTTTAGTTGCTAAAAAACACTAAAAATTAAGGGTTTAGTTCCCACCACAAAACTATTTGAAAATTAACTTATTTTCATTTGAACTCGGACTATGTTATAGATAACATATATATATATATATATATATATATATATATATATATATATATATATATATATATATATATATATATATATATGTATGTATGTATGTATGTATGTATGTATATGTATGTATGTATATATATGTATGTATATATATATATGTATGTATAGATATATATATGTATGTATACATTTATATATGTATGTATACATTTATATATATATGTATACATTTATATATATATATATACATATATATATATATATATATACATATATATATATATATATATATACATATATATATATATATATACATATATATATATATATATATATATATATATATATATATATATATATATAACAATCAAAAATAAAAATTTACTTTAGACCTATATTTTCTCTTTTATAATGATTCAAATTTCAACTCACATGAAATTGATATTTTTCTCCTCCCACCACATTTTTCAAAACAAATCTATTCTAACTAGAAGAAAAATTAGACATTCTGAAAGATGGCTCTGTCCTCTAAAATGTCATATAAATTTTGAATTTTCTTGATATGATTTAATATTTTTTTCTTTCTCAAAATCAACATATTTTCCAGTGTTAAAATATGTGCTTGTAGAAATTTTAATTACAATATACTATATCTAATTAAAACACTATAAATTATATATGAGAATATTCTTGACTTTGAGCTCTATAAATGGTTTTTATATCTTACTAAAAGTATATCATAAAAAATTGTAAGAGTTATTGAAACATCAATTTTCTAAAATAATTTTATTTCTTTAGTAATTGCATACAAACTAGTATGAAACATGCATTTAATAGAAATTTCCAATTGGAAAAGTGTGAGACCATATATAACTTAGCTAGAATGAATTTATCTAGATCATATATTTAAGAAAATTTGATTTTTGGATAGAAATACTCAAATTTAGTCATTTTGATAAGTTAGCCTCAAATATGACACAATTTTGTACTTTTACCCACCTAGTTTGAAACCATATTTTATTTGAAAATAAATTGCTTGAAACTGAAGAAAAAAACTATGCAAAAACACCATCAATTATACCCTACGAACATTATATTGAAACCCTTGTTTCATTTGAGCAACACAAATTATGACACCAATATTTTTAGGATGACTTCCTAGCTATCAACACTAAGTTGCAACACAAATGTAACCCCCTGGTCCAACTGTTAAAAACACCCATTCCCATGGCATTCATATATTCATTTACTATATCCGCTGACCTTGATTATGATTCTTTTAATCCTAGTTTGTGGGGTTTTGAAATGAAATAGTTGGGATTTTTCCAATGTGGGTAAGAATATAAATAGTTCCTTGTCATATATACACAATCTGTTCTGACACCAAGAAATCATGTCTATGATGATTCTTTTCTTACACATGTGTACACTAGACTAAGGGAATCCATTTCATAATGGCAATAGGATTCATCTGTATTCATCTTTGTTTAGTGCCTCTCCACATCCCATTTTCCCATCTCTCTTAAAACCCATATAAGTAGTCAAAAAAAAATTTCCCACAACCAACATATTAGATTTGCAAAAGGCTAAGTGGTCAGATTAAGAATCTTGATAATTCAATAATGCAAGCTCTTCACTTTGGTTACAATCATGATAAGGGTGATGCACAACTATCTACTGGATTTAGGTTTCATGCCATTGGTGAATAGCTCATTACACATTATCTCATGAGAAAGGTTTTATACATCAGTTTCACAGGGAGGGTCATTGTTGAAGTGGACCTCAATAATTATAAGCCTTGGGACCTCCTTGTTATGTTCAATTCCCTCCTTTATTATTTATTGTGTATGTAATCCTACACACCCATTTGATCTCAAATGATGATATGTGCATAATAAATGTTGAGTGTATGTACCGAGTACTCCAAAATTATCACCTGTATATGTACACAATGTCTTTCTAGTTTCTTTCTACTAACACACTCATTTCATTTCATATAATCATTTGAAAAATGTGTCAATCTAAGCTCTCAATTATTTTCTCTTGTTTGATCATCTCATAAGTGCTAAATGATGATTATTGTAGAGAAGTAGTTCCAAATCTCTACTTAATAATATATAACTTATATCTACTGATAGTTTCAAATGTCTACTTCCTATGTCTAGTTAATAATCTCTAACTTCCTATATGTGAATCTATTTTGCCAATATGTTCTAACCTATATTTGATGGTTTATATAAATGCATATTCAATTATGATATGAATAAATTTGTATTAAGTGATATGTTTGACATGAAAGATATAACATCAATTATTTTATTTTTCTCTCAACAAAGCTTTCTATACATGATAGATGAATTTTGATTATGAAAAAAAAAAATGTATCATTGGATATACTGTATTTCTATGTCAAATCAATTCTCAAAATGAGTATAACTTCAAGTAATGTTTCTCTTTTAGATATATTAATCACACTAAAGTATGTATAATGTTTTTATTGGTTTAGATGGAAATATAAATGCAATCGATTCCTTGGCAAGGTTGATCTATATGGAATCTAATTCTTTAACTCATAAGCTCCATATATTCAACAATCACTACAATTGAATAATAAACTTTGCTATTTTTGCATACATTATTTTCTAATTTATTTTTTGCTATTACAAATGTATTTAACAACTTCAATTTCTATTTTACTTCTCCTAAGGATAACACATCCCTTTAAAATTTGTATTATATAGTTCCTTTATTTTTCTTTTGTCTTACATGTCTTTTTTTATATAGTTGATCTTCCATTATAAGTGATGATTTTTTAAAGTAAACATCTTTAATAAATTGCTACCTTCTCATATCACTAAATAATCCCTGATGATAATATTTTCTTAAACTTGTTTCTTATAGTATTTTCTTTTTCATGATATAGATTACAATGAGCATAAGAGCAGCCCTGAATATTTAATTATATGGTATAATATTGACTTGGATTACGTAATGGGTTGTTTAATAGAGTAACATTTTGTTCTTCAATTGTGTCTACATACTAGTAATTATTTGATGTACTTTCCCATGTAGCAGAATTCAATTGTCTATAGATTCAAGGATAATAGAAGGATCTTTTAATTGTGAGTAATTTTCTAATGTTGCTACAAGAGCCAATTCTATGGTGATTTGGACCATAATTTAGTTACAACCAATGAAGCAGTTCCACATCTTCATACATGTAGACACTAGCTCATTCTTCCTCTATTTGAATATTGATTCCATCATAGATTTGTTTCTCAATGAACTACCATGTGATGAGTAGAAAGTTGATTAGTTTTGTCATTTCTTTAATCCATTATCTATTTATTATTTTATATCCTTTTTTCCCTCCTCAATATGATTTCCCTTGATTGTTATTATGAATTAATATTTTTAAAGGTTTGGATGATCTAGCTATGGATGATTTGATTTAAATAATGTTTTAGTTTTCTAATCAATGAGAAACATCCATTCAAATATCTATCTATAGCTTGGACTGAACGTCAACCTTCTTACCATTCCACTTCTTTCCCCAACTAGTTAATTTAAAATATTGATATGGGAACTTTACTAGCATCTAGCCTTCCTATGCTAAAATGAGAACTTTGGAATAGGTTATAGATATCAATAAAGTACAAAGGATAAAGTAATTTTGTGAGATGTTGTAGTTCCAAATTCTTAGGTAAATAATGATGGAAACTGTGGAAGCATAGACAAGGCATGTGAATAACTTGAGGAAAAAACTCACATGTACACAAGTGCACATTTAAAACTAAGTCCAAAATGGAGATGAAAAAATATTTAATTTTTACATACTCACATTCTTTTAGATATATATGTGCATGTATATTTGTACATATTGATTATAACTCAAGATATTTCCCAAGCCTTGTTAGCTCTTTTTGTTTGAATACAACAACAATGACTTTAGCACATTCAACAAGGATTATTAGATGATCTTAGATCATTATAGAAACAAGAGGAATGGGAGAAAATCAAAGAGTCAGAAGAAATTGCAAAAATAATGAACTTTTATTGCTTTGCCTTACATAGTTTGTACCAAATGTTGTCTAATATGCACTCCCTGCAATGCCTATGCCTTGACCAAGCTATATGGGTGGGAAACAACTTCCCCAACCAATCCAAGTCATTTGGAAGGCATTAATAATATGTTTAATGGTCTAAACCAATCTTCCCTCCAAAAACCTACTAACCATTAGAATTCAAAATTTTAAATTTGTAACTTACATTTCTTTTCTCTAATGGATTTAAAACTCACTAAAATTTCTTCTAGATGTACTCTAATGCTAATCTACCCTATCTAAGACCCTTAAAACTTATTTTATTCCCATGTGGAAACTACTGGGCCCCCTTACATTCATTTGACCTAGGTATAGTAGTGAGAACATAGTGCTCAATTTAAATATAAACGTGTGTGTGTGTGTGTGTGTGTGTGTACACTCCATTTTTGAATACTTGTAATTTCTAGCTATCATATACATGATTATGATCCCCTTTCTTGGGAATCCCTCATAGTCTCCTGTACCAATAGGTATAAGTCAATAAACCATATAGAGATATTTTATTTAATACAATTATGAATAGTAATTTTTTTGCTAACATTTTTATGTATGATGTTTGTCTCAAGGCCACATGGATTGACATCCACATGGCACTAATAGGGATATTGATACTCCTAACTGTTCTTCCCAACAAGTTGGACTCATTTTAATTGTTCAAATTATATAGAAGCAAAGTATTATTTTATTATATTATTTTTTGAAGTGTATTGTAGTAATCATAGTTAGTAGGTTTACACAATCCATAATAATATTATTCATGTTTTTGGATTTTGATTGTGTGTCCATTTTTTATCCAACTTTTTGGGTTACACTTAGTGAACCATCATTAGGGAAAGAAAAAGAACACATAAAGGAGATGGAAAAAGTGGAAAAGAAATTTATAATATTTTCATATTTGAATGCTTAGGGAAAAGGAAATGCACATGTATCATTCCTCGAGGAGAAATCTGATGAGGATGATTATGATGTCATTATCAAAAAATCCAATGATCCAATCAACATAACTAAAAAGTTAATCAATGACATTATAATCAAAGTTTGGTTGGATCTATCACAAAGGTAAAAAAGCTAAATAAAAATTATTTCCACTTGAGTACTTTACCAATAGTCTATTTGATGTTATACTCCAAAAAAAGTGACTATATTTATTTTAAATAAGCAATGAATGATAACAATGTTTTGGAAATATAAGAGTAAATGAGAGGGGAGGGGTAAATCAGTTACCACAAAAATAAATCCTAGATCTCTTAGATGTCAATACAAATAAAAAATCTCTAAAAAATGAACTTTGTTATAACTTGGCAAACACATAGGCAAAATGTTCTAACTTGGTAAACACTGAAATAACTTGGAAAATGCTTAACATAAAAATCTTAAGATATTATCTATGGTTAATCTTACTTTAACTTAGTTGCATATGCATAAAAGAAATAGCATGAATGCAATTGACACCAAGATTTAATGTGGAAACCTAATTGGGAAAAACCACCAATTGCAACTAGTTACTAATTTTCACTCTTCTAAAGTGAGCCTTATTAGGAGCCAACCCTATTAAAGGTTACAAAACACACTATTAGGTGTGACCTTGTTAGAGAATTTAATCACCTTGGTAGGAGTGGCCTTGTTAGAGTTTTTTAGAAAATTCAACAGAAATTCCACCTTGTTAGAGGATTTACAAATAGCTATTAAGTCAACTCTGTTAAGAGATTTAGATCACTACTACAATGGTTATAAGGTAACAATGAGATGGCCTGACTTATGATGCAATTGAATTGTTGATAAAATATGTCAATTATTGCCTGTATACTTGATCCTTCCTGATTGAATATATCTTTGCGGCTCAACAAGCATATTCTACTTATCCTTCTAATTCGCTTCCTCTAGGCATCATCAAATCTTTAGATATGTTCCACATATTCAATCCTCAACTTGACCTTATATTTATATCTTATACATTGTCAAGTCGGCTTGAGTACAACTTAGAATAATTTATATTCATCTTCTCAGTTGGCTAGAACTAATAAACAATTCAATTGAACTCAATATGCCAAAACAAGAGAATCCTTCATTAGCCAACCCTTCTCAGTAGATACTAACTCAAAGCAATTTTCCTGTATTAACCAAGTGAACTTGATTAACACTACATATCCACAAAGTTCCTTTGGTAACTAAGTGAGCTTGGTTAACACTAGTTCCATCCAACATTTCCTTCATTAACCGAGCGAGCTTGGTTAGCACTCAACTTTTGCAAACTTTACTTTGTCGCCTGAGTGAACTCAGTAGACATTGTCTTTTGAACTAGGCAAACTCTAGAATGCTCAACAGACACAAAATAATGTCTTCAATCCCCAAGTGAGCTTGGTATACATTGAATGGTAATGATATGACATTTTGTGTAACATCAAAGATAATACACAATTAATCAATTGTTTCCAACACAATGTGCATAACATTGAGATGTAGAGTTGCTTCTAGAGCACAATTCACACATGGTGAAGGTCCTAATCTAGATTCTAGGAGTGCAAGTAATCATTTTCTTTCTTTTTTAATGCAACTGAATGTTAATGAATGTTATTGAATGTTAATGAATATTACCATTTTGGTGATACTTATGTTAATGAATGTTATTGAGTGTTATATGTTATTGAATGTTATGTGTTTGTGTGCTAGTGTTAATGAATTTTAGATGTTATCTTTGGATATTATGAGATTAATTTATGGATTCTTACAAAGAAAATCTTGAATGAATGTTATATTTTATTAATGAATGAATGTTATATGTTAATGGGGAATTTAGAGTTATGTGGCATAAGAGGGGGCGTGGGGGGGGGGGGGGGTTGGGGTGGGTAGTTGAGATTTTACCTTCACATGGTTGGCCCTGATAAGAAAATAATAGCAAACTATTCTTGAAACAAAGTGAAGCCCAATAATAGACTACATCCAACCATTCTACATCTTGTTGGCATCATGATCTTGTCTAGTTTTGGAGATTCCTTCAATGGTACATCCTTGATGTCTTGTACATCTACAAGCTGCTCTAAATCAAATGCTTCATTAGCTCCTTTGAATGGTGTGATATTTTCTATATTGAAGATGGGAGAGATCCCAATCTTAGGTTCCAAATGAATCTCATAAGCATTTATTCCAAACTTCACTATTTGTCAAGGACCTAGTTTTATCAACATAAGCTTGGAATGTTTCCCCTTTGGAAACCTTTCCTTTTTTAGATTATCCCATACTAAATCTTGAAATTCAAGTTCTAAGTGCCTCCTTTTCTAAGGTGCTTGTTCCTTGAGCTTTTTAGAGGTTTGTTGAAGTTGAATCTCCTTGATGATCATGGAAAAATTTTCTCCTTGTGCACCAACTTGCTCTTTGTGAACTCACGTTTCTCAATTCTGGGATCCCTCTAGGATAATCTCATACACCACTTGAAATGGTGACTTTCTTATACTCCTATTGATGGATTCACTTTATGCAAAATCATCTTGAGGTATGATTCTATCCCTCTTTTCTTTATGTTTCCTTGTGAGTGATCTCAACAAGTTTCCCAATGTCCTTTATTTTCCCATTAATTTGAGGGTTATAGGATGAAGAGAAGGTTAAATTTGTGCTAAGAATCCTCCATAGATTCCTCCAAAAACTCCTCACAAACTTCACATCAATGTCTAAAACTATGCTGAGAGGTAGTCCATGAATCCTCATAACTTATTTGAAAAAATAAATCTTCTATATGGGAAGCATCATTGGTTGATTTGCATGGAAAGAAGTGATCCCTCTTTCTGAACCTATCAACTACCAAAAACCCACTATCATGTCCTCTTTGTGTCCTAAATAAAAAAAATCATTGAATTTTCCATGATACTTATCATCAAATTCCATATACATCTTATAACTTTCTTTAAAATTAGGATCTGTCATGTACAATATTAGGATATGTTGCATACATATTATTTAATCCCCACACTTTTTAGTTGAATCTAAGAAAAAGTTACATTCTTTATACTAAGTGCATTAGATACTTTATTATCTATTGCCTTCTTGTATTTGATGGTGAAGGTATAGACCTAAAAAGCCTCCGCCCATTTCATAGCCATATGACTTAGTTTGTCTTGGTTATTGAGGAAACTATGTTCTTGGTTGTCCATATACACAATGAACTTAGTTGAGAGTATAGGATGTAGTGCTTATATATTCTCTCCAAAACATCTTTGCAATGGTTTTTTTCAATCGGAAATGTCCTTGCATAGTTGATAATTGATCTATTTTTCTCTAAGCAATTCCATTTTGTTCTGGTGTCCTTGGTGTAAATAATTGTCTTTTAATACCATTCTCAACACAAAATTTAGTGAATTTAATAGACATAAACTCATCACCTCTATTAGATCTTAGATATTTCAATTATTTACCTATTCCTTTCTCAACTCTAGCCTTGTACCATTTTAACATATCAAAAGCACGTGATTTTACCTTCATGAACATGATAGTCATCATCCTAGTGTAATCAACAAAAAATGATATAAAGTATTTGTCACCATAATGACTTTCCATTCTTATTGGTCCACACAAATCAGTATGCACTAATTCTAAAATATCATTAGAAGTGTGTGACTTTATTGGAAAACTTCAATTTGCCATCTTACTAAGCTAACATTCTTTGCACATAACATTCTCAGGTTTATGCAGATTTGGTAAGCCCCTAACTCATTTCTTCCATTAAACTTCACCATATTCTTTAAGTTTACATGAAAAAACCTCTTCTTCCATAACCATACATCCTCAACCTTAGAAAACAAACACGTCTCAACAATAGGATCGAGATAAAATAGATAATCTTTTGTTCTCACTCCAATTCCAATCAAATTGTCTTCATCATCAAAGATTTTGACTTTTCTATTATGAAATGCTAGCTTCTAACTTGTATTGTTCAACTAAGAAAAACTCAAAAGATTATACTTTAGTCCTTGTACACAGTATGCATCATCTTTTATCATTAAACATTAATGATCCTATACCTTTCACTAGAAATGGAACTTTATTACCTAACTTCACAGTTCCATCATCATCAATTTCTTCAAGTTTGTCAAACTTAGTTATGTCACCAATCATGTGATGTGAGTATACACTATCTATGATCCATGTATCATTCTTGCTAACATGTGTAATAAGGTATTTTTCACTCACATGCCTTTCTCCATTGGGATATTCCTTAATAGAAACATACACCACCTCAAGTTCTTATTTCTCATCATCAAAACTAGACTAGGTGTGCTCTTCTTTAGTAATGCAACATGATTTATTCCCTTTGTCTTTGTAGTCATGTTCTTCTTGTACTTTTGATTTTTCTTGTCATTTCACTCTTAATTATGTTAGGACACTTAGCTCCAAAATGACCAACTTCATTGCACTTATAATGGATCAGGGTTAGTTTACCTTTGAATTTACCTTTTCCCCTTGATAATCTCCTTGAAATCAATACTTCAATATCATCCATATCATCTTTAGATACAGATTTAGTTTCATCTTTACTACTCTTTGGTGTAGAGAACCTCCCCTTTTTGATTTTTTTAGGTTCTCTTGAGGTTAGTTTAGGTGTGTTGAATAAATTACAATGGTTTGGAAGTAAGGTTCGACAACCATATGTTTGTAAGAGCCTATAGTGCTCAACTGGTGGAAAAGTTGTTATTTTTGGCTTACGAAGTGGAAAAGTTTATATTTTAATATAGGATGTGTTTGAGGGGTGATTTAGGGCCCTATGTAGCTTTTCTAGGGCCAAGATTCTCACTCTAAACCTTCAAGTTGTTAGACAAGGTCAAATTGCTTATCATGCAAAAAGTTGCTAGCAATTTTGAAAATTTGCTCAAGCAACTTTGACAATTTTTGCAAGAATGGAGAAAATTTTGGTTAGATAAGTTATAATCACCCATGCTTGGGATATAAGTATGGATTCAATCCTTGGAGAAGGTTAATGGAATTTTAGATTGCATTTATTGTCTTTTTGTACTTTTGTACAAACTCATATGGTAACATTGTGCTAGAACTGCATTATTTTTTGTGGATGTATGACTTGTATGGATTGGTGGAGTAGATCAAGACTCATGGGGATGTAGAGGATTTAAATATCTTTCATTTCTATTAGATAGTTTGTTTTCAAGTTACTAGAGTGCAGTGTTATGATTTTTTGAAGGTCATTGTTTATACATGGCAGTCAAGTGTTGTTTGACAAAGAAATGGCTCAAACCTAAGAATCCACCTATGGAAATGGTTGAAACCATGGGGAAAGTAGGGTTAGAGTCTATACATTGGATTTTTTAAATTTATTTTTTGTGTTTTTACAGTCCATTCCATGGTTCCAATGGCAAGCCCTATGGTTGAATATTGAACACTGGTGATTCAGGATAGGATAAAGATTACTTTGGCATGTGTGCCCATAGCCTTGTGGAAAAGAACTATTGGGGTCTATAGAATCCCTAGACAACCCATTAATAGGTTTCAGAGGTAGAAGGAGTTCAAACAAGGCATGGAAACCTTTTTGGCAATTGTTTGTGCTCACTAGTCCAGAGGCCTAATTCATAGGCTATATATAAACTAGGGCCTGACAAAAACTAGGGTTATGGGTGTAACAAAAAGCTAACATTTTGGATTTTGGAAGTATACTCATGTACCTTGAATATTTTTAATCACTTGAGTGGGGTCCTAAAATAGATAAACTAGGCCTAATAGAGCTAGGCAACTAGGTCTCCTAGTGGTTTGGAGATCAATTAAATTGGCAGAGAGATTAGAAGTGTGGGAAAGGGTTCAAAGGGACTCCAAATGAGTAAGTAGACTAGCAAGTATCTAAGGAAATGTGTGGAGAGATCTTAGGTAGAAGTTTGGGAATTCTAGGAGGAAAGACTAAGGGAGAAGACTAAGTATTTGGGAGCCATTTGGACTAGTTCACCCTTGTAAACTTGGAATATTGGAAACATCAACTATACATTGGAGGATAAATTGATCCCAAGGATCTTGGAGATCCTAAGTAGAGAAGATCCTAAACCATTGGATTGTTAGGAAAGTAAAGGAGCAATTGAAGTGAAGGAAACCTAAGATACCCAACTCCTTTACATTAGAGTGGTATCAGAGCCAACTTTTAGTTGGTACATGTCTAACAAAGAAGGAAGTCAAGGGATAAAAGAAGCTAATAGTATACCACCCAAGGCAATGAGAAAGGGTGCCATAGTGGACCTGGTAAAAGATCTATTGGCTAAGGCTAATCAAGAAGACACAAAGAGTAAGAAAAAGATTACAAAATGGGGAGATGAAAGTGACGAGGAAGATGAAGAAGGCCTCATAGGGGAGACACCAGAAAGTAAGGAGGAGGTGGACCAAGATAAGAAGGTGTTCTTGGAAACCTTTAAGTCTCTTGACAAGGATAGTATGGAACACATCCCTTACTATAGTGGTAGCCTGAATGAGGATGAATTTTTAGATTAGCTAGAAGCCATTGATAACCAATTTGACTACAAGGAAGTGAAAGATGAAAAAAGAGTTATTTATCCTAATGCTAGACTCAAGGGATCAATGTTGGTGTAGTGGAACATGATGCAAGATTACATGATAGGAGCAGGGAAGAAAAAAATAGTAGCATGGGAGAGAATGAAGATTAGAATCAAGGCTAAATTCCTACCCATTGACTACGAGATCAAGATGTATCAAAAGTTTTAGAATCTAAGGTAGAGGGACATGACAATAAGTTCTTACACTGAGGAGTTCAATAGGTTGAGTCTCAGGGCTAGAAGGTAATAAGAAGAGGTGGAAACGGTAGCTAGGTATCTTAAAGGCTTAAGGTAGGGGATCAAAGAAGAAATCACTATGTTGGCCCCTGATAGCATGCACAAGTGTTTCCAAATGGAACTAAGAGTAGAGGATAAAGATAGGAGGAGGAATGAGTCTTATTAGAGGGGAAAAGATAACACCAATAGACGATTTAGAGGAAGAGGCAACTTTGCAAGGGGGGCAAGGGTCTAATAAGCCCAATGAAGGACAATCATCTAAAAGTAGTGGTAGTAACCAATATAGGGGATCCTTCCAAAGGGGAGGATATAGAGGAAGAGGGCCTCCAAGAAACAAATTTTAGTCACAAGGAAGGTATAACTTAGACTTTCTTGGTAGGTGTTATAACTGCAACCAATTAGGACATACAAGGGGTAGGTGTCCTAAGAAAGTTAGTTCCTCTTCAATGGGGGAATGGAGAAATCGATTGGTTCAAGAGGATGACACACAAAGTGTTACTTCTCTTATTTCCAAGGTAGGTCTAGTAGTGGATGGAGAGAATCTAATGCTAAGGAGAACTTTGTTAAAGATGCCAAGTGTTGTAGAGCCTCCACAAAGGAAGAATCTATTCAAGACAACTTGTAAGTCTTATGGGAAGATTTTCAAGGTAATAGTGGACTCTGGTTCCACTAAAAATATAGTGTCTACTAAGATGGTGAATAAACTAAAGTTAAGGAGAATACCTCATGCCAGTCCCTCTAAGGTTTCATGGTCGAATAAAGGACAACAAATAATGGTGGATGAGAAAAATGTGGTTGAATTTGAGATTGGTGAATATGAGGACAAGTTCCTATATGAAATCATGCCAATGGATGCATGCCACCTACTCCTAGGATGTCCACGGAAGTACGATGTCAAAGTTATCCATGATGGTGAGAAGAATACCTATGTGATCATAAAATAGGGTAAGAAATTCGAAATGGATCCATTGCAAGAACCTAGTGAGGAGAAGAATGTAGGAAGAAGTGTAATGTTGTTAAGTGGAAAAGAGTTTCTCAAGGCTATGAAGAAAGAGAAAGGGGTTTGTTGTGTAGTAGTAGTGAAACCAAAGGAGTAGACCAAGGAGAAAGCCAATATGTCACCAGAGGTACAAGCATTGTTGGAAAGGTACCATGACATAGTAGACAGTGGGTTTCCAAGTGCATTGCAACCAATAAGAGATGTGATTCATCAGATTGACCTTATACCTAGAGAAAATTTGCCAAATAAAGTAGCCTACAAGATGACATCAAGTCAAATTGCAGAGATAGCAAGGAAGATTCAAGATTTATTGGATAAAGGCTTGATAAGGAAGGGTTTAAACCCATGTGTTGTACCTAAATAATTGAACCTAAAAAAAATAGGAATGGGGGATGTGTACAAACTCCAGGGCCATAAAAAATCACAATTAGATATAAGTTTCCAATGCTCCAAATAGAAGATTTAATGGACAATTTAGGAAGTTATAGTTATTTTTCCAAGGTGGATTTGAAGTCAAGATATCACCAAATAAGAGTAAGGCTCGGTGATGAGTGGAAGACAAAATTTTAAAAAAATGGACTCTATAAATGGATTGTAATGCCATTTGGCTTAACAAATGAACCTAGCATATTCATGAGGCTCATGAATGAAGTGCTAGTAGATTTTATTGGTAAGTTTGTAGTTTTTTACCTTGATGAAATTTTGATATTTAGCAGGTCCAAGGAGGAGCACTTGAAGCATTTGGAGATGGTCTTGAGGAGATTACATCAAGAGAAGCTAATGATCAATCAAGAAAAGTGAAAGTTTATGAAAACCAAATTGGTTTATCTTGGTTTTATAGTAGATAATGGATGTATTAAGATGGACCCTAATAAAGTTAAGTCAATCTTGGAATGGACTACACCTAGTTCCATAGGAGATGTTAGGAGTTTCCACGGTTTGGCCTCCTACTATAGGAAATCTATAAGGAAATTTAGTCATGTATGTGTCCCTATCCTCAAAATTATAAAAGATGGGACCAACTGTTAATTTAAATGGATGGTAGAAATAGATCGAGGATTTGAAATGTTGAAGAAGAGGATTGAAGAGCTACCTACCCTTAGGTTCCCTAATTTCAACCAATTGTTTGTGGTGGAGTGTGATGCCAGTGAGTTGGCCATGGGAGCTATATTAAGCCAAGAAGGGCACCCTGTAGCTTTCTTTTTAGAGAAGTTGAATGAAGCTAAGAAAAAGTACTCCACCTATGACTTATATTTATATGCTATGGCACAAACTCTTAAAAAATTTACACTACCTCTTGCCTAGAGAATTTGTGGTCTACACTGATAATTGTGCTTTAAGTTTCCTCAATTTGAAGGAAAAACTAAATCAAAGGCACTTGAAGTGGGTAGAATCTTTGTAGGCCTATACATTTGTTATCAAGCACAAGAAAGGTGTTAGCAACAAAGTAGCAGATGCTCTGAGTAGGAGAGTCTTAACCATACAAGAGATCCAACTACAGAGCATAGGGATGAATGATTTCAAGGAACTCTACAAAGAAGACAAGGACTTTAGAGAAGCCTATGAGGCATGTATGCAATTTGAAGAGGGATTCAAGGTGGAATTTAGTGAGTTTGTGCGAGAAGAAGGTTTATTGTTTAAGGGACACCTTATGTACATACCCCAAAGCTCAATGAGGGAGAACATTGTGAAGGAGAAACACCAAGGGAGTTTAGGAGGACACTTTGGAGTGGATAAAACTCTAGAGCAAGTCAAGAGGAACTACTATTGGCCTAAGATGTAGTTTAATATTATAAAGTTTGTAGAACAATGCCATATCTGCTAGAGAGCAAAAGGAAAAAGTAGCAACAATGGGTTGTATCAACCACTTGCCATACCTGAAAGGTCTTGGGAGTGCCTTAGTATGGATTTTTTGTTGGGGTTTCCAAAGACAACAAGGGGTAATGATATTTTTTTTGTGGTTGTAGACCATTTTAGCAAGATGGCACACTTTATCCCATGCAAGAAAACCAATGATGCTTCTCAAATGATAGGCCTATTCTTTAGGGATATTGCGAGAATTCATGGATTACCTCTGAATATTGTAAGTGATAGAGATAACAATTTTTTAGGTCATTTTTGGAGGACCTTATGGAAATTTTTTTTCAAAAATTCTTTCTCTTCATCCTACCACCCTTAGTCAGATGGTTAAACAAAGGTGGTAAATAGATCACTTGGGAATTTGCTAAGATCTTTAACCAAGTAGCATGGCCAATCATGGGATCACATCATAGGGCAAGCTAAATTTTCCTATAATGACTTCATCAATAGGAGCACTAGAAAAAGCCCTTTTGAAATAGTGTATGGGGCTCATCCTAGAGGGATCTTAGAGTTAAGGGATCTCATCTTATCAGACAAAAGGAGTTCACAAGGGGAGTCATTTGCAGAGAAGATGAAGGAGCTTCATGATCAAGTCACCAAAACTTTACAAAAATAGGTAGAGAAGTACAAGGCCAAAGTTAATCAAATAAGAAGAGATCTATAGTTCAAAATAAGGGATCTAGTCCTTGCATACCTTAGGAAGGAGAGGCTACCCAAGGGTTAGCCACCTAAATTACTCATGAATAATATAGGCCCATTGAAGATTTTGCACAAATATGGCAAGAATATCCTACGAGGTGGAGTTACCTCCTAATTTAGGAATCTCACCAATCTTCAATGTTTGTGATTTGTATCCCTACAAGGGGCTACCCTTGGGTGATAGTATTTTGGGTTCTAAATTCCTCATGAAGACTAGGAAGGGTAACTAAGATTATCTCATCAAGTGGCAATGACTACCTAATTTTGAGGCTACTTGGATGATTGAGGTAGAAATTCATAAATATGGGGTCACTCTTGATGACCTCCTAACTCAAGGGACTTGATTTTTTGTCCTAGGGGAGTATGATGCAGGGCACCTCCCCTTTTTGATGTTTTTAGGTGTTATTGAGGTTGGTTTATGTGTGTTGAGTAAATTACAATGAGTTGGATGTAAGGTTGGACAACCATATGTTTGTTAGAGCCTATAGTGCTCAATAGGTGGAAAAGTTTCTATTTTTGGATTAGGAAATGAAAAATATGAGGGGTGATTTAGGACCTTATGTAGCTTTTCTAGGGTCAAGATGCTCACACTAAACCTTTGAGTTGTCAAACAAGGTCAAATTGCTCATCATGCAAAAGTTGCTCAAGCAACTTTGACATTTTTTGCAAGAATGGAGAAAATTTTGGTTAGATCAGTTATAACTACCCATGCTTGGGATATAAGCATGTATTTGATGCTTGGATAATTTTAATGAAATTTTGGATTACATTTATTGTATTTTGTACTTCTATATGAGCTCCTATGGTTGCATTGTGCTAGAATTGTATTGTTTCTTTGTGGTTGTATGACTTGTACAGATTGGTGGAGTAGATCAGGACCAATGGGATGTAAAGGATTTTGATATCTGTCATTTCTATTAGATATTTTTTTTTCAAGTTACTAGAGTGCAACGTTAGGAGTTTTTGAAGGTCACTATTTATATAGGGCAGTCATAGTGTTGTTTGACAAAGAAATAGCTCTAACCTAAGAACCCACTGGTGGAAATGGTTGAAAACATGGGGGAAGTAGGGTAAGAGTTTTTACATATCCTTTTTTTGTGTGTTTTTATAGTCTATTCATTGGTTCTAATGGCAAGCCCTATGGCTAACTGTTGAATACAAGTGAGCCAGGACAAGGTAAAGATTACTTTGGCATGTGCGCCCATAGCCTTGTGGGAAAGAACCATTGGGGTATATGGAAGCCCTAGACAACCCCCTGATAGGTTTTAGAAGTGGAAGGAATTGAAACAAGGTGTGGAGACCTTTTTGGCAATTTTTTGTCCAGAGGCCTAATTCATAGGCTATAAACTAGGGCCTGGCAGAAACTAGGGTCATGGCTACATCCAGAAGCTAACATTTTGGATGTTGGAAGTCTCTCATGTACCTTGAATATTTTTAAGGAATTGATTGGGTTGCTTTGGAGATTTTGGAAGGTGTGGCTTAAAAGAGATAAGCTACGCCTAATAGGGCTAGGCAATTAGGTATCCTAGTGTTTTGGAGATCAACTGAATTGGTAGAGAGACTAGAAGTGTGGGAAAAGGTTCAAAGGGACTTTGGATGAGTAAGTAGACTATTAAGTGTCTAAAAAAATGCATGGAGAGATCCTAGGCAGAATTTTTGGGCATTCTAGGAGGAAAGACTAAGGGAGAAGACTAGGTTTTTGGGAGCTAGTTGGACTAGTTCACCCTTGTAAACTTGGAATCTTGGAAAGATCAACTATACCCTAGAGGAGAAGTTGATCCCAAGGATCTTGGAGATTCTAACTAGAGAAGATCCTAAACCATTGGATGGTTAGGCAAGTAAAGGAGCAATTGAAGTGAAGGAAACTAGGATACCCAACTCCTTTGCATCACTCTTCTCATTCTTTAAACTACTAATGGTTAGTGCAGACTTAAACTTAAATGAATAATTTACAATTTTAACAAATATTTTATCAAAATTTCTCAACCTAAATGCAATAAAATGACCAACTAAATTGTCAAGTGCCAGATCATTGCCAGACATAGCTCTAACTTCTTGAATTATAGAAAATTTTATAGCACAAATTGGTAGAAGATTTCTAAGAACTTTAATTAAAATATTAGAATCACTAAGAAATCCTCCAAAATCTTTGATTACACTTACTAATTTCTTGATTTTGTTCACATAATGGGGAACATTTTCACCTTCATTCATATTTGTGCCATCATGCTTTCCTCTTAAACTTTTTGTTTTAGCTCTAAGCATATTTGGATCTCTACCATATACAAGTTGCAACTTGTCCCAAATTTTTTAAGCATTTGAATAATTATTAACATTTTCAAACTCAAGATCATTTAGCATAGATACAATTTCAATCATCAGACTATTATGATATTTCTTCTCAGCCATTTGATCCAAGGTCATAGGAAGGGGTGTTATAGTGTATTCATTATCTAGCTAGTAAGTAGCATTATCACTAATTCTAGATAGATATAGCCTCATTCTATTTTTCCATGAGGAGAAATTATTCTTGTTCATATTTTGTACCCCTCTCTTATATATATTTGGATCTTTAGCTCAAGTTCCTTCAAACTTCTTCCTCCAAGCTCTGCATTATGATACCCATTGTTAGGGGGGTGAATTAGTTATGTGCAGTTGTCCTGCAGGCCTTTCAAAGACTTTAGTACCAATTCAAACTTCATAAACATCACCAACGATTATTTAGTGATCACATTCAATTTTCAAAAGTCAATATTTTAATCAATCTACTTCAAACTTTTATCTCATTCTTTCTATTTTTATTGACTATTAGAAATATAACTTAGTTTTTACCTATGTGAACAACTTAAACCCTAGAGCAATAACAATGACACGTAGAGTTTTTGATGGTGTTGGTGTGCCTAGTGTTGCAGTGTTGACTTCTACTAGTTTTTTGGAATCTATTGGCATTTTGTATTTTGTTGTTGGGTTGTTTTTTGAGGCTAGTCATGACTTGGCCAGGGTTCCTCTTCCTATTGGCATTGTATTAAAGTTTGGAGACCTAGCTGGGGTTGTTGTCTCTATTAGTGTTTAATCTATTGAGGCTGCACCTAGGGCTTCATTTTCTTCTAATCCTATGCTATTCTCCTTGGTTGATGGTGCCTTCAAGGGTTTCTTATGTGTTGGTGCATCTATGGGTGTGATGGCTAGGGTTTTACTGACTATTGAAGCTTCAAAGTTCTTTGGGGCTTTGCATGCCTTTGAACCTGGATCTTCGACTAAGGCCTCTTCAACTGCTGGAGCTTCTATGTTTGCTAGCACTAAGATTTATTGTGGGGGGTCTTGCCTAGCTCCATCCTTCTACTGGTACTGTTGCAACTTATCATATCCTGGTATGGTCTCAGCTAGTGCTAAGATCAATATTTCTGAGGGGGCACAGTCTGGTTGTAGATTGGATTTGAATGCTAGGAGGTCATTTTTTAGTTTTTATCCATGTTTAGATTTCTTTGGACAATGAAGTGTTGACAAAAATTGAGAAATCTTCCTATGAGTTCTCTCCTCATGGGGTTATTTTTCACTTCATGGGTCATTGGTCAAGTCTTCCTAAATTAAATTGGTGGATCCCCATTCAATGAGAACCTCTTATTTTAGGTATGGTTCACACTTTCGCCATGGCTAAGGGTTTTTTTGTTGTTAAATTTGAAAATATAGAAGATATGAATTTGATTTTGTGCAATTCCTCTTTCACGTGGTAAAATTGCTTTATGTTAGTTGTGAAATAGTGGTCCCCCAATTCCGCCCCCCCCCCCCAAACTTTAGAAATCTTCAACAAGATCTCGATTTGGGTTAGGATTTCCTATCTTCCTCTTCATCTTTGGGTTGATACCCTTCTAGAGGTTGTGGAAAATTCTCTTGGAATTTTTTTGATGGTGGATGAGTTGTCTAATGATATGGTGCACTCCACTTATGTGCACATTTTGGTAGAGATGGATATCTCAAAAGGGTTACTAGAAATGATTATGCTGGAACATTCAAGAGGATCTTGGATCCAGACTCTAGACTATGAAGGGATTCCCTTCAGGTGTAGGAAGTGTTTTAAAATATTTCACTTAGTTTCTAAATGTGGATTATAGAGGGTTAAGAATAAGAAGTCTACCTCTTGCTCGAAGGGTGCTTTTTCTGAACACTAAAATCTTTATAAGAAAAAAGAAGTCTCTTCTAAGGATAATGGTGTTGATCCTAACCCTATTTCTAATGTTAGGCAACCTATTTTTGTCATTCCAGATGTTGGTTTTTCTGGTGTTGGTCACCCTATTAATGTCTCCATTATTGGATATGGCCCTATTTCTATTTAGGATGTTGTTGGTTCTTCTGTACCTAGCTCTTCTACTTTAGCAATTAGTTCTAGGTCTACCGATTCTATTCCTGAATCTGTGGTTATTGTCTTGTGCATGTAAAACTTGTAATAATAAACTTGTTGTAACATGTAAATTTGATCTATTACATGCATGAAAATAAACACATAACACAATATTTGTTACTTAGAAAGCCTCCAAGGTGAAGGTAAATTGGGGTGATGACACCTACAAATCTTCACTACTGTAGTAATAAAGTTAACCTACTAGGGTTACAAAGTTTGATCATAATATATGATCTACCCTGTGAGGGGTCTGCCCTGTTAAAAGCATTTGAGACTACTAGGTCTCACCTTGTTAAAGTATTTTACACTCACAATGAAGTAAGGACTCTTAGGAGATTTACAAAGATTTGTTGAGAGATTTACATTGGTTCAAGTTGGTTAGAACTAATTTAGTACTTGACTCTCAATATGCTTTGTAAGATAATTTTGAGTCTTCTCCTTGCTAACTGATCCTCTCTTCTAATCTAATAATACATTTCTTCTTCTTCATTTCTTTGATTAGGTCACTTTCTCTATTAAGAGATAACATAATACTTTCACTGACTTCTGATATGAACTCAATCTTTCACTTCATCATTCACATATTTCTCCTTATTTGCATGCACATTCTTCTCCTTTCATCTCATTACCACATGATCTAGGTCAAGATCTTCTCTATTTAAAGAGTTTCGTAAAGAGTTTTCTATATACTTTCATAATTAGCCACTCCATCTGAATCATTGATCACAAAACATATGAATCTATGATCCACATAATTAATGTGTAAAACTCTTTGTAAAAACCTCTACATATATTAAATGTTCCTTCCATGTTGGCTTGAAAATGATTTACCTCAAAATATGTATCATTCATGACTTTTATGTAAACTTTGTGTTTCTTGGCCTTTACTATTTTTTGATACTCGACATTGTTGTTGCTTGGTCTATATTATGCTCGACATGTACTATGTAATTCAACACTTGTATGCTCGAAACTGCTCAATTGATGTTGAGTTCGGCTTGTATAGAAAATACTTGGTGACTATACATTTACTTGACTCCTATAGAGCTCAATACATACTTACTTATGTACATGACTCAACCTATATAGAGTAGCTCAGTTGTAGTGATGACAATATGACTCTTCTTTGTAAATGACTAAGTGTTTGACACTAATAGAAAATAATAGTTAGAGATAACAACATGTTGGTCCTTCTATAGTGGGATAATCCTCTATTATCTTGGGGTCTCAAGACTTGGTTTCCCAAGATTGGCATAAGAACAACTCTATGGTGGAGGAGGAGTGGACCCTTTTAATTGGAAAACATCATGAAAAGACCCCTCTATAATTTTATATGACATTGCAATCCTAGAAGAAGGGATGCAAAGGAAAAGCTTAATCCTTTATTTCCAGGTTACATGCAGATTGAGCTTAATATGATGTATATTCCTTACTACTAGTTTCATTTTGTCTGATCTATGGGGTTTTAGGATCCTTCCAAAACTTGTGGTTTGTTGGGGATGTGTTCTTGTCATATCCCCTTTCTTTTTTTTTGTCCCATCTTGTCTGTGTCTTGTTTCATTTGGTAGAGTCGATTGAATATCTTTAATGAGGATTTTAGGTCCCTTTATCTAAAACCCTACTTTGTTCTAGGTTTTCAAGGTCCCTTCAAAACCTATTTTCCTAATCAAAAACTTATCTTTTACCTTATTATTTCCTAACTATTATTAAGCTATTGTATTAAGTAAATACCATGAAAATCAACTTGCAACACAAAAACATTCACATATTTGACACCATGATTTAACATGGAAACCCTGTAAAGGGAAACATCATCGGGGACTAGCAACCCAAATAATTTCACTCTTCTAAAGTGATCTCTGCTGAAATCCAACCTTGTTAAAGGTTGCATGCACATTTTTAGTCAGACCTTGTTAGAGGGTTTTAACATAAATATTATCTAGACCTTATCACTCATTGATCTTGTCTAAAGAGTGGTCTACTCTAAAGGACTTAAAAAATCACTAATTGATGTTACCATATAGGATTTCATAGACTTGGTAGATCCACTTGGTTAAGATGTTTTTCTACTACAATGGTAAAAAGATTATAGTCAAGTGATCTATAAGATTTAGCACTACCTTTCTTGTTCAGATCTTTGTTCTACTCTATCTTCTTCTTTCTTTGATCTCCTTTTGATCTTTGTTTGACTAATTCACTTCTTCAAAATTTCACTTTTCTTGAACTTTGCTTGATCTTCCTTCTATTTTTCTCAGTTCACTGTTCTTTCTTCTTCTCTTCTTTACTTCTCACAAATCTCCAACTTAACAATATTGATCAACAACCAAAAACTTTCTTGAACATCTCCTTAAATAGAGAACTCTCTGCTTCCTGATTCAATTCTTCTATGTTTTTTCACTTAATCACATCCATAGATCTCAGACTAATGTATTTCTAGTCACTTAGATAATTGAACTTTCATTGTATTATGTGCTCATCCTCATTTTGTTTCAATATCCATCATCAAATCTTCATTATATTTTTCTAGTCATCAATCTCATAACTGGCTTTGACTTTCTCCTTTGAGCTTCACAAACATTCTTTACTTTCATCATAATTTAGCCTCAAATCTCATCTTTCTTAACTTGTCCTTCCAACTCATACTTGGTGAAAATTACCTTTTACTCAGGTAATACATCACTCAATTAACATTGAATTACTCAATTAATATTGATCTTCAACTTCTCTTTTCCAAATGCTTTTTTCATACTTTAGTAGCTTGGGCAATATTGTACTCCTTTCACCTTGTCACTCGGTGCAACTAGTATAGCTCGGTGAATGCATAAACTTCAACATTACATTACATGATTACATGATTGTAAAATAATCAAACCATCATTATACTATCATTATCCAACTCATTCAAGTGCTCATTGAACACCATACTTATCAACTCTATCATCATCATACTTTCTTCAAATTGTCTTCATCAATCAAATCCTTATCATCAATAAAATGATATGGCACTAAACTAAGCTAGCATAATGTCTAGCCAAGTAGGAATTGACATCAATGACAACATAACACTGATATGACTCTTTCATATACATTCATAGCATTCTCAATTACATCATCAGTTGGGGCTAACAATTTCACTTTATGCATTAGTGATATTTAATAATTATATTAATTATTGAATATTTTATTTTTAGGGATTTCCATTTAGGTTATTAGATCTCATAGATTAGGATTGATCATTGTATCTTTTATAAATTTATTTTATTCGATAATATAATCTTTCATATTTTCAATGGTCAAACACTTGCTCTGTTATTTTATTCTTCCCAGTGTCATGTTATCTTTGTATGGAGGTGATGTTTGCTTCATAAAGTTGCATTGACAACTTCTACATGGTATCAGGGCATTTACCTAATGCAACTTGTTATGGTTTTCAAAGAATGCAAGTTTGCTCAAGCATATCACAATTTTCTATTTGTTTTTTTTGAAATAGGGGCTACCTATTTTTTGGTGCACTTTGAGCCCAAAAAACCTCACATTTGAGTTTGTAGCACTCAAAAACTCTTATTTTCATGTAAAAATTATCAAAAGTGGAGATAGTTGAATGTTGAAGAACAAACAAATTGCTCCTAGGTTGTACAACCTGGACATACTTCTTGAAGTGGTAATTTTGCTTTTTTTTTTTTTTTATCAAAATAAAAAAAAATAAAGAAAAAGAAAATTAAAGAACTTTTTTTAGTGCTACCAAGCACATGCAAGTTTTAAAAGAATTTTTTTTTTGAAAAGTGTGTGTGCCTCTCTCTTTTTTTAAAGGAAGGGTCATTTAATATAGGGTCCTGTGGGATACTACTGAAGAAGGGCCTATGGGCCCTTTGTTAGCATTGTTAGTGTCATGGCCCTTGCCAACAATGCCCCTTGTTGCTGCAACATTTCTCTACTGCCACCAACAACTCCTACCCACCTATGTCAATTGTTTCCTAAAGTGGCATAAGCACTGAACATCTTTGTTAGTCATCGCCACTCTACCAATAATTTCCTACCTGAAAGGTTCGCCCAATTATGATCACAACACCACCCGTGCACCACAATTGGTGACACACCACTAAATGACCTCCATCACACCACCAAAACTGGCACTTAGACCTTAGGCCACTCGGCACTATTGAGCTTTTTTGATATATTGTTAGGTTTTTAGACTTGGAAAAATTTCAGCAAGAACAAGTAATTTCCATGCAATTAATGGTGGTTTACAGATAATGATAGGAGGTTTTCTAGATGAATTATTATATTGCGATAACAACGATATGGTCATCAAAATTAAACTTGTAAATTGCTAATATCACACTCATTAATGCCACATCAGGAGGCCTTCAAACCCCTTCTAGGATCTTTTGAAGCACCCTTCGATTTTGTGGTTGTATTTTGAGCATACATAAGCTTTCTTTTGAAAAATCTTATATTGTTGGAAGTTTCTTTTTGAGCTCCATCCATTTGTGGAGGTTTGAATTTTTTATGCTTTTTTTGTCAACTTTAGAAGTTTTGATTTGTACTCCAAGAGACATAACTTGAGCAAACGAATTCCATTTAAAAAAAAAAAAACTTTACATTATTGGAAATCTAGTTCTATGCATGATATGGGTCTTTCCTCCAATTCTACTTCATGTATGTTTTATTCATTTTTGCACTCTAGTGAATATCTTGGTTGTTTCAAATATGGAGATTATTTTTGTTGAGTAAGATGAGTTGTCTTGGCTTTTTATTTATATTTTACAATCCTTATGTTTCTCTTTATCTTTGTCGACATCTTTTGTACACATTTTTATAAAAACATGCTGATGTAAAGTTCCACTTTGCCTTGTATAGTTTGGATCTACCTGATCTTATGCCTTATTTTACATGCACTACTTATAAATTTTTGGGCGAATGCACCAAGTTGTGGTGTCAAAAATATGGCACCCTTTTTATTTTTCAAAATTTCCTATAGTGTGCACGTGTTATTGACATGGGCTCCACAAGGCTTTTGCACCTAAGCCATGTGCACTATAACACATACACATTATGTGAAATCACATAAAATCTCAGCAACCTGTGACCCATTCCATTTTTAGTCATTTTTTTCCCCCCTTCTCTGCTCACAATGACACACACACATTCTATAGAAGGTGAAACTTTTTCTCTCTCTCTTCCTCAAATTGCCTCTCTTTGCAAGAGATCAAGATCGAGTTCATCAAGTATGTCTTCAAACATTATTTTTGCAGTGTTTTGTATGTTTTAGCATTGTTTTGCATGTTATTTTTAGTTCTTCTTAAAGTTTGTTTAGTTTTTAAAAATGCAATTGGTTTCTTATCAATAAATGTGAATAATCAATCACCAAACCCTACACCATCAAATGATTCAAATCCCCAACCTAATCAAAAAAATCCTCCACAAAATCAAAATGAAAACCCTTGTGGGAAAGAGCAAGAAATTTTGTGACCTCCACCAATTGCAAGGCCTCCTCCTAGCACCTAGGAAAATATAATAATGAAATAGAAAGAGGAAAAACTCAATTAGAAGTAATCTTATGAGAGCACAATTGGCATCCTCCTCTGAGTACATTGTGAGCCAGGTAGCTTCTGTTAGTGATCAGTTGGATATTTGGCATGTTAAGAGATAAGAAAAAATATGATAATATGCCAAAAAATTATCCTATGAAGATGTAAAAAACAAGAACATAACGAAAGATGACATATGTGTATTATTAAAAAATCCAGGAGAAGAAGACACTACTAGAACCACAATTAAAAGGTTTCCCATCCATTGGTGCATCCATGATGATATTAGAAATAACATTTGGTATAGATGGTGGATGGTCTTTGATTCCCCTCCCTGCAATAATCATGAGGTTCCAATTTATTTCTTAAGGAAATTTTATTGTGAATTTTTCCTTGAGGAGATCCCCAATTATTTTGACATGTTAAATTCTCAAGGTAGAGGTGGGGAGTCATCATTTGAGAGGTCGGGGACACATCATGACCCTAATACAATTAGGATGCTTGTTGTCAAGCCACAACCTGGGCATGTCATTATTCCTTCAGTTGTGAAGGAACATGTAGAGATCGATACTCTAGAGACCATCAATACTTTGACACAAATCCTCATTCATTATGCCAGTCCATTAGTTGAGGAGGATCCTTCTTTGAATCATAGTCACATGTGCATGTCATGTGGATCCTTATGCATGTTTGGCAATCACTTTGGAGACACTGTGGATGATGGGCTAGTCATTTATGTCTTCCTAAGTGAGACATTTGGCATTGACACATAGGTAAATATTTATAATTATAATAAAAAAAATTGATCACATTTTGTATGTACAATGAATGAATAATAAATTAGCATGTCTTGGCATTGTTCAAAATTCAGGGTAAGAGTGTTGATGGCCCTAGTATAGATTCCCTGACACCATTTTATATCTCATTGATGGGTCGATAGGTATGTATCGATTTAATCATTTCAATTAATGTATATATTTATTAAGTAATCATATGAAGGATTAACAAATTTTTTTATCCGTGTACATTAGTTCTCTACTAGACCATCAACACTCACAACAGACTCTGAGCCTAGGCATGGTAAAAGCTTCGTAGAGGTACATTTGTTTCATGTTTATTTGATTCATTTAATTGTATTATATTCCATAAAAAAAAGTGTAAATCATATTATATGATTTGCAGTTATTGTCATTAGAGACTCCTCATCTTCACCAGTCCGTCAATCATGGAGTTGCTACCGCGATGGCTAGTTTAGAGCCATTGACTGAGATATGAAAGAGTTTTCATAGTTTTAGTTGTTATTTATAATAGTTAGTATTGAAATTTCAAATGTTATTCATAAGTACAATCGAGTGATTATATTGATTGAATTGTTGTAGGGCCTTATTACTCCTGATCATTTGTGATCCTCTGAGATGGCTGTACAAAGTGACTACTTGATGGCAGTAAGAAAATAATTAATTTATGTGTATGTATATTTAATTTCAATGTATAATAATTATTGATTCATATATACTTTGTTTGTATCAGCTCTAGTTAGAGAGGAACCTAAATAAGAGGACGAGCGAATATGTGAAGAAAACCCCAACATCCCCATCATCTCCCTCCATGCAATGATTGAAGACCTCTAGGGATATGTTTTCATCCCCTCCTGGGAAGGAGAAGATATAGGGATGGACACACATATAAGCATTAGTGGACATATATCTTGGATATTATGTTAGTGGACATATTCGACATATATTTGATGTATACATGACATTATATATTTGATGCATCACATTATTAGACTTACAACTTTGATGCATTAGATTGTTCATGTATGACATTGTTGGTTATCATAATATATACCTAGTTTTTCTTGTTTACATTTTAAGTATTTCATTTTAATGTAATTTGCATCCAAAATAAGGATAGTAATCATTATAATAAGCTTTGATGGTATTTTTTCACACACAAATAAGGATATGATATTAATATGTATTTAGATTGTACAAGTTATGAGTACTTTTGTTTATGAGTAACTTATTTGGAGTTTTTGTTGGGATGAAAACAATGAAAGTTGAATTCTTATAAGTGTAATACAATTAACATTGAAATTTGAATCTTGAGTTGGCTGCATTATGTAAATGTCCAAGCTTGAATCTTACTGTCATCATAAACATGTCAAGATTTTATATATTTTTTATCTTCATAACATGAGAAGACTTGAAATAATTTTTTTAATTTATTCATGGAATTTGATATCAAAAATTCTTCTTTATCCATCTCTTTGATGGAATCACATTATAAATTCTTTTCTTATGATTCATGTAGCTATAGTTGTTGCATCTTTTCTTACATATATTTTGTGTTTCATTATACACTATGCATTGAATACACTATCTTTGACCTTTTTTGTATGGTGATGGATTCTACACCCCTAGGATGCCATCTTCAACTTCTTGTATCTTTTTCATTCTTACAAGTATCGACACAAAATATTATAGCATGACTCTTAGGGTCAATTTTGCTTGGCATGCCCGACAATGTTCGATCAATCAATAGGATAGGACGAGCTTCGGAGTAGGTTCTACCTAGCCATTTGGAGATAATGAAGTATACAGTTCATCGCCATGATGAATAGTTAGAGAGATTCATCGATTGGTGACTTTACATTGGCCAACACTACAAGTTTCAGCATCACCTGAAATAGGGCTGCAAAATTAAAATGGTATTGAATCTCCAAAAAGTGAGAGAAGTTATTGTAGGTATTGAGAACACAATCCTATAGAACCTAATGTTTCATCAATACCTTACATGAGCTCTGAGATATGGCTTGTCAAAGATTGCTGCCCTATGGCATTTAATAATTCTTAGGGTCAATTATGTTTAGCGTACCCAAGAATGTTTGAGAGATTAACAAGGTGGGAAAATCTTGGCAATAGAGTTTACCTAGCAACTCAAAGGTAATGGAGCTGATAGTTTTCTCCCACGATGAAGGGTTAGAGAGACTCACTAGTTGGCAACTTTGTCTTGGCCAACACTACAAGTTTTAGCATCACTCGAGATAGGGCTACAAAATCAAAATAGAATTGAATCTCAAAAAATAAATAGAGGTTAGTGTAGGTATTGACAACATAATAATGTAGCACTTGACATTGCATCGATACCTCGTACGAGCTTCAAGATATGCCCTATCAAAGATTGCTTCCCTATGGCATTTAGTGACTGTCAAGGTCAATTCTATTTGGCATGCCCGAGAATGTTTAAGAAATAAATGGGGTAGGAAATTTTTGGGAATAAGGTTTACCTAGCCACTTAGAGCTTAAAAAGTAGACAGTTTAGTCCCACGATGAACGGTTATAGAGATTCACCAGTTGGCGACTTTGTATTGGCCAATACTACAAGTTTCAACATTACCCAAGATAGGGCCACAAAATAAAAAGGAAATTGAATTTCCAAAAAGAGAGAGAGGTTATTTTAGGTATTAACAACACAATCTTGTAGTACTTGGTGTTGCATCGATACCCCACATAAGCTCTGAGATATGCCCCGTCAAAGATCGTTGCCCTATGGCATTTACTAACTCGCAGGGTCAATTCTGCTTAGCATGCTCGAGAACGTTCAACCAATCAATGGGGGGGGGAAAAAATTAGGTATAGGGTTCACCTAGCCACTTGGAGCTAACAAAGAAGATAGTTTGGTCCCACGATGAATAGTTAGAGAGACTCATCAGTTGGGGACTTTGTACTAGCCAACACTACAAGTTTCAACATCACTTGAGATAGGGCCACAAAATTAAAATGGTACCAAATCTCCAAAAAGAGAGAGAGATTGTTGTAGGTACCAACAACATGATCATGTAGTACTTGACATTGTATAAATACCTCGCATAAGCTCCAATATATACCCCATCAATTAAGATCACTACTCTATGGCATTTAGTGACTCCTAGGGTCAATTTTGTCTAGTGTGCCTGAGAACATTTGAGGGATCAATGGGGTGAGACAAGTTTGGAACTAGGGTTTATCCATCCACTTGGAGCTAATAGAGTAGACAATTTGGTTATGTGATGAACAGTTAGAGAGATTCACCAGTTGGCAACTTTTTATTGGCTAACACTACAAGTTTCAATATCACCCGAGATAGGGCCACATAATTAAAAAAAAATTGAATCTCAAAAAATAGAGAGAGGTTATTGTAGGTACCAACAACAAAATCCTATAGAACTTGATGTTGCATTAATACCTTGTACGAGCTCTAAGATATGCCTCATCAAAGATCACTTCCCTATGGCATTTAGTGACCCTTAGGGTCAATTCCATCCAACGTTCTCAAGAATGTTTGAGTGATCAATAGGGTGGGACTTGAAGGTAACAGAGCACATATGTGTAGTTAAAAATAAAATATAAATCGAGGATCGAATAATCTAAAATTTTCTAATAGCAAGAATGGATCTAATTTAAGATAAGTCAACAATTTTTTAACTAGACAACAATATTCTTCTCTTTATATTAATGATATTAATGTCTATGTACAACTTAGCTCTGAAAGGCACTGGTAGAAAAGAGCTAAGAGGAAAAACCTCTGAATCTTTCCCAAAACAATATATGAATTATAAATATAACATCAAATGTTTTTTTGTAATTATATTCAATCTAATAAACTAGTTGGATTTGCTCTACATTTTATTGTCTCGAGTATTACCTCATAGTCTAACTTGTGAACCTTCCAAAGAGTCTTATTATGTGGTATTCCTCCATATTTGATCAAGTGGACAGTTAACATGATAGCAAGGTTTGAATAATGAAGAATCTTGATCTTTGTTTGCCAATCCTCGAATAACAACAAGTTAAGGTTCTTCATAGAATATCATCTAAGCCATGTATTGGTTACAACCACTGCACCTATATGGTATTGTAAACCTCCACCATCTATAATCGAGTGATATAATTTTTCTTTTGCCTAAACTCAATGACAGAAATAATAATCTTTCCCTTCTTCATTGTCTTTGGGTTCAATAACAACAAAAACATGGCCTACAATGATAGATGTACACAATGTGCTCATTAATTTAGCAAATACTTAGGTAAAAGTTATAAAGTTACATATTGAATTTACATTATATATATATATATTACCAGGTTACACTAGATTAGACAAGCGATCAAAGTCAATTGATGAATTCATCTCTACCATTTCCAATGCACATGGGGGATGATAGGTGTCAATTGGGTCCAAAACCTATATATCCCATTTTTCCACCCATTTAGTCAACTCACACTCATCCCAATTTCCCTTTGCACATGATGGAAAAAAACATGCCATTTTTTTGTGTGTGGATACTCCATGAACTTGCATCAGAGCTTCTAAAAGAGTGCAACTCATTTGATCTTGTTAGTGTGTAATAATCCTCATATGTATAATGTTAGTATTATCTATCAGCCAAAAACATCTACAAACTATAGACTCATCTTCCTTACCTACACCCATTGTAGTGTTACACCACTAGACGATGGATTTTTCATCTATCAATGTTTCTATGTCTTTGTGCTTTAATTCTTCATGAGCTAAAGCTCTTTTGATGCATGCTCTTGCACCATCATGCTCTCTCTTTAGCCCCTATTAGCTAGATTGTCATAAAATATTTGAAAATAACCATGTACAAACTCTATTGAATGTGATCGATCCTCATAGATGTAAAATGGTACTCCCTCAAAATCTTCCTATCATCCTCTATACTTGTAGGTGAATGCATGAATGTTATGTGAACAAATATGGAATGTTAATGCTAAGAAGTATAATACTTTTCTTGCACCTTATTTTGTGGTTGTAGTGTTTAGTTCTCTATGAAGTCTACAACCAAAACAATGGTATCCAGTTGAAATATATCCTTGTACAACTTGAATTACAAATCTAGCCATCGAGCTCTATGTGTATGCCTTGCATACTTGTAAATAATCTTTTCACATAAAATCTTCACGAACTCATATTGGAATCTTTTCAATGACTAAATCACAAGTTGATAATCTTTTCACATAAAATCTTCACGAACTATTTGATTTCAACCTACATGTGTGTTATCCATATGTTCACAAGTTGATAAAAGTTGCAAAGAACCACAAATTAAGCATGAAAACTTGTAAAGTTGTTGGTTGTCCCTATTTCACATAAAATGTTGGATATGCGTTCCCTCAAAGATCTAGGTGGCTCATTTATGTCAAAATCCTGCAAAACAAACGTAGAATGCAAAAATCCACATATATGCCTAAAAACATCAAAATGGTTAGAAAACCCAATATGTATCCTACAACAACAAGTTGTGTGTGTGTGTGTGTGTGTGTGTGTGTGTGTGTGTGTGTGTGTGTGTGTGTGTGTGTGTGTGTGTGTGTGTGTGTGTGTGTGTGTGTGTGTGTGTGTGTGTGTGTGTGTGTGTGTGATTTATCTTCACATAAGAAGGTTTACACATCTCAAAAAGTCTTTGACTAATTAGAATTTGAGGATACATACCTATAAAGTTTGCAAAAATAATTTCCTAAGTTGAGTCCAAAACAAGTTTCGCATGTGGATTGTGGTTTTGGCTACCAATCCTCCTTCTTACAACATCTCTTTGATTAGGGGAACTTGTGTGTTATTTGTCCAAAAATCTTCAATCAATGATTTCAAAGATTCACTAATTTCTTTATCCTTTTGGGGTAGTCTACCTCTAAATGTCCATAACTCATTTTTTGTTGGATCTTCCACTCTCTCATGCCTTACCATGGCTCTCATTAGAGTACCTCTACCAATTTTCTGTAATGTCCCTATTTTAGCAGTTGACCAAGTGTGTGTGCGTTAGCCTTGTTCTACATGGTCCCGAGGGCTAATGAAGGGTTTAATGAGATCCTGGAGTGTTTTGGCCTAGTCATTTCCAGTTTGGGCCAAAAAGAAGTTGATTTACTCAGTTTCAGGCATACTTACTATTTTTAGTAAGTTGGCAGGACACAGTGCAGGTCAATTTTGGTGATTGGATTCGATACTCCTCAGTGAGAGCTTTTCGATGAGCTATCACTCGCATTATTCGGAGTCTGATTGCTAATACATTTTAATGTCTGAAGTTTTATTAAAGTAACGTCTAATTTAATTGTAAAATATTAAAGTGTTACTTTAATATTTATTTTATGGTGATGTGTACCCAAGGGAGACATAAAAGGTATTTTAATATATGTTTTATATATTACACATCTTTTATCCCACATTGCCCATATGAGTTGAGTGGACCCTTGGGAATTGAATAAAAGGAAGCATTTGTGGCTTCATTAGACAGGTTGAATATGAGAAGAAATTGGTGTGTGAGTTGCAGCTCTGTTCTTAGCATTTGAGGATGTTTATCCTCTCTTGTAACATTCTAGACGTCATTCCCTTGGGGTTTGGCCTTTGGAATTTTTTGTTATCGACTTCATTATCAGGCAGTTTAGTTGCATTTCTGGCTACAAGCGGATTTGGTATTTTGCTCATAACTTCTTCACTACTTGTCCGACGCTTATGCCACTTTGAGAGAATGATATTACGAAGGTAGTGGACTGATTGAAGGACAAAGTACTGTAGCGGCAAGTTCGAAAGCATGTGCTGGAGTATTATGTCAATAATGCTGAAGTAATTAGTGAGTTGATAAATCTGCCATGTATTTGATTTTATGAATTCTGAAAATAACATTTATTTGGCTGTAGTTCATTTCCACTTTGCATATTATTGTAGTTTCTTTCTTGTTTATGTTGTATGATACCAATTACATGCACAAACACAACAAACAAATAAATGTTTGATTTCTGGAGTTATAAGGGGTTTAAAACATTAAACGGAGAAATAAGAGGTTGAATGCAAACTATTTGACATAATTCCTTTCAGCAATTTGGTTTAGTTTTTGGGACATTCAAGGGTGCCCATTACAGTGGTATCAAAGCTATAAGTCCTGCCATCCTGTGGAGGTCTTATAGGGAATTTGGAACAACTAGATAGAGGAAAAAAGTGTTTGATGAAATGTCAAAACACTAAAATCAGAAATAAATAGAAAACACAGGCTAAGCATTTATGTTTGAGCATGCGACAGGGGTCTTATAATTTCCGTGATACCAGAGCAAGACAAAATAGGATTTCAGACTTGCAAAGCAAACAGTCTAGTACATCCGTGCAGGTGGACATTGAATCCAACCATAGAGACACAGAGGAGATATTCTTTGATCAGGACAATAATATGGGTGATCGAGATGACAGGAATACAGGATTAGGCGGAGGCGGAAATGATGGTCTAGATCAGGGGGAGGTACTATTTAGACAGTTACTGGATACATTAGAGTAGGGGCAACATATGCAGCAGGAGCAGAATAGGCGAATGGACATGATGTTGCAGCTCATGGCTAGACAAATGGGTGTCAATATTAATCCAGGTGATGCCAACAACAGAAACAATAACAACGAGGGAAACAATAACAACAGGGGAAACAATAACCATGGAGGCCAAGGCAACAACAATGGTCCTGAGAATAACATTAATGGTAATAATGGACACGGCAACAATGGGAATGAGGCTGATAACTTTAGACACGTTGCACGCCCAGCGCGGACTGCGAGCTCGAGACCTCTTCTACCCACTTTTCCACCCAGAGATCCGGTTTAACCAGTAAAAGAACCATAGATTATCGAGTTACAGGATCAGTTCAGAAGGGACTGGGAGGCTACTGGATCAGAGTTTTAGGCGGATATTTCTCTTAGAGATTATATGGACTTGAGGATGAGACACATGCCTAAAGAAAGAGGGAGGAATCAAAACTTTGAGCTGAGGAAGAAAGTTGGAAAACTTTCTTTACCTTATTATGATGCTTTAGGGAAGATGACTGCACGAGCTTGGGTGCAGAAGGTAGATACATACTTGGAACTTAATCCTATGCCTGAGGAGGAGGCTATCAAGTATGCGGCTATGCACTTGGATGGCGTTGCACATGAATGGTGGCATCATGGCATGGTGACTTTGGGGCATAATCAGATTACATCCTATGAGGAATTCACCGAAACATTTATTGAGAGATTTGACACTAGGGATCCCAAGTTACATTTCAAGGAGCTAGCACAGTTAAAACAGTCAGGTTCTGTGGATGCTTACATTGCCGAGTTTCAACGCTTGTCTATACTTGTTACTGATATCTCTCCTAGGAGATTGGTGGTGTTATTTTGTGATGGTCTTGCTGATCCATTATGAGGTTGGGTGAAGGGACATGATCCACTCACCTTAGCTGAAGCAACTAAAAAGGCACGAGATTTAGCCCCTTCGGTATACAAAGGAAAAAACCATTCAACAGATTCTTCCTACCACAAGGACAAAGACAAAAAACTGTTTCAGAAAGAGTATAGCAAACCCAAAGAAGGATCAAAAGGACTAGATAATGAAACCTTGAATGAACTTCGAAAGAAGAAGCTGTGCTTCCATTGTAGAGAGCCTTGGGACTTATCTCATAAATGTTCTCTCAAGGCTAAGGCAAATCAAATGGAGTATTTTTCAGCAGAAGATTCAAAGTCAAAGGGGGAGGATCAGCACACCGATTCAGATGAGGGTAACACTATAGAGGAGAGCAACATTCCTAAGGATGAAAGATTGTTGGTACGCTTGACAGGGGCCCAAAAGGCAATCACATTTAAGGTCAGGGGTACTATCCAGGGGTAGAAAGTGATATCTCTTATTGACACTGGGGCTACACATAACTTCATAGATGCACAGTTGGTAGCCAGGAGAGGGTTACAGACAGAGGAGCATGATGGGTTTAGAGTCATGGTGGCTAACAGTGATAAATTATTATGCACTCGAAAGATATCTAATCTTCACATCAGGTTTGGAGATGGCTATGAGTTGGAGGATGAGTTCTATGTTGTGGACATGGGAGATTATGATGTCATCCTCGGCATGACATGGATGGCTTCACTAGTTGAGTTCACACTCAACCTAGCAAAATTGGAGATGAGATTCCAGCATGAGGGCAGAAGTGTGGTACTTAGAGGACTTTCAGATGGAGGTTGCAGAGTAGTGTCCTTGAGGAGAATGCAGAGACTTTTTTGTCATGATGACATAGAGTGGGCGACAGAGTGCTACATTATGCCAACTTCACCAGAGCCACAAGAAAAGAGTCATCCACCAGATGTCCAGAAGATACTTGATAGACACGCTAAAGTATTTAGCAATATTCTTCATGGGGTTCCTCCTGATAGAGGGATGGAACATGTTATTGAGCTCGAGGAGGGAGCCAAACCAGTTATGATTACTCCCTATCGTCATCCTAAGAAACACAAGGATGAGATAGAGAAGGCGATTAAGGATTTGTTGGAGATGGGGCATATCAGGCCCAAAAGAGCCCTTTTGCTTCAGTAGTTGTATTGGTAAAGAAGAAGGATGGGACGATGCGCATGTGCATCGACTACAGGGCACTGAATAAGAAAACAATTAAAAATAGGTATCCCATTCGTAGGATTGATGAGCTGATTGATGAGTTGCATGGGGCATGCTTCTTCACCAAAATTGATTTGCGATCCGAATACCATTAGATTAGGATGATAGCAAAGGACATTGAGAAAATAGCCTTCCGATGTCACTATGGCCACTTTGAGTTCATGGTTATGCCATTTGGTCTAACCAATGCACCCGCTACATTTCAGAGTTGTATGAACCAGGTATTCAGGAAGCAGCTGAGGAGATTTGTCTTGATCTTCTTTGATGACATCTTGGTCTTCAGTAAGACCTAGGAGGAGCACTTACATCATCTGGAGGAGGTGTTATCTATTCTGGAGAGAGAGTCATTGTATGCCAAGGAATCTAAATGTGAGTTTGGCATGACTAAGCTTCTTTACCTTGGGCATATCATTAGTGCAGATGGTGTTCGGGTTGATCCCGAAAAGACTAGAGCTATTGTAGAGTGTCCTACTCCCACAAACCTTACACAGCTTAAGGGATTTTTTGGTTTATGTGGTTTTTATAGGAGGTTTGTTAAGGGATTCTCACAGATTGCTACACCCTTGACAGATCTTACCAGGAAAGGAGCCTTCATGTGGACAAGGGCAACACAAAGGTGTTTTGAGCATTTCAAGCAGGTAATATCTTCATGTCCAGTTCTAGCTCTATCGTATTTCACGAAGCCTTTTGAGCTTCATTGTGATGCATCAGGTGATGGGATTGGAGCAGTATTGATGTAGGAGAAGCATCCCATTACATTCGAGAGTAGGAAGCTCTGGGGAGTTGAGAAAAGTTATTCTGTCTATGACCGGGAGATGTTGGCCATAATGCATGCATTGGCCAAATTTTGATCATATTTGGTAGTTGGACATTTTGTGATCAAGACTGATCACAACAGTATTAAATACTTCATGAGCCAGCGTGATCTAAATGTTCGGCAACAAAAATGGGTGACTAAATTGCAGGCTTATGACTTTGACATAGAGTTTGTCAAAGGTAAGAAAAATGTGGTGGCTGATGCCTTATCTCGGAGACCTCACTTATGTGCTCTAGCAGAGATTTCAGGAGATTGGAGAGATCGGATTATAGCAGAGTATGTGGGAGATGCTTGGGCTTCTAGATTGATTTCAGGTACCATACAGGATGATCGCTATGAGGTGATAGATGGATTGATCAGAGTTCAGGACAGGGTTTATTTGATTCTGTCATCACATTTGAGAGAGGCGATACTGAAGGCATTTCATGATGCACCCACAGCTGGACATCCGGGGGTCTTCAAGACCTACAGGTAGATCTGAGAACGATTTTCATGGAAAGGGCTCAAGGATGATGTTCAGAGGTATGTCAGGGAGTGTGTGGTTTGTCAACAGAATAAGCGAGAGCACACATTTCCTGCAGGGTTATTATAGCCCTTGCCCATTCTTGATAGGAAATGTGAAAGTATTTCGATGGACTTCATCACTGGTTTACCACGAGTGTAGGGAAGGGATTGCATCTATGTGGTGGTGGACCGCTTGACGAAGTTTGCTCACTTCTTTGCTATTTCGTCCACTTATGCAACAGCACAGGTGGCAGATCTTTTCTTTAGAGAGATATTCAAGTTACATGGGCTGCCCAGATTCATTGTCAGCGACTGAGATAGTAAGTTTATGAGTGTTTTTTGGCAAGATTTTTTTAGGTTGTGTGGTACAGATCTTACACCTAGCACTAGTTATCATCCGCAAATAGATGGGCAAACAGAGATTGTGAATAAATGGGCGGAAGGATATTTGAGAAACTATGTAACTACACAACAAAAGGCTTGGATCAGATGGTTGCATATGGGAGAGTATTGTTATAACACCACTCATCATATGTCCATCAAGATGACTCCTTTCATGGAACTCTATGGTTATGAAGCACCTAGCTTCATGGATTTAGTTTTGGGGGACAGTAGAGTGCCCAAAGCCAAAAACTTATTGTAGGATAGTCAAGACATCCTGAAAGTGCTCAAAGAGAATATACAACAGGCCCAAAATCAACAAAAATTGTATGCCGATCAGCATCGAATAGAGCATAGCTTCGAGGTAGGGGATATGGTTTACTTGAGGCTACAACCATATAGACAGTCATCGCTCAAGAAGAGCGAAGCTAAAAAGTTGAAACCTAGATTTTATGGTCCCTACAGGGTGATTCGCAAAGTGGGCAAAGTCACCTATGAGCTTGAGCTTCTAGAGGGCAATCGAGTGCACAATGTGTTTCATGTGTCTAGGCTTAAGAAAGCCATTGGTCAGAGTGTAGTGCCTTTTGCAGATTTACCCCCTTTGGATGAGGAGGGGAAGCTTGTGTTAGTACCTGAGGCTATTCTGGACACTAGAGAGAGGAAGCTTAGAAACATGATAGTGAAGGAGTATTTGGTCAGATGGAAAGACCTTTCGGGGGAAGATTCTACATGGGAGAGTGAGCAGGTTATTCAACAGGCTGGAATGAGATTGCTTGAGGACAAGCAATTTCAAGGGGGGTGGATTGTAATGTCCCCATTTTAGCAGTTGACCAAGTATGTGTGCGTAGCCTTGTTGTACATGGTCCCGAGTGCTAACGAAGGGTTTAATGGGATCCTGGAGTGTTTTGGCCTAGTCATTTCCAGTTTGGGCCAAAACGAAGTTGATTTACTCAGTTTCATGCATACTTATTATTTTTAGTAAGTTGGCAGGACACAATGCAGGTCAATTTTGGTAATTGGATTCGATACTCCTCGGTGAGAGCTTTCCGATGAGCTATCACTCGCATTATTCAGAGTCCGATTGCTAATACATTTTAATGCCTGAAGTTTTATTAAAGTAATGTCTAATTTAATTGTAAAATATTAAAGTGTTACTTTAATATTTATTTTATGGTGATGTGTACCCAAGGGAGACATAAGGGGTATTTTAATATATGTTTTATATATTACACATGTATCTTTTATCCCACATTGGCCATATGAGTTGAGCGGACCCTTGGGAATTGAATAAAAGGAAGCATTTGTGGCTTCATTAGATAGGTTGAATATGAGAAGAAATTGGTGTGTGAGTTGCAGCTCTGTTCTTGGCATTTGAGGACGTTTATCCTCTCTTGTAACATTTTAGACATCATTCCCTTGGGGTTTGGCCTTTGGAATTCTTTGTTATCGGCTTCATTATCAAGTAGTTTAGTTGCATTTCTGGCTACAAGCGGATTTGGTATTTTGCTCATATCTTCTTCACTACTTGTCCGACACTTATGCCACTTTGAGAGAATGATATTACGAAGGTAGTGGACTAATTGAAGGACAAAGTACTATAGCAGCAAGTTCGAAAGCATGTGCTAGAGTATTATGTCAATAATGCTGAAGTAATTAGTGAGTTGATAAATCTGCCATGTATTTTGGTTTTATGAATTCTGAAAATAACATTTATTTGGCTGTAGTTCATTTCCACTTTGCATATTATTGTAGTTTCTTTCTTGTTTATGTTGTATGATACCAATTACATGCACAAACACAACAAACAAATAAATGTTTGATTTTTGGAGTTATAAGGGGTTTAAAACATTAAACGAAGAAATAAGAGGTTGAATGCAAACTGTTTGACATAATTTCTTTCAGCAATTTGGTTTAGTTTTTGGGACATTCAGGGGTGCCCATTACATTTTCAATGTTTTTCTTGTCTTTCTCATGAGTTGAGATTTATTCATTTGGGTGCTTACTATTGTTGATGTAAGTATGCATATTGTGATATTACCATCTTTGGTGTGTGATTTAGAACCCACTTTGTCATATGCACCATTAGATTCTTTACAATATTTTTTTCATTTGACTCATTGATCATTTTTAGCCCAAGAATCTTCATGATGGGCCTAAATTTCAAATTCCTCATCATTTCAACAAATAATTGACATTGACCTATCACATTTAATTATTCAAAAAATGATCTCCACATACGATTAACTTTTCTTTGACAAGTATGCTTGCTAGACTTCTCAGGCATTGATTTCAAAATGTTAGTATCAATATCAATCAAATATGTTAGTCTTCTAAAATGAATTCTAGAAGGTGTTATAATCTCTTCCATTCCCTCAACATTTTGATCATCAACATAAGATTGAGTGAATTGTGTACCTTGAACCAAAGATGATGTGCCTTGCCAATAAGATGCAAAAGATGAAATATTACCTACTTGATATGTTGATGTTGTGTCTTCAACATGACATGATGGAGTGTGTACATTGACGGATGTAGAAATTGGTATCTCTTCAACATGAGATGATGATTTGACTCTGAAATTGGAAGATGGTGTAGCTTCACAATTTAATTTTCTTGTTGAGCATAAGAGTCTCATTTGTTCTCTTTGTCTTTCCAACTCTTCCTCTTTGTTTCTTTGTATTGGTGGTTCGTGTTCCTCTTCGAAAGAGAATTCTTCATTATTGCATTGCAATTTTATTTGTTCACATAGTAGTTTCATTTTATCCCTTTTAATTGCCAAATCTCTTTCCTTCTCTTACATTGTTTGATTTTTTAGTTTCTTCCTTGGCATGATGATGATTTATACATGTCAAATTATTCAAACATCTGAATTACTTACAATTTATAAATAAGAAATCATTCAAATACATATACAAATTACAATTATTTCAATGAATACACAATATATATTAAACAACTTGTAAAATTATAATGAATTATTAATACATTAAAATTTCTAACAAATAACAAATCATTCAAACATACAAATTACAATGATTTCAATGAATTCACTATATATTAAACAACTTGTCAATTTTTAATAAAATTTATCTCTATAGTAACAAAGAATATTTAAAAAGGAGTGCACTAACCTTTTCTATATAGAGAATGTTCAAAATCCCTTCAAATGGTGTATCCAATTATTAAATTTGGTGTTTGCTAGCTTCCAACACCATGAAACCTGTGGTTTTTGTCAAAACAACAGAAAATAATTTAGATAAAAACAAAGAATATGGGTCAGTAGGGACCCACACATTCCTTGTAACCATTTTTTGGTGTTTTCACAATGTGTATGCACTATAGTGCATGTGCACTATAGCATGTGCATGCTATAAAGCACACACACACTATGTGAAAACACTTATTTTCATGGATTGTCCCATCCTCTCTCTCTCTCTCTCTCTCCCCCCCCCACCCATCCTCTCTCTTTATTTACATCATATCCCATACTCTTTACCCCATCCCCTACTCTCTCTCTCTCTCTCTATATATATATATATATATATATATATCCCTTTCTCTGTCTCCATCCCCTACTCTCTCTTACTCTACCTTAATTCCCCTCTCTCTCTTTGCATCCTATCCCATGCTCTTTTGCCGTCCCCTTCTCTCTCTAGCCTTCTCTCTCCATCCTCTCTCTCACTCTTTTTTTCCCCCTACTCTTTCCCCATCCTCTACTCTCTCACACTCTCTACCATCTCTCCCTCCCTACCTCTCTCCTTCCCTCTTTCCCTTTCCATCATCTCTATAGCAATACAAGGCTTACAAAGTGCACATGCACTATTTAAGCCTTGAATTTAAAATGTTTTAAAGAGTGTGTATGCACTAAATTGTGTGTACGGACTATATAAAGCATTGGATAAAACCAAGCCTAAGGCTTTGATTTTCCTTGGGGATCCAACCAAAAGGTTTGGAGGCTCTAATTTGATTTGAGATGTCTTTTGTAGCAAGCATACGAAAAATGCTTGATTTTTCTTGTGTGCTCTGCTTCAAGTTTCCTTGTGGTTGAGTATCGATAAAATCAGGATACATGATATTGTAGATCTCTCAGTTAGCTATATAACCATATAATTTATTTCAAATTCATACTACTTCAAGCCATTCAACTATAATTTCTTTTGAAAGTATGTCCATTTTCTCTCAAAAACCAACATGCACTAATTGGGGTGTAGATTTTAGCTCGTTCATCGAATTTTACAAGTTAGTTTTTTAAAAACTAGACTCCATTCTACACACTTTGAAAATAAAATTTTTGATTTTAGATTAGTTTTCAATAATTTCTAGGGGGAGCGCATAGATATTTCACATTTTTAGGATGTGTTCACTTACAAAACTCATTAAAAAAATACACATTACAAAATTACCCAAAAAATCTCGGATAAATTCCATGGTGTTAGGTAACTTTTGACCATAGGGATTAAAGAATTTCAAAAAAAAAAAAAAAGAGGGGCGGCCGCACTTTGTACTATATTATGTTTTTTGTGAAAAAGTAGTTCCAATTTCTATGGCCCTATTTTTTGAGAGCCTAAAACTAAGCCCTTTTGAAAAAAAGTTAGCATTTTAGAAGCTAGATTCAAAGGTCTACTAGTTTTGTTTTTGTCATATCTTAAAATTTTGAGTGTAACTATCTTCAACTTCTTGTTGAAGTTCAGAAATTGTTGATTTCAAAAGAAAAAATAAGTTGTCACTTATACCCCACTTTTGGCACCACAACTTTGTGCACATACCCTTCTCCTTCCATGATAGTATCCTCATAATATGTGTCAAGAGTGTGATCACCTCACGACACTATTATATACTTTCTATGCTTCTTGTTATTCCAAGTTCTTTGACATGCAATTCTTGGTGGTCATCTTTTATAGTTACCTATCATCTCTCCCTTGTCCTCATTATGGGGGATTTCTCATGTTCATTGTAATGCCTCCTTGGTTTGTTAGGGTAATCTATGTATATAATATTTTTTCCTATGTACTAGGCAGATGTAGTGGTTGGGTACTTATGCATTTCAGGGAGATGGATTAGTTACCATATGGACACTCTTGCATTTCTATTTTGGAGGAAATATTCTATGTTTGATTGATTAGCTCTGCAGGCTTTGGTGGTTTATGTCATATGTATCTTCGAGTTCAATTGTTTGTCTTTATTTACCTCCTGAATTGAGTAGTATCATTTGAGGAAATTTGTGAAGATTATAGTCTTCTTTACCTGATCATGTTCTGTTTCAATAGAGATTCTTCATATTAAAAGTTACTTTTTTACAGTGTTTTGTAGTTTCTTCATGCTTCAAAGGCATTCTTCATGATCATTATTTTGTTCTTATTTTTTACATTCTCTATTTTGGAGGCTTCTTCAATTCTTCACTAGTTTCTATCTCTTTTTTGGAGTAAAAAATTATTATGTGGTTTTCTCTATTTCTCCACTTTATAGAAATTTGATTGTGATTAGGTACCTCATCCTGGGCCATTTTGTTTGACCTAAGTTTTCTTTTAACATTGTAGTTTCCTTTCTTTTATTGCATTGTTGTTCATCTTAAGGGGGTGTCAAAATAAAACAATAACTTAATTATTAAGTCATCTTAGCTTGACCATTGAGCTACCTTTACTTCTCTCTTAAGATTTCACTTTATGCATAGTGACGATTAATAATTATATTCATTATTAAATATTTTCTTTTTAAGGTTTCTTATTTTAAGTTACCAAATCTCATATATTGTGATCATGATCATTGTATCTTTTATAGATTCATTTGATCTAATAATATAATCTTTCATATTTTTAGAGCCCAACCCCTTGCTTTGTTATTCTATTATTCTCGGTGATAGGATATCTTTGCATGCTAGTGATTGTGTCTTTGTAAAGTTGGATTGACAACTCCTACAGTTAATAGGGCCATGTCCCTAATCAAATAAATATAATTGCATTTTGGAGATTAAAAAATAAATAATCACATCATCATGACTATCATTTTGATTAACACCACTGAATGACCTCTAGTGCACCACCAACACTTGTACTTAAACCTTTGCCCACCAATGGTGCTACTCACTGACTACCCCCAAGGCATTGTTGAGCTTTTTCTGACAATTTTTTAGGTTTTTTAGCGACTTGGGAAATTTTCCGGTAAGAACAAGTAGTTTCCCTGCAATTTATGGTGGTTTATAAATAATAAGAGGAGGTTTCTAGATGAATTATTATTTTGCGAAGATGACCATATGGCTTTCAAAATTAACCTTGCAAATTGCTAATGTCAATAGTACATCAATGCCACATTAGCAGGCCTTTAAACCCCTTCTAGGACCTTTCAAAGAGCCCTTCAATTTTTTGGTTGTATCTTAGATATACAAAGACTTTTTTTTGACAAATCTTACATCCTTGAAAAGTTCTTTTCGAGCTCTATCTATTTATGTAGGTTTGATTTTTTCTTTTTTCTTTTTTCTTTTTCGATTATTATTTTTGTCAACTTTTGAAGTTCTGATTTGTACTCCAAGAGATGTAACTTAAGCATCTGAACTCCATTTTTTGAAAAACTTTACATCATTGGAAATATAGTTCTATGACCTTTCCAATGATATGGGTCTTTTTGCCAAATTATGCTTCAGGTATGTTTTAATCAAATGAAGGGATTATTTTTGTTGAGTGGGATGACTCATCTTGTATTGTTCTTTCTATTTTACCATCCTTATGTTTCTTTTGATCTTTGTAGATATCTTTTGTACACATTTTTATGCAATCACGTTGAGGTAAAGTGTCAATATGCCTTGTATACTTGGGATCTACCACATCTTATGCCTTATTTTACATGCACTACTTATAAAGTGTTCCTTCCACAATATTAGCCTCATGATATGTGTCAAGAGCATGATTGCTTCATGACACTTTTATATACTTTCTATGCATCTTGTTGTTCCCAATTCTTTGACATGTTGTTCTTGTTGGTCATTCTTTTCAATTACCTATCATCTCTCCATTGTCCTCATTATGGGGGTGGGGGGGTTCTCATGTTGGTTCTAATGCTTTCATGGTTTGTTGGAGTGATGTATGTATACAATATCTGTTCCTGTGTACTAGGCAGATGCAGTGGCTAGGTACTTATGCATTTCAGTGATTTATTAATTACCATATGGACACTGTTGCATTTCTATTTTGGAGGAAATATTTTATGTTCGATTGATTAACTCTTTAGGCTTTGGTGTTTAATGTCATCTATATCATTGAGTTTGGTTGTTTTCCTTTATTTACCTCTTGATTTGAGTAGTGTCATTTGAGGGCATTTATGAAGATTATAGTCTTCTCTATCTAGTCACAATCTATTTCATTAGAGGTTTTTCATATCAATAGTTACTTTTTGACAGTATTTTGTAGCTTCTTCATGCTTCAATGATATTCTTCGTAATCATTCTTTTGTTCCTATTTTTTGTAATATTCTCTAGTTCGAAGGCTTCTTCAATCCTTCACTAGTTTCTGTCTCTTTTTGGAGTGGATTTTTTCAATTTATTTTTTCTAATTTCTCTAATTTACAAAAATTTGATTGTAATTGGGTACCTCATTAGGCCATGTTGTCTAACCTAAGTTTTATTTTAGCATTGTAGTTTCCTTATTTTTCTTACATTGTTTCTCATCTTAAGGGGGGTGTTAGAATAAATCAATAACTTAATTATTAAGTCATCTTGTCTTGACCATCTTGAGCTACCTTTACTTCTCTCTTTAGATTTCACTTTATGCATTAGTGACATTTAGTAATTATATTCATTATTAAATATTTTCTTTTAAAGTTTTCTTATTTTAGGTTGTCAGATCTCATATATTATTATTGATCATTGTATCTTTGATAAATTCATTTGATATGATAATATAACATTTCATATTTTTAGAGATCAACCCCTTGATTTGTTATTCTATTCTTCTCGGTGATAGGCTATGTTTTCACGCAGGTGATCTTGACTTCATAAAGTTGGATTGACAACTTCTATGATTAAGAGGGCTATGTCCCTTATCAAATATTTATATAATTGCATTTTGGAGATTAAAAAATAACCACATCATCGTGACTATCTTCATGATTAATGCACAAAAAGTGATTTGGATACATGACACAAGTAAAGAAAAATATTGTATAAATTATCCTCTTATAAATTGGGAATATCCAACCACAATTATTATTTTAAGAGTCGCTAGCATAATATTCCCATGCATATATCTCAGACCTTGAGCATTCTTGGTGGCAACTTACATTGATGGTAGTTTAGAGTTATCTCTTCACTATCTTGCTTGTCAAAGAGTTGCATATCTATTCTTCAAAAAATGTCCTTTAAGAGTGTTGAAACTACTAGTTGAATCAATCAATTGATTGTTCTTTATTTTATCTAAAACATATTCACCTTCTTCCAAATCCGTAGCCAAACTATTTATTTGATGCATTTTACCCAAACCATTTGAAGGAGAATATTGTCCATTGACAGTTCAAAACGAAAAATTCTTATGAAAAACAGAATAGTAATAATAAAAGAAAAATATATTCAAAGACACAATATGACAAAAACATATGTGAACCAAATCAAAATTTGCACCCTAATAAACACTATCTTACAAAGCTCGTCCAACTCTCTCTTCAACCAATCTTAAAATTTAATACAATGCTAAATATCATAATAATAAATATACCTATAAGCAAAGCCAGATTTTATTGTAGAAATAGTAGTGATTTTTATTTGAAAATATGATATAATTTATGCAAATAGAATAATTTTGCATACCTACACAACACAATCAAATATTTTTTTGCCATGAAACATGTTGGCCATAACTCTTGATTCAAAGTCCCTCCCAAGGACAGAAACACCCTTTAATACACAAATTATTTGACAACGTAATATACATGGATGTGAAACCATAAATTTGAAGGTTTAGATGGATACATCATTCACATGGATCTCCTCGGGGAGTTGAATTGCATTTTTCATCTTTGGGAGCAGCAGAATACATTTGTCCATCTTGAGTACATCTTATTTGTTCTGAAGAAGTTTAATGATGGGACTTGTACTAAACAATCAAAATGGGCAGAATCCTAACCTCATTCAAATGAATTGAATGTCTCTTTAAAACACAATCCCATAATGTTGGGGGGGGTGCTTATCATGTCCTCTGGTTTTTGGAGGCAAAACGAAGAATAATGTAAAACAAGATCCTGTAAATGGCAGCCCAACCAAGAAGAGATGCCAGACTTATCCATTTGCTCATTTTATTTGTACTGATTGACAAACTAGTTAAAACATCAGAGCGATACAAGATACATAATACCCCTTTCCCATCGTAGCTGTAGCATGCATCTCCTGAATATTCATTCATGATCATACCTTCATAGGAATACTTAATTGTGGAAATATAGTGCATCCATTGCCAATATGGTGGAATACTCCCTCGTGGAATGAAGAAACCACAGAAGAGAAAGAATATGGCAGTGAATGCAATAACTGCAGCATATCCAAGGATATAATTTGGCACCACTGAACTCACAAACACAACGAAGGAATTGGTGGTTATAAGAGAGACAAAGAGGAGAAGCACAAAGTAGTAGAAGTCTCCTCGCAGATTCAAGGCAAACCACACGATGATGAAATATGTCAGAGCCTGTAAATAAGAAATTATGAGTAAATCAATATATATATGTACAATTACCCTCTTCATTAATTGAATCAATATATGCTAAGATCACAGATTTTTTTTGTTGAAAATAACATATGGGTTATAATTTGTGTAGTTTTTAAATCAAATTCAGTAGTTCATGTTTTATGAGTGGTGGTTCAGAAGAAATCATTTTTCATGAGAATGAATGGTAGACTTAGAACATATAGTCTCTAGGCGATATTCACATAAGTGAAACATTGAGCCTTCTAGGGAAGTCGGTCATTCTAGTTAACTTAGCACTTGAATTGGAGTAGTACTGGGATGGATGGCCTATGGGGAAAGTCCAATACTTCAGCTTTGTGAGCATTGTCTAAATGCAACTAGTACTAATTAGTATACCATTCGTCACTTTTGGTACCTTTTCTTCTTTTTGGCTTGAGTACGATTTATAAATATATTTGTGAAGTGGGAGATATTTTCCATAGCAAGTCAAATTATAATGTTACTATTATGATTCATTTGCATAGTTTTTGAGTCAAATTCATTGGTCTATGTTTTATTAGCAGTAATTTACGAGAACTCAACTTTTATAAGAATGGATGGTAGACTTAAGACTCGTAGTATCTAGGCAATGTGCACAAAGGTGTAGCATTGGGCCTTTTGATAGGCCAAGCATCCCACTACACTTGGGACTTAGAGTAATATTGAGATGAGAGACCTTTGAGAAAGGATGAATGCTTCAGCTTTGTAAATATTACCTAGATATGATGAATTGTAAGTATACCATTCATTCTTATGAAATATAATTTATTCTAAATTACTATTTATCAAGTACATATCAATAAACTTAAGTCAAAAACTATTCAATATGATATATTCATATAACTTTTATGTCCTTACCTGAATCAATAAAAAGGGAAGGTAGGTTATGAGGCCTGATATGACATATGATGAGGCTCTATATGCATTGTGTGAAGACTCCCTTATGAATATGAAGCGCTCCTGGATGAAGGCTGGCACTGCATCATTGGAAGAGAAGAAGAAGAGGCAAACTGTAGATATGAAGAAAGAGAGTACATTGGTCATGCCTTGCGCATTTTTTTTTGGGTTTAAAAACATGGTGGCCAGCATCCCTCCCATCACTGTCAACACTACCTGCCTTGACAAAAACAACTCTGGTGTTCTCCTGATGTTGAGGAAGTTTCTCTTTATCAAGACTAGAACTTCTTTTGGAAAGGAGTTTGGAAACTTTGGACCCAAATCAATGTGATGAGGAGACATTTGAGGGGGGTTCTTGAAGAAATAATCAGACTCGGCAACTGTGTAGTCACTGCTACGAGGTGTAGAGCCTGCTGTAGATATGATCTCTTCTGAATTCACATAGTTTGGAGAGGGATCACTGCATGGTACATTTCAATTCAAATATCAGCAAATTGGGATAAACAAACAATAAACATGCTAAATAGATCTTTCAATAGTTTATGACATGTCTCCAATGACAATAAATTACAATAAACATGCTTCATAGATCTTTAAATAATTTTTGATATGTTTGTAAGTGACAATTTATTAATTTTATGAAGATGTTAAATTAAAGTGAAAGATGACAACTTTTTACATAGAATCTGTTCCCTTGAGATTTAAACCAGAGTATTTGTATTGGTTTATATCTTGTGTTAATGCAATGGTTGATGCACAAATGTATTGTATGATAGTTTTAATGTGATTATTTTTGTTTTTAGATTTTATTGTGTTATCATTTTTGCATTAACTTTTTCAATCACATTTAGTAATCATTACAATGAGAAAGTGTATAAGAAGAAGAAAAATGGTCAGTTTCAAATCTAGATTGAGTAAAAAGAAGAGGAGGGAGAGGGAAAAAAAGAGAGGGAGCACGATGAACTCAAAGTAAGAGGAAGAAAAAGAGCAGAATAAATAATACGAAATCTAAAACCAGAAAATAAAAATTAACAATTCAATGAAAAAGGGTGTAAAGATTTGTGTAAAGCTTGTGTGTTACACAACTCTTTATGCTCCTTTTGAGGTAATTTTTATTGCATGATCTATCTTTTGATGTTGTTGTTTCTTCCTCTTCTTTATCCTTGTAATTTGGTTTTCATTCATCCTCTCCTGTTTCCCCTTCTCTCCCTTTTTCAGTCAGTGTTATTCTTCAACTTGTCATTTTTCTTCTTCTTATGTATTCTTTTATCTTCATGATAAATCATGGAATGTGATCCGAAACATTAGTACAAAAACTATCACACAATCAAATATAAAGCAATAACAATGAACAATATAGATTACGAAAATCTAGATTTTTAAAAATTTCATGATTGATTGTATTTTAATCTTATTAGACCAGCTGATTACAGATCATAATATTGATGAAATTAACATAATAATCTAAAACCATTGAAAAAAAATGAAAATGTAAACTTTCTCCTATATACACACCTTCTGCGAGGTGTGCGAGTGGGAGTGAAAGTAAAGCTCTCCACTGACCCACTTCTCCCACGGTTCTTTCCCTTGGGTGTTCTCACACTATGGTCGAATTCATGCACAACATGAGCAGAAGAACCGAGATCAATCGATATTGACCGGCTTTCTTCCCCACCTTTGTACTTGTAGCTTGGGCTTTCCAGATGCATTACCCCTGCAGCCTCGTTCCCCAGCCCTTTGATCACCTATAACAGAAACATCACAGTTACAACACATCTAAATTCAAAAACTATTTTTCATGTTTCATATACAAAATATATATGTTAAGGAACAAATTAAGTTTGAAAAAGTTAGTTAATTCTGATTATTTAACACTTCATTCTAGAATTCATCCATTAGCATGTGCTTTTGTAATGGTTTAATTTTCTGAATACGATTGTATGAACAATTATGATCAAAATGATGATGGCAGATCAGTGAGTGTAATTCAAAACGTTGATATCCACACAATCTAATCTAATAAATCGTCACATAATACATATGAATTATGAATTGTAGAAATCTAATAACTTTTGATTAATAACATTTTTTCCCCTTTTTTCTAGGAAAAAGAGGCTGAATTTGAAGTACCGAAGAATCAGAGATGATAGATATATCGATTTCAGCTGTGACTGGTGGAGGTTTAACTTTCGTGATGTAGTATTCAGCGAGTGCAGAGACAGTGAGGATGGATCGATCATATTCCTGAATCACATCCAGCAAATACTCGATGCTGTTCTCGCCCTTTGGCACCTTGCGTCCCATGTTGGATAAGTGAGTGCCCACATCCTTGGGAGATCCTTGGAATATCAGTTGCCCCCTGCACAATGCACATCACTATTCCTATTACATGTCAATCTCTATAATTGATATTATCTTGAATCATAGGAAAAAAAAACAGTAAAAAACTTGTGATATTGCAAGAGGAATTTATCTATGTAGTTTTTGAGTCAAACTAATTGACCTATGTTTCAAGAGTACTGATTCAACACGTTCATCTCCCATGAAAATAAACAGAACACTTAGCACTCATTGGATCTAGGTGATGTGACATCTCTCATGAGAATAAAAGGAAAACTTAGGACTCATTGGCCCTTATTCTCATGAGAGATGGACTCTTGTTGAATCAGCGTCACTTAGATCTGATGAGTGCTAAGTATTCCATTTATTCTCATGAGAGATGGATTTATGTTGAATCACTACTAATGAAACATGGGTCAATGAGTTTCAAAAATTATGAAACATGGGTCAATGCATTTGACTGAAAAACTACATAGTTAAATCTGAATAACAATATTACAATTTGACTTGTAGAAATTATCTTCTTTGGTATAATTAAAGAGTATAAAAAGGATGAGGGAAAAATGTGGGTGCCTTGCAAGAATGATGAGATTGTCAAGGAGTGAGAGAATGCGTTGGGAAGGCTGGTGGATTGTGAGGATGACTATACTTCCGGCCGTGGCGATGTCGTGGACTTTTTCAATAACACTGTGAGCACTGGATGAGTCGAGACCAGATGTGGGCTCATCGAGAAACAGCACTGCCGGCCTATGAATAATGTCCACTCCGATTGAAACTCGCCGCCTTTCCCCACCGGAAACTCCTCGTACTTCCTCGTTCCCAATGTAGGTGTTTCTAGCATCCTGCCAAATCATACAAACACAACACCACATAGATCTTTTAGCTTTTCAAGATTTATTAGAAATGTTGATGTAAATTTTTCTTTTGTTATCGTCTAGTTTAAAAACAATAGTGATCAATATCATAGACTGAAAATTTCACATGATTGAATCATAGAATATGGTTCTCAATGTAAAACTTTTTAATGTGATTTAATTAAGAAATAACAGTCATTAATATAATAGATTGTGAAAATTTAGTTATTATTTTGAATCATAGAATGTGATCTAAAATGTTGTTGTAATACATAAACAATAGTGATCAGTATAATAGACTGACTATTAGGAAATATTTTCTACACTGTGTCAATTAATGTTACTAGTATTGGGATTTAACTATGTAGTCTTCAGGTCAATTTCATTGATCTATGTTTTGTGGGTACTAAGTGACTCACAAGAATCTATCACTTATGAGAATGAATAGTACACTTGGCAATAATTGCATGTAGATAATGTGCATAAAGGTGAGTAGTATTTGGATGGGTGATCTTTCAAGAAGGTCCAATGCTTCCCTTATGTAAACATCACATAAATGTAATAAGTGTTGAGTGTACCATTCATCCGCATGTGAGATTAGTTTTTGCAAATGAGTACAAAAGTTTCTAATATGGCCTTATTTGAAATTGATAGAATTGATTGTCAATGCAAAAAAATATCATATGATAGAGAACATCGATGCAAAAATGCAAACGCAATCCAGTTCATAAACAATGGTGATCAATGTTATAGAGTAATAATCACAAGATTTTTTTTATACTAGCTTAAATTATGATATTACTATCATAATTCACAATAATTCAACTATTTTGGTTTTTAGTCAATCCCATTGACCTATGTTTCTTCAAAGGTGTTTCACAAGAACCTATATCTCATGAGAATAAATGGTACACTTGGCACACATTGCATCTAAGCATGATGTTCCTAGAGGTGATGCTATGAGTGCTACTTGTGTTCTTGTTAACCACTACTTATAAAATATGAGTCAATAAGTTTGAATACAAAACTAAATAGTTGAACTTTGAGAACAATATCCTAATACTATACACTTCAAAACTTTGATATTATTTTTGAATGATAGAATATGATTTAAGATCATCAACACAAAAAAATTGAACATTCAGAAACAATAGTGATCACTATTATAGCTGTGAAAAAATGATGTTAACTTGAATCCTGGAATGTAATCTTGGGCAAACATCAATGCGAAAAAAATCTAACATGATCTGATTCGAAAGATTAATGGCTAATATATTTTTCCTGTTTAAATAAAGTTACTGAAGCAACTAAATAAACTTTTCTTATAAACAAATAAAGCGTACAAAAAGGAGCCACGACAAGAAAGCCAAGCTCAAGGTAATCTACCCAACCACCCTCAAATGATAGGAGGACGAAGAAAGAAGAACCCAAACCCAATATCTTAAGCCACTATCAAGAATTACAAGGAGCTATGAACAGATTATATCAAGAAAACATGATATTATTTTGAATCATAGAGCATGCTCTGGAACACCTATTTGGAAAATTCTCACAAATAACAATAATCAATATTGTAGATTGAGTCTATTTGTGAATTTGAATGATTTTGAATGAGCCCACTAGAAATGAGGCCATGATTGCGGCAGGTGAAGATTCTAGTAGAATGGATTTCTGCAAGTCTTTAATTCTTAATCCAAAAGATTCTAAACCTCTCGCCAAAAAAACTTGATATAAAGTATAACAAAACTTTGATGTCTAGATAAGGAAGGCTTAAACATCACACACTAAGACTTGATTCCTAAACTAAAAGTGTTAAATAGTCAAAATTGACTTTTTTTTTCAACTTAATTTCTTGGGATGGCTTAAACATCATGCACTTGTTTTTCTAAGCTTAATTTCTTCCTTAGTATGTGATGTTTAAAGACTTTCTAATTTTTTCCTTAATATGTAATGTTTAAGAATGGCCGTTCCGATACATACCGTTAGGCCAAGCTGATCTATGAGCTTCTCCACTCTCTCTTGCTTCTCAGTAAACCCAACAGTCTCCCCAAGCCTGAACTCAGCAGCATACATAAGCGTCTCATAAACAGTCAACATAGGAAACAACCTATCATCCTGCATAACGTAAGCTGAACTTCTCTTGATAAGTGAAGGACTCATCTCTCTCCCCTCCATAGCCACTCTTCCCTGCAAACTCCCACAGGCAATCCTCCCTGCAAGGCCATCAAGAAATGTAGATTTCCCCGCACCACTTGGTCCCATGACGGCCGTTATTGAGCGCTTGGGCGCATGGCCGCTTATCTTGTGAAGCAAATCAACTTGTTCCTCCACCCACTTCCCCTCAATCTTCTGCTTCTTGGTCACAGTATAAGTGAGGTCCATGAACACCAAGCCCCTGGAAACATAGCTACTGGTCACATGGGAGCCAGGATAAAGTGGCTTACGGTGAGCCCCTTTATTCACCATGCTGCCCTTATTAGACATCCTCTTCAACAAGACTGGCTTTTTATCAGAAATCTCTGGACATTAATGGCTCAATTGAAGAATGCAATCAACCCCCCCTGAGGCCTTGGCACAGGGGACTTTGGCCTGCTCTCGAATTTCTACTTATGCACATAAGACGTACAGCAATGGTGCAAGATGACAAGTTATGACAGCAGGTAGGATTGGAAATTAGAAAACCAACAAATTTTTCAGCATTTCCAATATGGGAGGAGATATAATCAATGCCCGGATGTGGGTACTCCAAATTCTAAATCGTTGTCTTCCATGGAGGAGGGACTATTCAATTCTTTTGGGCTTTCTTGTATTGTCAACCATCCTCTGGATTTGTTTTCAGTGCCCCATGGCATTTACGTTGAGATTTATTGAGAAGACAAGGGACTGCTACGTTCCGGAGATGCTTTCAGATTGATTTTGTCTTGTGCTTTTAGTTCAATTGTGGGGTTTGAATATTATGTCGCTGTTGTGAGTTGTTTGTTCTTGATATGATCAATTAGGAAAAAGGATTAGAATAATCTTTTGGGTATATTATGGTTGTGTATGTGACTTAATATTTGTTATAGTTCTTTAAAGGAATATATTAAAATTATTTTGTGTTTTTTTTGGGGGATTTTTTGGGTAATGTTGAAAAAGTAGTTTTCTTAAGGGATTTTAAAGGTTCAAATCTTATGGATATTCTGAGCTATGCATTCTTGATATAATAATTCGGTATAAGCATTAGAATAATGTTAGTGGGTAGTTTTCATGTGTGTATATGATTGTATATTTGTTATTGTGTTTCTATTATTAAATTTATTTTATGTTGTGGAGGTTGATCTTGTGGCGTTGTAGATGAAATTATTGAGCTTCAAATCTTGTGGAGAACAAAGAGAAGGGAGAAGTAGAGGGGGTCTTTGAAGAGGATATATAAAAGGAGGAGGATGCTTAGTAGAAGGACATGTGAGAGAACTAAACATGAAAAATCAGTTAAAAAATCTTATTTTATACTTTCAACATATATAGACACACACGTTATTTAATCATTTAAGAATATATTTCAAACTATTTTGAGAAGTTCATCAATATGACAATTTTAAAATATTGTAATGATTATATAGATATGTTATTTAGTCATTTAATAATATGTCAAAATAGTCTAAGAGTTTCATTAGTATGACAATTTTAACAGATGATAATGAATATATAAATATATTGTTTATCATTTAATAATATTTCAAAATGCTTAGAGAATTTCATCAAAATGATAATTTAAAAAGATTGTAATGAACATATAGATATATTTTTTAATTATTTAATAAAATTTCAAAATACTTTGAGAATTTCATCAGTATAACAATTTAAAAAGATTGTAATTAATACATATTGAAAAGACATATTAATTAGTATTAAATATTTTGACAATATATCTTGAATTCATCTATCTAAAAGGCACTTAGAGATACATTCTTATTTATTTATTTGTTTAAGATATTTATAATAGCATTACAAAATAAATTATTAATTTATTAGTGTTGAAGTTGATAAAAGATCGACCACATAGCTCCCAAGAATCACCTACATGCAAATACTTGTCACAAAAAGAGACGAGCAAATGCTATGGAGGCTAGAATTCCTAGATGTGTAGAGGAGACATTCTTGATGAGCAAAAAAGAGAGATTGTTATTAATCAAAAGTGAATGAATCAATAAACTACAAAGAGGGATCAATCCTTATAAAAGGAGATCTAAAACCCTAAATGGTGAAACCTAGGTTGCATTATAATAATTAATAAAAAGAATTAATTATTATATGCCTAAAGTTTAGCTTAAGTAGAATAGATTTAATTAGAAAATATCCAATTACTCTAATAACCCTCCTCCCCTTAAGATAAACTTAGGGAGTAGCTAAAAATCTAGAAACTACTACTGAAAGTATATTTGGGTCCCTACAACAAAACCTGATGAGGTACTCGAGCACAACCAAATCTCTGTAACATAGGAAAAATCCTACTCCAAAAAGATTTGAAAAGAATGTTGAAAGAGCTAGTGAAGGACTGAAGAAGCCTCCAAACTAGAGAATGCCCTAGAAGATAGGAAAAAAAGATGATCATGAAGAACACCACTAAAGCATGTAGAAGTTGCAAAGCTCTATCGAAAGTAACTATTGATTTGAAGAACCTCCACTGAAATAGAACTTACCAGATAGAGAAGATTGCAATCTGCATGAGTGCTCTTAGAAGACACTACTTGAATCAAGAAGTACACAAAGGAAAATAATTGAACTCGAAGATACAAATGACATAAAACACCAAAACTTGAAGAGTTGATCAATCAAACATAGAAGGTTGCATCCAAAGTAGGAACAAAAAGAAGAGTGTCTATATGGTAAATGACCCATCTCATTGAAATGCATAAGTACCCAACCACTGCATTGGCTTAGTACATAGGAATAAATATTGAATACATAGCTCACTCCATCGAACCAAGGAAGTATAAGAAAAAATAGAAGAACCCCCTCCCAAATGTAGACAAGGGCGAGGTGTCAGGTGTTAGTAAACAATTTTGTCCTTCGGATAGAAATGTAAACAATGACTCAATATGCTTCGAAAGAGGGACAAAATGTACTAACAATTGGATAGTTGATCATTTTATTGATAATCTTCCTCTGAATTGAGAGATACAAATCCCTCATAAAAGATATACAATGAATGCGACAAACTGATTACGTCTTTAACCTAAAGACATGAAGGGTTTTCTAACATTCATCCATCACTATGGAATAAATGCGATTATCAGATTAATAAGTTGATTATGAGAGAAAAACTAGCAAATAGCCATAGGACTATTTACCAAGTCTTTCACATTACGAGAGAGAGAGAGAGAGAGAGAGAGAGAGAGAGAGAGAGAGAGAGAGAGAGAGAGAGAGAGAGAACTATAAATATCTTTATGCAAAAGCGTGAATACATAACCACAAAACTACGTATATCACATTCATTGTAGTAATAAAGGACTACATCTAAAATAGAAATGAAAGGACTCAAAATCCTTCCAAATCAGAAATACAAATGTACATGACCTCAAGACCAAACACACGTATATTCCTCTTTATTTCAAAAACATGATAAAACAATTTAATAGTATTGTTCTATCCCCTTATTACAATCAATCTACATAAAATAAATATCTTTCCCCTAATAAAAAATAGCATTTTCCTCCCTCTGTTACAAATCTTTTAAGAACTCAAATACCTTCCCCTTTCTTGAAAAATGTACAGACATCTCTCCTCTAGAAGAAGAATCTGTTACCTTTCTTTTTCACCCCTTAAATAAATTTCTAAAGATGTTCAACTGCCCCAACTTCTTCTTGCCGAACCAATTTTCCCATTACAATGATAATTAATTCTCTTAAAGAATTAATTATTTTGAACTTTTCAATTTACCCTACCCCATACCATTTTACTTCCACGATCACATTAATAATTAATTCTTGGTAGAATTAATTATGAGGGAAATACATGTTACTTAAAAATTTTAATGTTTAATTATTTTGGATTAATTAATATTTAATTATATAAATAATTAAATATTATGAAAAATAATTTATAATTTTTTTAATTTGGGAGGGGTAATACTTAGGGTTTCAAAACCCTAGGTAACAGTGGCCCTGTTTGGGGGCTGTGTTCTATACCAGGATGCTGAGAATTCCAGAATCTTTGGCTCTTGCATCAGTGCTTCATCCATTGGGTTATAGAGTCGCTAATCAATGTGAATCCGAACCTACATCTTTTCAATGAATATTGCAATAAAATTCATATCAATATCTCTGGCTTCCTGAGCTGCTAAAACTCCTTCAACTGATGATCATCCATGTGGTTTCTCTAGTTTTGATGTTCAAATAATAATACTAACCACTTTCTTCATACCTAATAGCTTTGCACTCATTCTTTATACTTTGTACGCTCTGCTAGAGTATCTGCCAAACTGCTCAGATGCCTTCAATAGGTTGGAAATTCTTCAATTTGTGCCATGATTATTTAGAGAAACATCATTTTCAAACCAAGATTTTTGACACATTCCAAGATCCCAAAGGTTATGATATCATGCCTGATCTTCCTTGCCACAAATATTTGAATTAAAATCTGCATATATTATGGGAGCGACATTGTATTGATGATCCTCTCTTTTTTAGCATGATTAGTTCCATTACTTTTAATGGCTACTTCAATATGTTGTCATCATGCTAGGTCCCCAATTGCATGAGTTGAATCGTCGAGAGATCCTCCAAAAGAAAGTGTTAGAATTCTTTAGAATAACTGAGAGGGGGCGGTGAATCAGTTATCCAAGGTCCAAATGCCCTAATAATACTTTTTCACTACTTTTAATGAATCCATACACTTTTCATCCATCCGAACTTAAATCAACCATATTAGCAAGTTACAATAAATCAACATGTAGAAATAAAACATGCAAGATCAACACATGACATAGTGATTTACATGGAAACCCAATTTGGGAAAAACCACCAGTAACATGCTACTTGATTTTTACTCTTCTAAAGTGATGCCCTATTAAAGGCTTACAACACATTGTTAAATGTGACCTTGTTAGAGGATTTCACCAAACTGTTAGGAATGGGCCTGGTTAAAGGACTTCTGAACATTCACTTGGAATGTCACCCTGTTAAAGGATTTACCTCATGGCTATTAAACCAACCTAAGTCCATAGGATTTAAACTATCTGTTACAATTGCTAGAGAGTAATAATAATGACTTTTTGATTTGATACAACTTACAACATACTTTGCAGATTTCATATCACTTCTTCAGTTTAGTCCTATTGCTTGGCTTTAATCATTTCAGCTTTGACAGCTTGTCTTCCTCTCAAGCTTCGTCTCCTTGAGTCTTCTTCTCATGCCAATGCAATCATCCTTGTGGTCGTCTATCCAAATAGTATTTTTGTGCTTTCTTCTCCTTAGCACCTTCTTCAACAATTATGCTTTCATGCTTGACCACCTCTCTCTCTTTGCTTCATGACCTTATGACTCCTTAAATAGAAATCTAATTTTCCTTTTCCGCTCAATTCTCCCTCTCCAATTGTAGGGTTTCAAATGGATTAGGTAGGATACAATGTATCTACGTCATATCTTGTTCTTATCTAGAGACTTCGTCTAGGTTCCAGTTGTAACCTCAAAAATGTTCTACATGGTGTTCTATGCCACCAACTCATCATTCTTATCTTCCATTTAATTCACAGACTTCTAGATAACAACCTTGTCGGCTTAGATCTAGAAAATCTTCGATTATCAAAATAATGCAGCAACTTGGCATTATTGGTTTACTGATGCTCGACATCTCTATGTTACTCGACACTATTGGTTTTCTGATGCTCGACATCTATTTCTTGGATAGCTCGGCACCTAAATAAAATTGTATCACTTGGCACCTATTACTCTGGATCACTCGACACTTGATAAACTCTGTATCACTCGGCATCTAAAGTTCACTCAGAACTTGATAAATTTTGTATCACTTAGCATTTGAAGTTCTCTCGGCATCTGAAGTTAAACTTGCTCGGCTTCAACTAGGAATCTGTTCCTTGCTCGGCTCCTTCTCTCTAATGAACTTTAGTTAGGCTTTATAGATGTCTTAGCTAAAACCTTATATCTTTGATATGTTTTCAGTGTGCCCATTCTTTGTGTCTTAGAGTATGTCATTAGTACATTATTTCATCAATGGCTTGACTGATCCTTCTACTTCATTCCAACAACATAACTTCAACGTTTCTCTAGGTGTTCTAGTTACATCTTATTGATTTCCTCCTCCTTGTTAATCAACTAATTGATAGTATTTGGATCAATAAAGAAGTTGTCATTCCTGCAAGTAGCAAGTTTGACATCAATGACAAAACAATGATTGAGAACATTCTTTACCAGTTCCATATGATCATTCCAACAATATTCCTTATGATCTTTTCAATCATTTCCAACAGAAATAAGTCCATAATGAGTAGAAAGTGCAACTTTTAAAATCCTATTTTTGGTAATCATTCATAACAAAATTCACCATATATTTGCAACTCAATCAAGTTAGGTATCGCTTCAAATGTAGATAAGTGATACATATTATAAGACAATACTTCTTTAACTCTTAGATACTTAACAATCTAATAGAGCTTGTCAACCATAACAATCCATCTGAAAGCCTTAAGTTCTTTGATCTTAGTACCTACAAAGACAACCCTATTTTTCTTTTAGACACATGATTCTTTGAGTTGGTGGTGCGCTGCCATGTGCATTGGAGTTATCCTTCTGACATTTGGCATTTCCTCATGAATTCAAAGTTCAAACGGCTATGAAGTTTCTTCAACTTCAACTTTGGGTGAACAAATTTTCACTGAGTGACTCTCTTTTGGTCTAGTTTAGCATCCAACCACACACTTTACCATTATCTTACTCCTACAATGGAATCCACTTAAAAACATTATAATAATCAAGATCCATGGCCCCATTATCATGATAAAACAGGAATTTGGATTGATATGGAATATGGCTTCATTTCCAACAGTAGTAAATAGAAAAGCATTCTCATCAAAGATTACCCTCGACAATAGTTGATACCATTCCTGTGTGAGCTTGTCGAGCTTTAATGATTCACAATTGAGTTACATTAGATTGTGGGCATCCAAAATACAAATTTCTTTCCTTGACTTGCAATGTTCATAGCCTTCACTAAAATTCCATATTATTGTGAACCCGTCATTTATCCTTTGAAACAATGGTGAATTATCTCTTTTGAACTTTTTGATAGGTAGCTGCACTAATGTTTTACAATATGTAGCTGAACTTAGGTCTGAATAATACCAACTTTTATTGCATTCATCAAAAATCTCTTGGCTCACCAACACTCCACTAATTGGCATGTATGCAGATGAAAGGGCTTTGGCTAGTGAAACAAGGTCGGGTTGGATGTTGTGTTTATCACATCCAAACACGGTTCCTAGCTTTCCAAAGGCACATATGACCTCATTAGCAATAAAGAGGATATCATACTTCTTTGCAATAGCTTGAACCTTTTCAAAATATGTAGTAGGTGGCACAATTACTCCATCAACACCCATAACAAGTTCTGTAATAAATGCAACAATCGTTTCTCTCAAGATTAATAACTAAAGCATAATATGATTCAACAAGTAGGTATTGTCTGATTTCTTCTTGGCACTCTCTTATCTTCCTGATATCATGTCACCACCCTAATTAGGGTTAGCGCATTTTAATTGCGAGACTTCATGATTGCAAATATGCTATGGATTGGGCTCTTCCTTCTCTCGCACTTGCCAAATTTGAACATAGCCAAATTTGATAGAAGTCTAAAACTTTGAAGCTTCTTGAGATTCCCCATATTCCATTGGTGAACAACTTTTTACCCAGATCTAGAAAGTTAGGTGCTTTTACAATATAAATCATGATTCCACAAGCATAATAAATCTTCCATCATCCATTGAATGGGAAACTATCATCATAATTTCCACGTGTCTTTCTTCTCCACCCTAATAGACTTTATGAAAACATTAGGGCATATAACTCTTTCACTAGTGGGGAAGTACAAAGAAAACTCACACATATTATTATGAGTAATGGGTCCATGTATTTCACTAATGACCAAAGATGAGTATAGTTCCACTATACATATCCCCATCAAAATATTTTTGAAAACCCTAAATTATGGACAGCAAAAATGTAGAAAATTCTAGAGCCTGCATGCATCAATATTTGAAAAGCCACTTTGGAAAATCTTATCTGATTGAAATATTTCCACAATTTCTTTAACTCAAATGCCGAAGCCCTTTTTTTTTTTTTGAAATCAAAATCCACTCTCAACTCTAACTCCACATGTCACTGGATGCTTCTCACTAAGTTGTCATTATATTTTTACATATGGCTCTCAAAAAACACAAAATGGATTTTAAATAAGGAATTTGAATCTTTCAACTTGGACAGTGAAATTGGATGAGCACGGGATATGACCAATCAATGGGAGGGCCTTTATTTCTTGAATTTTTTTAAAAAAATGGATTGACTAGGGAAGGGAAGGGTTAAAAGATGATGCAACTTATTCAAGGGAAACAAAACAAAATAGGAAACAAACTCAAGCCAAAATTTGCAGAAAGGAGAAGGTTATTTACAATGGAGAGGGGAAAACCCTAAAAACTAAATGTGACCATTTACAGGTTGGGAAAAGTATGAGCCCTTCTGAACCAACTTTGGATATAATAGAACCAAATTTTTCAAAAGGTAAACTAAAAACAACTAAAGTGTAAGGTTTTTCCCATTAACAAGGCAAGGTAGGGGTGGAAAAATGTAAACAAATTCAAGAGTGTTCTCATGAATAACATGAATTTCTTCACAGTGAAATATGGAACTAATGTCTTGCATAGAAGTTTTCACCACTATATTTGAAATTCCAACAAACTCTTCCATACCTTGATCTTTTGACTGTTGCATTGATTCCTCCAATTGTGACATTGAGGAGAGAACTATGGAGTGCTAGAAAAAAAATTGATCCTCTTCTGCTTCTTGGCTACCATTTGGTTCTCTTTCAATATCCTTTTCTTGCATAAATCCTAGTCCACCAATCTCTTTTTCTTCAAACATTTTCTCTTCCTTTTCTGGTTTTTTCATAGGAGATTTTCTTTGCATAGGAACAACACCATAGAAATGCTTTAGGAATGCTACCATTTTTGTCAAATCCCCTGTGACTTTAGCTTCCTCAAGACCCTTTGGTGCTTTAGGTTGTACCAATATTTCATTACTTTCCAAGAGACCAAACAAGAATAATTCATAACCAACTTCATGCTCATAGAAAGAGCCATACAAGCATCTTGGTAGACATTGTATTGTGTGATTAGTCATACTTTTAGAAGATTATTTTTCATCAATCTTTTCTTGTGTGTATTGATCCCTCATACTTTCCTGGACAACCCTATTTGATGAAATAGCATCAGAAGTCTCAAATATAAATGAATCCAATTCTAAAGTTTGAAAATCTCCTAATAAGTTTTCATTTGATATGTCACTCTCCAGGCTTTATTCAGTTGGAGATATATCAAGGCCAATCATTGAGTCAGTTAACTGTGAGGCATATTCATCATCATAATCAACATGTAGATGGTAGGCTCCAGCTACACTATAGGAAGTGCTTTCAATCACATGAGGGATTTGAAGATCTTCATCATTGAAAGTGTTAGGCTTTGACAAAAGGAAGTAGGGGGTGCTAATTTTACTTCTTTCAGAATGAACCTTTTCTATTTAGGTCTTACCTTTGGATAATTTTGTTGTTCATAAAGACAAATCCCTGCCTGTACAATTTCTTTACACTTCATTCCACTTATAATCATGTTAGCATCTAAACTAACAGCCTCCCTTTGTGCATCTTGCAATGTTTGCACTCTCTGGTATTTTAATAAAAAATTGATTTCAGTTTGTAAAGCGACAATGAAAATACACAATTGATTATTCTCACTTGGTTGGCTATTTTGAGGAATTTTACCAGCACACCTATTGAACCTATCTATGAAATCCCCCATAGATTCAATCTCTTTCTTTTGAATTTGAAAGAAATTAAAGAATAACTTGGCAACATCAATTACAGACTAAAATCTTTGAAGAAATTTTACCTCGAGATCACTCTAGCAAGTGATACAACCATTAGCCAAATTCTGAAACCAATCAGCAATGCTTCCAATGAAACCTCCCACAAATAGTCTGACAAATATGTTCTCTTCCTGCACACCAAGAATCCCACAGGTGACTATAGTTGCTTTAATGTGATCATTAGGGTCTTGATTTGCATCACCAAAAACTTTGGGAGGTATTCTATTGATCTTTTAGGTGAGGCTGAGGATTGAGACAAAGAAAATGGCCCAATTTGAGCCCCCTACAGCTGGGTTGCAACTAAAGCCATAACACTAGACTTCTTTTACCAGAATAAATTAGAGTTGCCAACCTCTGTCCTTGGGGAGGTACCTTCAGATATCTAAAAAAAGAAAAGCATTGGAACTTCTCTTTCTTTCCCTAGCAGAGTCACCAAAAACTATTAGTAAATAGTTTTGCCCTTTGGATAGAAATTTAAACAATGACTCAATATGCTTCAAAAGAAGGAAAAAATGTACTAACAATTGGATATATTATCATTTTATTGATAATCTTCCTCTGAATTGAGAGGTACAACTCCCTCATAAAAGATATGCAATAAATGCGACAAACTGATTATGTCTTTAACCTGAAGATATGAAGGGTTTTTTGACATTCATCCATCAATATGGAATAAATGCAATTATTAGATTAATAAGTTGATTATGAGAGAAAAACAAACAAACAGCCATATGACTATTTACTAAGTCTTTTACATTATGTGAGAGAGAGAGAGAGAGAGAGAGAGAGAGAGAGAGAGAGAGAGAGAGAGAGAGAGAGAGAGAGAGAGAGAGAGAGAGAGAGAGAGAGAGAGCTATAAACATCTTTATGCAAAAGCATGAATACATAAACCACAAAACTACGTATATCACATTCAATGTAGTAATAAAGGACTACATCTAAAATAGAAATGAAAGGACTCAGAATCCTTCCAAATACATGACCTCAAGACCAAACACATGTATATCCCTGTTTATTTCAGAAACATGATAAAACAATAATAGCATTGTTCTATCCCCTTATTACAATCAATCTGCATAAAATAAATATCTTTCCCCTGATACAAAATAGTATTTCCCTCCCTCTATTACAAATCTTTTAAGAACTCAAATACCTTCCTCTTTCTTGAAAAATGTACAGACATCTCTCCTCTAGAAGAAGAATCTGTTACCTTTCTTTTTCACCCCTTAAATAAATTTCTAAAGATGTTCAACTACCCCAACTTCTTCTTGCCAAACCAATTTTCCCATTACAATGATAATTAATTCTCTTAAAGAATTAATTATTTGAAACTTTTCAATTTACCCCACCCCATACTTGCCATTTTACTTCCATGATCACATTAATAATTAATTCTTGGTAGAATTAATTATGAGGGAAATACATGTTACTCTAAAAGTTTAATGTTTAATTATTTTTAATTTATTAATATTTAATTATACAAATAATTAAATATTATGCAAAATAATTTATAATATTTTAACCTTTAAAGTATTTTAATTTTTTTTAATTTAGGAGGGATAATACTAAGGGTTTCAAAACCCTAGGTAACAACAGGCACCTAGAAAAGTGGGCCAAAAGAACTACATGTCAAGGAACCACAATCAAGATGCACAAAAGAATACATATGTGTCTGCTAAGGTGATAAATTTCAGACACATCATTAGACTAATGTTATTGATCAAATACTCATTGACAAAGGAAGATGGAAAATAAAGGAAAAACATCAACCCCCATGACACTTCAATTGGAGTAGTGCATATACAATAAGTCACAAGATATGGTGAATCTCAAGAATATATTAATTTGTATGAGTGTCCTTAGATGACATTGTTGAAATAAGAAGGCAAAATAAGGCAAAATAACTGAAATGGAAATAAAGATGGAATATGGCACTTTATCTTAGTGCATTTGCAACAATACATACAAATGATTTCTACAAAGACCAAAAGAGGTATAAGGCTAATACAATAGATAGTACAATCCATGATGAATCATCTAAAGTAATAAAATTGATCCTCGAACCTGAAATAACAAAGATATCTACTAGAATGTAAAAATACAAAAAAACTGAATAAAATGTGCTTAGAGCAGAATCTAGAAAAATAACCAGCATAATTAGAACAATCTCTGAAAGACATTTCCAATGATATAAATAAACTCAAAATCAAAGATTGGATGCCCAAAATATGTCTCCCATAGTGCAAAAAGGAACTCCTAACTTTGACAACAAAAAAAGTCATAAAAAAATGCATCAAATCTATAAATTACCTATACCATTATGATAGACTTAGAACCAACTTTTCGTTGATATCTTGCTTATGGAAAATGAAGTCTATATGCTCAAGATATGAACAAAAAATTGAAGGTAGGTCCAAACTAACAAGCCGATGATGCAATGTTGACATGGAATTTATGTTAGTATGTGATGAGCCCAAATTCAACAATCAAATAGTTGTTAAGGAAAAAAAAACTTGAAAAATGACCCCTATCGAGAAAAATATAATCTAGGTGGAATAATGTCATCGAAAAAATGCTCCTACTAGAAAATGGATAGGAGCTAGAAGAATCCAATGACCTTGGAAAGAAACAGTTTGAAAAAAGGCATGCAAAGTTTTCCTTTAAAAAGTGGATTTAAATAAACCACCATTTGAAAATAGTTCTCAAGAAGACAAAAGGAACTCTTTAAATCCCAAAATCATGGGTAGATCCTACAAATTTCCAACCTAAACCCAAACTAGAGGAAAAATTGTTGAAACCATCATCGTTGTTGCAAAAAACTAGCCTTGGGACCAAAATCATGGAAAAGAAGAATGAAAAACTACCCTCAGCAACATGAAACCACCATGGCTTCCATAGGAAACCACCAATAATGGTGTTGAAATGATCGACCCAAATAAATGTCGAATCTTTTACAAATCTTGTTCAAAAGAAAATAGCACAAATTGAAAATGGTTCGTAAAGAATGCGTAGCCCAATCAACAAGAGCACAAGGGGTGACTAGCTCTAAGGGGAAGGGGTTTCCAAAAAAAAAGTGCCTCTAATTGCCTTGTAAAAGAAACACATGCATGGTCCTTAAAAATTCCCTTAGTACAATGCATACTAAAATTTGATACTAATTGTTAGATAATTGAGAGGGGGGATGAAAAATTATAATCAGTTATCCTATAGGCCTTAAAAATACTTTTCACCAACTTAAACTTTATAATCTTTCAAATCCTTAACTCAGTAGACAGATCTAACATCACAATTCAAACTGATAATTTTTTTGCATCAAATTGTCAACTTACTATTCTTTATGTTGATCTTAGAATGGTTTTGACAATTGAGTGTTAACACACTTAAGCTACTTACTAAGTTCATGCCAAGCTAGCAATATATGCCAAGTATAATATATACAAGTGTCGAGTTGCAACAAGTGTCGAGTCAAAAATATAGTAAATGCTGAGTCACTCAAGTGCTGAGCAAAAAGAAAATGCCTAGCAAGTTTAAAGTGCCTAGTGAAAAATAGATACCGAGCAAGTTCACGTGTCGAGCCAGACAAAATTTTAGTGTCAAGCAACAATATTTAACAAGTGTCGAGCAACATAGAATTGACATAAGAGCTTGTGAAGGCACAAACAATTATGTAAACCATTTGCATGCCAACTGATGGATAGATCTTGAAGCTTAGAGATAAGATTGAATCTATTTGGATTCCCTATGTGATCTACATGCAACCAATTAGAAAAATGGAGGGAATTGAGTGGGAAAGTTGGATGAATCTCAATCGTAGATTCATACCTAACCCTAAGCCACCAAAGGCTTTTTTAAAGAGAGACGAAGCCCCATAATTCATAATGTATATTAGAGAGCATTAGAGAATGAATGCGAGAAGGTGATGATAGTAGTGAAAGGGGCGAATTGATTAGCAAACAATCGAGGTGACTTAGAAGAAGGACTGAATTGCAGAATCAGTTAGCAAAATAGAAGATCAAGGTTATAGCAATTTAATATTAGATTAAAGAGAGGATCAAGATGAACTGAATTGGATCTAACATCAACAATATCAGATTGTAAGTGTATCAGATCAAACATTCTACTATGCTTTCTAACAACTGTATCAGCAGGATGAAATCCTTGTATCAAGGTTGATTTAACAGTCATTGAGAAATCCTTTAATAGGGCGACATTCCAAGTGAATGTTCCAAATTCCTTTAGCCAGACACACTTTTGATAGGGTGTTAAAGTCTTTTAATAGGGTAGGATCTAACAATCCTTTGTAAGCCTTTAATAGGGCAGGCCTTTCACAAGGAAAATCATGAGAATGGTCAAAATATGTAACATTGACAGGTAAACTTTATTGCTATAGTAGTGAAGAATTGTGGGTGTCATCCCCACCCCAGTTTTACCTTCTCATTGGAGGGTTTCTGGGTAATCATATATGGTGTCAAGTGTTTATGTAGATGCATTTTCTTTATATGTTATTTCTATAGGTTCAAGAATGCAATGTTTTTAAAGTTAAAAGTTTTGTTGATTAGAGTTTAGTATTTCTGATTCACCCCCCCCAGAAGTATACATTTCCTATTTGTAATCCCAACACTTTAGTACACTCAATATTAGAGTAAGCATCCAGTTTATATTGAGTTTCAACATTAAACAATTAACTTGAAATAAACATGCAACATAGTAAGCATTCATGTATTTTGAAATATGTATTTAACGTAGAAGCCTTATAGATAGAAAAACCACCTGGAAACTAGCAACCTAAATATTTTCACTCTTGTGAAGTTATCTCTACTAGGAGCCAACCTTGTTGAAGGTTACATACAAATTTTTATTATGACCTTGTTAGAGGATTTACACCAAAAATCATCTAGAACTTATCACTCATTGATATTTCTTTAAAGTGGTATGCTCTAAAGGACTTAGAAACATTACAATCAAATGATACCATATAGGATTTCAAAAGACTATTTTTTATTAAGAAAAATAGGTTTTATAGGGATCTTGAAACCCGAGAGTTTTTACATAATATTTGACATAATAATTTTAAATAAAGTCTAGATCCTATGCATCTGCCTATAAAAAACCATAACAAAAGACAGGCTCGTGGCCAGGAAACAAAAGCTAGTTATCCTAAACTGAGAAAAGGACAAAATAAAAAATAAGACCTCTAACTATTAGTTCTCCTTATCTAGATCCTGAAAAATTTTTGCTACTTCATTGGCACTCTGGATTTCCAAGCCCACACGTTCCTGGTTTAGGTCATTAGATCGTTCCACTGGGCCCCTAGTCTCTTTCATTTCTCCCTTGATTTTCTTGAAGTCCATGTTGGCCTTTTCTTCCTTTTCCCCACTGATTCCTACATTTTTTCAGTGATTCACCTAGACTATTGATGTTCTCATTTAGAGTGTTCAAAGTGGCAATCACCTGATTAGCCAGGTTTTGGTTTGATATCTCCATCCTTTGCACTCTTTTCTCAACCTTAGAGATCCTCTTGGTCGGCAATATATCTTTGGTCATTGCTCATCCTTTGACCTTCCTCCTAGCTCCTTTTCTCCTTGAGTACTTCAATCTCATGGAATAGCCACTTGATTGGACAAAAATTATCTATCATACTATTTTTGGCATTATTGAGCAAATTGAGTTTTGTCTCTCTTGGATTATTTGAGATTACTACTAGAGCTAGGTCTACGAGTTCATCAAAGTGGACTTTTCCTTCTTTGTCTTCCATAACTTGAGGGTTCATTGTCTCCCTAACAATCCCCATATTCATCATTTTAGTGTTGAAGTTTCTCCACAACCTCCTCCTTTCTTTCATTATCATCTCCCCACTATCTTCCACCAAGATATCCTTAATCTTCCCCTATGGTCAAGAGATAGAAGGGAAGGGGCCCAAAACCTCAAGGGTCTGATCTTTTCTCTCTTCCAGTAGCAAATCCTCCCCAACCTTCCTCTTCTTGGGGTTCCATGGAAGAATAGTAATGTCCTCCTCCTTCTTCTCACTTTCCTCCCCCTTCTTCTTTTCCTCTAACTCCATTTCCTCTTCTTTCTCATTATACTCCTCCTCCCCCTATTCCACAGGTTTGGGAGTTAAGTCCTGAGGGCTCTTTTTGCTAGGAACAAAGTTGGCTGAGGGAGAAATTTTCTCCCCTCCCTTAGGCTTCTTGCTTTTAGAGGGGGTCTTATCCTCATCTTTTGAGCTTATACTTTGAAATTCCTCAAAATCAAAATAATTCAAGCTCCTAGTAGCCTCTAAAGCATCCCTAGAGTGGCCTAGAGATTTGTCCCTTGTCTAAGTCTTGAGATATTCATAGATCAAAATGAGCAAACCCTCATGAAGGGTTGGGTTTGCACTAGGTTTATTCTTGAAACCCTCAATGCCCTTACTCATTGAAGTAAATAGATAACAAGGAAAGGAAATTTTATGCCATGTCTAAAATGGTTTAACAAAACAAAGTGGTGTGTTCTGACCCTATCGAATCTAGTATCTAGAGATATAGATTCAATAACTACCCTTAATACATACCTCCATCACTTTTTTATCAACTCCATTTTGTAGTATGTCTCAACCTTCACTAACTAATTCCTCTCTTCCTCATCCTTCACTAGAGATATAAATTCAATAACTACCCTTAATACATACCTCCATAACTTTTTTATTGACTCCATTTTGTAGTATGTCTCAGCCTTCACTAACTGCTTCCTCTTCCTCATCCTTCATTTCATATGGATTTCAAAAGATTGTTAGGTCCACTTGGTTAAGATATTTTTTAGCTACAATTGTAAGAAAGTCATAGTGAAATGATCCACTAGGTTTAGTACTACCTTACTTGTTTAGATATTTACTTCACCCATTCTTTTTCTTATGATCCCTTTCTAGTTGATTCACATGCTTCACACTTACACTTAGCACTTAGCACTTCCTCTGTTTGATCTTCTCAATAATATTCCGCTTGGTTCACCTCCACTTCAATCACCAACATCTACAATAGCAATAACCATCAATAAAAAACATCTTTTCCATCCCTTTAAATAGAATATTCTCATTCTTCCAAAATCTTCTAGGTTATTTCACTTAATCACAATCGTAGATCTCCATCAAATTTGAATTCATTGAATCTAGATGCTTGAGAAATAAACTTCCACCTTGAACTTTATGTTCCCTTTCAAATAGGTAAATCTTCTCCATTAGATCTTCTTTAAATTTCTCCATTCGTTGATCTCATAAGTAACTTTGTCCTTATCCTTGAAACTTCTCGAACAGTCTTAATTTTAATCAAATGTCAGCCTCATATAATTTTTTTCTAAACTTTTTCTTCAAGTTCATGTTTGATGAATATTACAACTCACTCAATTAACCTTGAATCGATTAACACTAAAATCACTCAGTTAACACTATGTTCCTTTACTTCTTTCTCAAGTGCTCGATGACAACTGTAGTACCTTGGAACTAATATTACATTTCATCATTCACCGACAAAATTGTCTTGCATATACATCTTTTTGAAGATTGTGTGTGTAGACACCTAAATTTGATTACACCGCTTTGGTAATCTTATTTAGCTATCTCTAAAGGCATCATTAATTAAATTCCTATTTAATTAATCCTTTGCCATCCCCTAGCTGATTAATTTAATTAATCATCTATAGTCCTAATTGATAAATCAAATAACCTATTATTTATCAATTAAATCCTATTCTTCTATCTAATTCCAAAATCCCCATTGATTAAATAAATCTATTTGATAAATAAAACCCTCAAATCTAATAACCCCTAACCTATCCCTAACCCTTCATTTAGCCTAATCCACCCCATCCACCCATACTAACCAAGCTTAGCCACTAACTCACCCACCCTCATGAATGCCATCCACTTGCACATCTGTAACATCCCTAATCTAATCCTAAACCCAAGCCTAATCCCCCCTAACCTTGTCACATTCCCTAAGTGAGCTTAAGACTTTCCTAAGCCAAAACAAAGTCTCCCCTCCAAAATATCCCAACCACCAAGCCTTCATTGCTCTTACAAGGCCATCAAGACTCTTACAAATCCAATGAATGCTTTTACGAGCACTTATGAGGGCCATTTAAGGCCTTGAGCCACCTTTGTTGACTCATCCTTTCCCTTTCCTCTACCCAATGACCCTATGACATGTGTCACTCCCTGATTGGTGCTAAACAAGCACAATCCATGTGCTCCCCTTTGAGTGCATCTTAGCCTTCCATAAGCTTTCATCTCTCCTTGCATCTTAGCCATCCATCCCTCAAGCCCTTAGCCTATAAATTGAACCCCCTCCCTTCACAAAATCATCCATCCTCCATTGCAAAGTTATAATGCTATTTTGAGAGCACAAACACTATCAAAATACCATTATAATGGCAAAATCACTTCATGACTCCATTGTTGAAACCTTGTTTCACTTACTCCACCCATCCATTTGAAGTTTGAAAGCATAACTTGTCAACATACATTCCTACAATCAAGGACAAATCCATTGCATCATTGTGTTATGCCATTTAGGAGCCTACCATTCTTGGTATGCTTCCTTTTTGTGGTGATAACCCTAGGTCCTATCTTAAGTGTTAGCTTGCTTAGTATTGTTTATGCTTCTATTTAATTAGTTAGTATTCAATTTTCACTACTAATCTAGGTGATACATTTTGGCACGCTCGGTGATACTTGAAAAAGGTGTTAAGTGTTCCAAACTGATTCTACGTAATTAGCTTTTTGAGGATTCATCTTAACTTATAAAATTTCTTGAATGACCAAAAATCTAGGATAGATCGATCACACTTCAAGCTTGGGCTCTAAAATTGAACAAAAATCAGTTGACGTGGAGGGCCTCCGGGCGTGCGCTTGAAATCGAGCTTCACACACATCTTTGTTTTGGGCTTAAAACAAAATCACACCAACTCTTGAATGCCTTAAAGAAAATCAATCGACACTTGACGTGGAGGGCCTCTGGGAGTGCGAGTTTATTTCTTGTTGACCCTAACTCTTCTTCTTGTTTGCATTCTTTGATCAATTTTACTTTTGTTGATGTTTCAAGTTGGAATTGAACATTTACATCCTAAACATGTGTGTTTGCAAGGTCTAGAATAGACAACATAAGAGTCATTTGGTGAAAGAACAAGCATTTTTTTTTTAGCCCAAGGTCATCCAAGTCTTCTCTCCCCTTGTCATCTTTCAAGGCCATCTTGGGTGCATAAGATTAGGATCCAAAACCTTGTTTCTCTTTTTAGGAAGCTTGCTTGGAGATTTCATCACCCCTTGGGATGACCTCAACTCTAGTATTCTGGCGGAGTATAAGAATCGGGGGATGAATCAAAAGACACCTCTCTTGAGATCAAAATTTTGTCACTCGGGCTAAGCCTCAAGGAAATTTATACCCTTGAGAAGTGAAAGAGGAGAAGTGGGTTACCGCTCCTCTCGGCTGTATGACATCTTCTTGGCCTTATCTATGGATTTGGGCCTCACATACCTTGTGTATATCAAGGTCTCCTTAGCTAAGCCAATTGTCGACCTTGTAGGCAACCATCTAGGGTGTTACTGTGTTTGAAGTGACTGGTCGAAAAATTTATAAAACATACACACTCCTTGGCACAAATATCACATTATGGGAATCAAAACTTCTATCTGATTATTCTTATCTATTGCTTGATCTTTTACTTGTTGAACAAATGTTTGCCAAACTTGATCAATCCTAGCATAGGGCATACTTAGCGTAGTCACTACCTCCCAAGAAGAACCCCACAGTTGTGAGTTTTAGTCCTCGAAAATATCTCATGTCAAGCCACCCCAAGACTAAGTTTAAGAAGGCTAAGCTTCCTCAAATACTAGCCTACAAAGAAATCAAAGCAGAGCATAAGAAGCATACCCCCAACCCCAGGATTGCCAAATTGGATCAAACTGAGAAAGACAGAGCTAAAGTAGCATTGCAAACAGAATGGGACTACAAAATCCAAAACCTAACCCTTTGATGTGTTCAACAATAAGGAATTATCACATTTACTTTTGAAAAGAAACTAAAGTCTTGAAGTTCACATAAGGAAATTGTAAACAATAGAATATCTTGATGCTCTATCATGTGAATCAAGTATGAGTATCTTTTCACACATAGGAGTTTTAAGGTATCTAGATAAATCACACTAATACATGGACTAGAATTTCAAGGAATTTCCATAAGGATAAATGAAGAAAGTAAAACACTAGAACCTAATTAGGTCAATTCAAACAAGTAACTATTGGAAATAAACATGGTTATGAGAATGAATTTGAGAACTCCTTATAATAAATCTTGACTCCTAATATAGAACTACATTTAGTTTTTGATTAGATAGTTTAGGTAAGGTAAGGTGCCATGAAATTTGGTAAGAGGATCATGATGATTTCCAAGAGTAAGTCAAATTTTAGGGGTGGAGGATGTAATACCCCTCTTATCTTAAACAAGTATCAATAAAATTGGAGATAGTATAAGTATACTTTGACTATGTTGGGTTAAGGTTACTTCTTGAACTCCTTGATTTCACAACTTGAAAAATTTAGGTAAAGTTTTAAGATAATATTTAGGTAAAACTTTAAGAGTGCTCAATCTATAGTAGTACTAGGATGGGTGACCTCTCGGGAAGTCTTAGTAGTTCACCTCTATGAGCATCATCTAGATCCAATGAGTGTTGAGTGTTCCATTTATTCTCATGAGAGATGGATTTATATTGAACCATTACTCATGAAACATGAGTCAATGAGTTTGACTCAAAAATTACATTATTAAATCCTAATAGCAATATCACAATTTAAGATAACATCCAATATTTCAGACATGAAATAATGTTACCTTTCCACTCAAAAATTGGTTATCAACTAAGTGCTTATGTTATAATATGTTTAGAAATATTTCTATACTTATCATACACATCCTTCTTGCTTATGATGTTAGATATTGCTTTGCATGACACTTGGTCATGCTCTACATAATGTCTCAAGAGATTAGGTATAAGAACAATTTTATATGATGCTTCATATACTATTCTAGATTCATTACTATGGTTTTAATATCTTGTTACAATGATCTTATTATCATTTGTTCTTAAACTAACCAAGATAAACCATGATGTCTTATATATGTGGGTTTGTTTACTTTGTCTGATGTGTATTTAGGATGAGGGGAGGTAGTCGTAGTCTTTTTTGGGATATCTACACAATGTTGCACTCATCCTTCCTTCCATGTCATTATTTTTCGATAGATGTATATGTATTATATTTTTTTGGTTGGTGATGCAGGTACCAGGCATTGAGTCCACCTTGCTACACATGTCTATGTGTGCCTCAAAAAAATCCTCAAGCCAACTATTGTTAAAAGGGAGATGGAACCATGATCCATATAGGTACCCTAAACCTAGAATTCCTAATTAGGGAGTTATCTACCATTTGGGGAACTCTTGGGATTTTCCCTCTATTTTGATATTGTGATATTTGATTTTACAATGGAGGTTTTGTGCATGGATATGATCTTGGGTTAATGCTTTGTTACATTAATATTATATATGTGTTCTTGGTTTCTTGATGTATGTATCTATTAATCAGATATATTTAACTGAGTATATATGGGTGCACACATATATACCTGAATAAATATACATTCACTATTAGATACGAGTGTGGCTTTAATATACTGAGAGTCTTTGTTAGACTGTATGGATTTGTATATAACTAAGAATTTGATAAAATAAAAAATACAAGACAAAAGAATAATGAAGGGAATAGAAATAAACTAAAATAGTTGTTAAATTTGAACCCATAACCCATGGCTTTATAAACACACCCACTACCATGCCACCATTCATCTCTTCGTAAACCATGGGTGGAAAAGTGGATTATAATTTGTAGTTGGAAAATCACTTTGTAGAGTAAAAGGGCATGAGATTTCAACCCTTGACCCTTATGGGAGAAAGTAGACTCTTGACCATTGTGCTATAGGAATTATTTGAGTAGGGAATTCTTAATTGTCTAGAAAACCTATTAACTAATTAGAATTAAATCAAAAATAAAATAATAAATATAATTTTATTTAATTAATCAAACCCTAGAGGAGGTTTATTTCAACAGGTGCAACCAATTAGAAATGACATTCTACTCCCTATGAAATAGGATAATTCCTGGGAAATAGAAGATAGGAAAAATATTTGGAAAAACTATAGGAAAGTTTTGAATATTCTTTTGGAGGAACATTGTTGGAACAAATGAGTGAGAATTACAACAGGTATTGGAGATTTTAGGAGGAAAAACCAAGGAATTAGAGAAGCGCCAAATTATCATTCAACCTATTGTTGGAAATATTCAAGAGTATGCTAAGTTACTGAAAGGGCAGGGGTGAATTAGTATCTTCTAAAACTTTAACAATTTCAACTCTTAATATTCCAATTAGCATTTAATCCATCACTTATATTTTGATCTATTTGCATGCATAAGAAATTTAAAACATGAAAGCATTTATAACATTGTGACACAAAGATTTGGTGACCTAGAAACCTTCCAAATAGAAAGTAAAACTGGGGTGGGGATGATACCCACAACTTTAGTACTGTAGTATAAAGTTAGCTTGTTAAAGCTTACATTGATCACTTCTGATGATCTTCCCTATTAGGAGCAATGAGGACTGCTAGGTCCACCTTGAGGAAGGATTTATAAACATACAATTAAGTATGCACTTCGCAAAGAGATTTATAAAAGATTGTTAGGTCTACCTTGTGAAAGGATTTGACCGATCCACCTATTAGGATGAAATAGTAGATGATCTTTGATCTACACAACTTGGTTTTTTGAATGAGATTCCTTTAAGTACTAATCACCTTACTTTGATATATATATCTTTTTTTCTCCTTATATTGTTGTAGCCTTTTCAATTTTCTCTTTTTGCTCTTTTCTAATGATTACACTGATTTCATGGTCATACTCACTCTTATAAACACTTTGGATATGATACAATACATTACATATATATCAATCCAATTATAAAAATTACAAAGTTGGCCACAATAAAATTTACCACAAATATTACAAAGTCAGCCCACATGAAGACATTCAGGTTTTGAAGACTGACTCATTGAGGTTCTGATACTTGACATCCATTATCAATGCTCAACATCATCATGCACTTGGTAGAAGTAGAAGCTCGGTCTATATTGATCACTTCCAACTAGTCTTGAACTCGGTTTGCACTGGTGACTTGGTAGATATTGTGAAAACTCGTCATATAAACTGAGTCTCTTGATTTACATTGTATGAATCAGCAAACACTATCACTTCGAGCTCGATATAAACTGAGTCACTTGGTTAACACTGGGAAGCTCAGTTAACACTGGACTCACATCACATACACTACAAACTTGGTGAACACTGCACAACTCAACTTGCATTTGTAAACTCATCATACACTAAGATGCATGGTTTACACTGTTGATCTTCACTGTAACTATGACTACTCAATAACCACTGAGATTTTTATAAAGGACTTGGTAGCAACTGTAGAACTCGGTGACAACTGGAATACTTGGCAAACACTGATAGTTGTATAATGAGCTCAATAGCTATATACAATTTGAATAAGTGTGTGTCACTAATAACAAACTTGACTAATATGTTAACAATCTCCCCCTTTGGCATTAGTGACAAAAACACTTATCACCTAAAACTAAATTTAGAAAGAAATTTCATGAATACCTTTTATCCATCACCTTGTGATACTAGCTCGGTAGACTATACTATTTTTTAGATGTTTCAAAATTGATTTTGTAAGGGATATCCCTATACATGGTAAGGCTCTTTCATACAATATATTATACATCTTCTTTCTATATACAATGTATATAACATACTCCCCCATTGATTTTTCAACTTATTGCATAATCTCCCCCATAACATATGTGTTTCTCCAATATATATTTTCTCCCCCTTTTTGACATTAATCCCAAATATTTAGTCTATTTATTTACATAGCAACCCCAAAATAAGATAGAAAGTCTTAATGTACCTTGAGAATAATCGCCAAGGTTTTATCCCAATTGTCTTGCAAGATCTTGCATGTGTGAAGTGCAATTTGAACCTCTACTAACAATTCTACCATGTGATCTGCAATGGAGAAATTATTGTCATGGATAAGGGTTTTTGAGTGTACAATATGCTTTTACAGTGCATCCATGATGGAAAGAATCATATTTTGAATATCAATCAATGTGGATCTAATTCTTGCTTCTTCTCTAAAGAGTTCTGCTTGCATATCTGACAAAAATCTTATTCTTTGAATATGTGCAGAGCTTGAACTAGGGTCAAGTTGCAACTATTGAGCACTAGCTTTCAAGTCTTCATCTATTTTGGACAATTTGTCCTTTATTTCTTTTGTAAACTCAGAGACATCACAAAGCTTTCCAAAAAGTGATGATACATTTGTACAAGATGCTTCTAAACTACCCAACTTAGCAATGTGCTCCAACACTTTATTATCAAACTTTTTCTCTACTTTTTGTACTAAATTTCTTGTCCTTGAGTGTCTTTGTTAAATTTCTATATTGCCTCTACTAGCTGATACAAAATTGGTTGAGAATAGTCAACCTCAATACGTATGGCCTCTGCCAGAATGTTCTTTACATCTTCAGTTATTTTTAATTCCTTATATCTCTCCTCTCTTAGTTTCTTTTCTTTAGTCTTCTTTTGGAGGAGTTCACCAAATAACTGCATTCGGTATGAGGTAAGCTTGCAAATGTCCCAATTTGAGATAACAATTTCCTTGTCTAAATCAATTTCTTCCTCTAGCTCTTTACCTTTACTCAAAAATTGTGTGCTTGGTTGAACCTTGGGCTCAATTGTCCTTACACTTATTGCTTTTGTACTCAGAAAAGAAACAATTGTAGATATGCTAGGACTAGCTATAAAAATTGATATTGTGCTTATTGATGGAATATTTATAGAAATACTTGAAGAACCCAAAATTGTGTTGGAATATTCAAATATGGATTCAAGTATCAAACTTTAGCCAATAAAACTTTTAACTGAAAGTAAATTGCATGAATGTAAATACATCAAATAATCATGAAATAAAGCACATGCATCATTAACTCATAACACAGGATTCTGGTAACCCAGAAACCCTCAAGGAATAAGAAGGTAAAACTGGGGTGGGCATGATACCCACAAAAATTACTGCAGCAATATTGTTCAACCACTTCTGATGGTTTTCCCTATTAAAGGCTTTACACTGTATTAATAGTGACCTAGTTAGAGGATTTTCAAACACTTAACATGAAGTGTCACCTGGTTAAAGGATTGTAATCACCTAATCAGAAGGTTCTTACAAAATAGCTATAAAGCTAACCTATCACCATAGGATTTTCATTCTAATACAATTGCTAGAAATTATTAGATACAATAAACCTGATAGATTACAATCCTTGATTGCTGAATACAGGCTCCTTTTCCACCTTCTCCTGATCTTGATCCTTTGTGATCTGATAACTCTTGCTTCTGAAATAGATTTTCTTATGCACCCTTGTATGTCCTTCAATATATCTCATCTCTCTCTCTCTCTTACAGTGAAATTTCGTCTTCCTTATAAAGACCTCAAAGACTTAGGGTTTGTTTTGGATCTATGATCCATATTGAATCTCAATTTCTTGCTTAATACTTATCTTTTGCTGATTGGTTACATGCCTTTAGCATTTTTCTTATTGGATACATGCAAATTGCATAGGAAAATTAAAAGATTCAATCTTATCATTAAACCCTTCGAGATTTACCTTCTGTCGGCTGCAAAAACTGTTTGCAATTCCAAAATTTTTATGCTGTTCTACTGAGTTACTCGTCTCCTAAAGTATTTCTAATACTCAGCACATGTTGCACTCGGCACTTGTTATCACTCAACACTTGTTGCACTCGACACTTATTATCACTCGGCACCTGTTGCACTCGGCACTTATTATCACTCGGCACCTGTTGCACTCGGCACTTATTATCACTCGACACCTGTTGCACTTGGCACTTATTCTTGATCTTGGTTAAGTGTATTGACACTCAGTTGTCAAATTTATTCTTTAAGCTAACAATCTCCCCCTTTGACATGAGTGGAAAAAACACCTAATTAAGATTCATTTTGCTCCCAAAATTTGCTATCTCTGCTATCTCCCCCTTTTATTATACTTATCATTTCATTCCTGTACTCAACTTTAATTACTTATTCTCCCCCTTTTTGACACTTATGTCAATGGTCTTTACAATGAAATGCCATATTTGGCCAAAAATGTGTTATTTACTTCAAGGAGTACCTTCAGAGCCGCATCCCAATTTGCTAATGCGACATCTAATGTCTTATGCTGGATGGCAATCTCTGCTGCTAGGTGTACAAGTCTATTAGATGAAGAAAGGTTGGGGTCTTTCTTGAGGACTATCTTTGCATTTATCTACTCCTTGTGAAGTAATTCCAAATGAGGAGTAATTGATGATTGCATTTGTATCAATTTGGCTTTTGTGGTTGCCTCCTCTGCTGCTAAAATAGCTAGCTCTCTTTGTGTGTGAAGCGATTGGACAAAATGCTTCTCACTCTAAGTTGGATCTGTGGGGAGTTATATGCTAGAAGTTTTCAGATTGTTTTCCAAGCTCATTATTTTCTGGCTAGTGTCTTGTGTGAATGTGGAAAAATCACACAACTTGTTGTACAAGGAAAAAATGTTTCCTAGTATAATTTTAACTGTTATAACTTTCTTTGATAGTTCTTCTTGTGACAGTGCTATATCACCAGATATTTTACTATTTACTTTACCTTGAAACTTCTTTTCTGACCATTCAAGCAATCTGGCATTTGTTTCCTGGTCTTCATTAGTCACCTAGTCAACTATTAGATAGTTGTTCCATGATTGGTCTTGACTCATCTGGAGATTGTAAGCAAAAAGCTTCCGTGAATATGTCTTTAATTTCATTCAATGTAAGCTTATGCTTGTATTCCTTTCTTAGTGCTTCTTGTCTCCTTCTTTTGTCTAGTGCACTCTAAATTTCATTAATCTTTTCTTTAGTAAGAGTGCTAGATTCATAATATGGGATCTTTATTTCTTCATCAAGCTTAGGAACTCCATAGTGAAGTCTCGTGACTGCCTTTGATGAGCTCGAGCCTGGTGTTCTGATTTGCAACTATAATCCATCTGTGTTCGGTTACAGAAGAGTTTGTGTAGGAGTACCAGATTTTGGTAATGCAACCAATGTTTGTATTGCAGTCTCCTCCTTCTTCTTTGTCTCATCTTTTTCTTCAGCTTGAATATCCCTTTTATGAATGCTAGGTGGGGTTGAACTTGTTGGTTGTTCAGATGTTTCTTTTATTTCCCCTGCTGCTGTACTCAGAACTTGGAGTGTATCAGTGATTATACTTGGTGGAGGTGGTGGTGGAAGGAATAGAATACCAGTAGTTTGTGTGGTCAAAGGTGGCACTTGTGCTTTTATCTTGACTTCTGGATTCTGTAATTCATCAACACTTACCAAAACAGGATTTGAACTTAATTTTGCTACTAGTGATGATTGGTCAAGGATTTCCAAATCCTCTGCAGTTAATGGATTGATGTTCAGATTTGAAATGTCTGTAACATCCTTTATTTTTATGAAATCTACAGGTGTGATGGTGGCATGAGGAGGACTAGGAGGAGATACCTGTATGTCTTGCATACTTTGATCTTGTGGCTCAGCTATATCTTTCTCTTCCTCTTTCTCCTCATTGTGTGCCTCTTCTTCCTTTTCTTCTTTTCTTTCCTCCACTAGTTTCTTCTCTTTTGTTTATGATGCTTTCTTTTCCTTTGTCTTGGCAATTGCTTCTGCCTTATATTCTTCATTATATACATCTTCAATTTTCTTGTAAACTATTTTCCACAATCTTGTGGATTTGGTAACTACCTCTTCAATTTTATTCTGTAATATACTAAATGCTCTATACTTGGGAGTGAATCTGTTATTATGCCTTTTTACGGCATTTATTATTTGATATTTAGTCAGATCAGGCAACAATCTTGCTAATGTAGACTCCCTTATTTCTTTTTCCATTTGTAAACAAAAATGCCATTTATCCTCTATAATTTTATACAGTTCTCTTGGCATAGATTCATCTAATTATAGAGGTGTGTGCTTATATTCAGCCATCATAGCATACACAGATTCCTCTAATTTATTTTTCTCTTCTTTGGTGAGCTTAGAAAAATTCAGGTTCTTTAGACCTTTTAAATCATTATTTCTAATTTTTGAACATAATTTATGAACAACAATCTAGGGTTCGTGTCTTACCACTTGAAATTGACTATTGTCCTCTGACTCTGTTTTCTCCTTATCTGTTTTAGGTTGGGGAATAAACTTCCTTTTCTTTGACTTAGCGACAGTCTTCTTTGAGTCTTTCTTCTTTCCTTTTGCCTCCTCTTGGGCTTTTTGTGCTGCAGCCCTTGTGGTCGGTCTCTTTGGTGCAAGGGTAGCTACTTTCCTCCCCTTGGATTTAGGAGCAGAAGGAGTTGTGGTTTTTCTCTTAACTCGTGCTTTCTTGGCTTCTTCTACCTCAGCACTTTCCTCTCTATCTCCTTCTGACCCTTGAGTCTGACCTTGAAGTTTATCTCCTTCTTCTTCAATGTCTTCTCCTTCTTCTTCTGATGTTCCTTCTTCTTCTACGCCAAATTTTCTTTTGATTTGTCTCACTATTTTCTATTTCTTCTTTACTGCTGAAGCAGTCTTCAAATATGTTATTACCTTTGATTTGACAACATCATAGATTCCAAAAATTTGTGCATTTTTATCTGCTTCTTCTACAAGTAAGGTTGTTATTGCTAGAGAGGCTTGATCAACATCAAGTTCATAACCTAGTGGCCTAAGCCATCTTATTCTAGGTATAACTGCTTGTATATAAGTATAATCTATATCTACAAGAAAACAAATATCTTTTTCATATTTCTTAGTCAATGAGATTGGAATTCTCATTCTTTGTTTCATGGACTTTTTGAAGTCCTCAAAATAACCAGTCATTTGGGCATCAAAATTTTCACCCATCTGTTCAATGTATCCATTAATTTGTTCAACAATTGTTTTATCTGGATTCCATTTTACTTTACCCATAGAAGGAAATTCTTTCATCAGATAGAAAAACATACACATCAAAACTGATCCAAATTTGCATTGAGCTCCCTTGCTCTTCCTTATAGCTCCCAGATTTTCATTAATCTGTTGAAACATGAGCTCTGCCAGATCATAAGTGTGATCTCTTTTGATTATCTTGTATGCAACATCAACTGCTATACAAGGTACACTATTCAACTTGCTTGATTGATAGAATTTTTGTGATATGATTCTCACAACAAAATCTAGTAGGGGATCTGTGACTGTTTCGATAGTCATTCCTCTATTGTTCCATTTGGCACCTATATTTTTCTCTATTATTTCCCTTTTGTCACTTCGTAGGGTCTTTGGCCGATCTAGGGTTGGAATACCAGTAACCCTATGAACAGTTTTCTTGGTAAATTTTACTGGTCCAAACTCTAACCAAAAAGCTTCGTCATGTATTCGGCTCAAAACTATCCGTACCCATTATGTTTTGAAAATAGTAAAAAATGCTAGGGTTTTGATCAATCCCTTCCTTTCTATTATTGAAAACTCATTTTTCAGTACTTTTTTTTCACATAGTTTATCATATGCGTTATGAATTTCTAAGTCTCCTATGGCACCAATTTTGAAATTATAACATCTACGAACATCTTGTACCATAACAACTTTATCCAGAATAACTGATAATGCTCCTGCAGGATCATTCTTGTATGCTACTTCTGGAATGGGCTTAAATTCAGGTTGTTTTACTTCATTGCTGACCAACTGAACTTCATGACTCTCTAAACCCTTGGTGGTCCCTGACCCAGATGCCATTGTTTGCCAAACTAGGGTTTATAATTTAAACAAGTTTATGAGTCCTACGCAGCTCGACACTTAAGTAAAACAGCTTAAATCGATGAAATTTGTCTTGAACCGCTGTTGAAATATTTCACGAATGGCTTCTAAGCTGTTCTTGATCTTCTCTACTCCTTTTACAGCTTTGCTTCTTGTTCGAATGGTGGGAAAATGATCAAAAATAGGATTTATGTACCCTTCAAAATAGAGTAATAAATGCTCAGTACGTCGCCAACTGTCTACTCGGTTCTTGAAAGATTTTGCTATAACTCGGCTCCCATTATGTTTTACTTTACTCAGCTCCTATTGATATTTCATAGCTTGGCATCAACTATCAATCTCGGTCGTTGATAGCAACTCAGCTCCTGAAGACAACTTTGACATATCTTCAAAAAGTTCTCAATTTTGACTTAGCATCCCCTTTTTTTTGCTGATTTCATTTTTACAGTTCTTATATGTCTTGGGACTGATTTATGATGTTACTCGGTTTATCAATCCCTCACACTCATTCTTTACTTAATTTGATGAAGTGTGATCACTTGACCTATTAGGTGAAGTGATCTTTGTATTTGATGTGCTAGACTCATCTTTCTTTCTCCATGTCTTATTCATTTCACTTCTGATATGTCCAACATCTATCTTTTCCTTTCCATTGCTGAACTTAGAACTTGATGCCTTTGACCTTGTTGGGCAATTCCTGCTGACATGACCAATTTTTAAGCAACTGAAACATGTGGTTTGACTCAATCGTCTTTTGTAGTTTCCTTTAAAATATGTTCTTATGCAATTCTATGGGATATGTCCATATTCTTGACAACAGTGGCAGCTGTTCCTGGTGTTGTAATCCCAAAATTCATGGTTTGATGTTTTTACTGGTTGATTTACTGTCCACATAGGTTTTGATTTGCATTCAAATGCCCTATGTTCGTACATTTTGCAATTATAACAGTGTCCATCAAATCTTTGAGTCCTTGTGATATTGGATTTGCAATTTTGTGTCATATGTCCTTGCATGTTGCACTTGTGACAAAAACTTTTGGGTATGTTTGATTGATTAAATCTTCTACTCCTGCACACATTAGCTGTATGTCCCTTCTTATTACAGAAATGACAAGTGGGTTTTGAATTCTTACCTTTATCACTTCTTTTTTCAACACTCTTTGATGATTCTCCAACTTCAATGATATTATATCCAAGTCCTGATGTATCATGGGCAGATTTTGGTGATTTCAGCAACTGTTCAAAATACTTGATTGCTTCACTTGATTTGTTGAGATTCTCTGCTACCTCTTTTTCTCTATTCAATTCATTCTGCATTTGTTCATTTTTGCATCTTCAAGGTAGAGATCTCAATATCCTTTATATTGAGTTCATGATGAAGATTCATCATTTGGGCAAGTGTATCCATCTGCATGTTTGAGATCCTTGTCAGTTCAGTACATTTTTCTTCAAGTCTGTTTGCAAGATTCTTTTTGTCATTTTCCATCATGACCTTATCATCAACTTCTCTTTTCTTTTGTTTAGTAACTTCACATATAATTATAGCCTATGATTCATGTTCCATCTTGAGAGTTCTGATCTCATCTGCGTGAATTTTATTTTTCTCCATCAGTTCTGCTATTGCTGCATCAAACTCTTTAGTGTCTCCACTGGAAAATATGTTGGTGGTATCAATCTCCTTGTAGTACATATCATTTTTATCTATGGCTAGATCCTTCCTCTTTTTTAATGAGCTTCTCAATTTTTTTCTAAATTCCTCCAAGCTATGCAAAGCAAGTTGCACATCTATCACCTGATTCTCAATGATCTTTCCAAGTTTGAAAGCTTCCATCTTTAGATCTTTTCCTCCAAGCTATTAGGCTTTTCCTTATGATAACCTGACCTACTCTAATACCAATTGTTGGAATATTCAAATATGGAAAGAGTACTTATGAGAGGGGGGGGGGTGAATCATAAGTATCAAACTTTAGCCAATAAAACTTTTAACTGAAAGTAAATTGCATGCATGTAAATACATCAAATAATCATGAAATAAAGCACATGCATCATTAAATCATAACATAGGAATTTGGTAACCCAAAAACCCTCCAGGAATAAGAAGGTAAAACTGGGGTGGGAATGATACCCACAAAAATTACTGCAGCAATATTGTTCAACCACTTCTGATGGTTTTCCCTGTTAAAGGCTTTACACTGTATTAATAGTGACTTGGTTAGAGGATTTTCAAACACTTAACATGAAGTGTCACCTGGTTAAAGGATTTTAATCACCTAATCAGAAGGTTCTTACAAAATAGCTGTAAAGTTAACCTATCACCATAGGATTTTCATTCTAATACAATTGCTAGAAAGTATTAGATACAATAAACCAGATAGATTACAATCCTTGATTGCTAAATACAGGCTCCTTTTCCACCTTCTCTTGATCTTGATCCTTTGTGATCTGATAACTCTTTCTTCTGAAATAGATTTGCTTATGCACCCTTGTATGTCCTTCAATATATCTCATCTCTCTCTCTTACAGTGAAATTTCATCTTCCTTATAAAGACCTCAAAGACTTAGGGTTTGTTTTGGATCTACGATCCATATTGAATCTCAATTTCTTGCTTAATACTTATCTTTTTCTGATTGGTTGCATGCCTTTAGCATTTTTCTTATTGGCTGCATGCGAATTGCATAGGAAAATTAAAAGATTTGATCTTATCATTAAATCCTTCGAGATTTACCTTTTGTCAGCTGCAAAAACTATTTGCAATTCCAAAATTTTTATGCTATTCTACTGAGTTACTCAGCTCCTGAAGTATTTTTGATACTCGGAAGATGTTGCACTCGGCACTTGTTATCACTCAGCACTTGTTGCACTCGACACTTATTATCACTCGACACCTGTTGCACTTGACACTTATTATCACTCGGCACCTATTACACTTGGCACTTATTATCACTCGGCACTTATTCTTGATCTTGGTTAATTGTATTGACACTCAGTTGTCAAATTTATTCTTTAAGCTAAAAAATTGGTGTACTCAAGACTTAAGTGCTCAAAATTAGAGAAGTCAAAATTGAAGTATTCAACTTGGTAGATAAAGGAGGAATCTATAGCTCGATAGATGAAGTGGAAGTCACTTCAGTCAGTGATGTGCTGAGCTGAGTAGGAGAAAAGAGTGATTGGATAATTAGATTGGCATTGGTGGTCACAATCAAATTTATTGGGGTTGTCTCCATGCTTGAATTTGTCACTGGTTTGCTTAGAGAGTGAGGAAGTGAGGCAATGATTTTTGTAGCTATCTTAACTAGATCAATCTCCTCATCATCTAGCTTTTCTTCATCGGTAGCCTCTTGTCCTTGATCCTCTTCATCTTCTTCGTTATCAAATTGAGTTGCTTCTTCAATATTATCTTCTTCATCTTTCTCCTTATCTTCTTCATCATCATCATCTTTGACATTGAATGCAAAATCACTTAGTTTATGTAATATATAAATATTCTTCCAAGTGTTTATTGCATTCCTTACAACATGCTCAATGTCCTTAATCAAAACTAGACAAGTATTAAACTTTAGAGTCATTTTTTCTTCATTTTTCTTCAGTGACTCTTTTACTTCAGCATCTAATATGCTCGATAATAGCTACCTCAAGGTTTGCCCATATATGTCTTTGACAGTTTGCATGCAAAAATTTCATCTTGGCTTTATCTTTCCAATAGCTAATTAGGAATTTGAGAAGAAAGTTGGTCTAGTGAGTATTTCCATTTATCCATCTTATCCATTACTAGGTCTTCAATCTACTTCTGCTCCTCTACTATCCTAATTTCATATTTTAATGATTTAAATTTGTTATTCTTGCTCCTGATTCAAGATCTTTTAATCTGTCTTGGAAGGTAGGTAGAGGTTTTCTAAATATAACATCTCCTCCTTCCTTGTCATATTTCTTTCTTGAAGATCTCCTTGTAAAAATTGCAGTAGATGGTTTTGTTGGCTTGGTAATAATTATCTTGCCTTTCTTCCTTAGTGGCTCTTCTTCTTCAGATTCTTCATCCTTTGCTTCCACATCATCTGCTTCCTCATCTTCTCCTTTTCCCTTGGTTAACAAAAGGGTTGAACTAGATTTCAATTTTGCAATTCTCTTCTTCTCTTTGTTTGCCGCCTGAGAAAGCTTTATTTCAAGTTCAATCATGGCCTTTGTTTCATCATATGTTCCAAAATATGCAGCCTTAGGATCAACTGGCTCATTGATAAGAGCTTCAATAATGTCTTTAGTCTCATCAATATTAACCTCATAAAGAAGAGGTTTTACCCACACAATTCTAGGCTTAATTGCTTGAATGTATACTTTGTCACAATCCACCATGAAACATACATCATCCTTCTAATCTTCTACTAGTTTCTTGGGGATTTGGAACCTATTGTTCATTTTCTCTTTGAATACATCAAAAAATAAATCCAAAATACTATTATAATTTTCACCCATCTCTACAATATACTCATTTATTTGATAAAGTATAGGCACATCTTTTCTCCACACAATAGTGCCTTTAGAAGGGAAAAAAATTTGAACATAAAAGAATATACAAGTTAATAAGGAACCAAACTTACATGGGTTATTCGTTGAAGTTCTTATGCTTTCCATATTTTTGTTGAATTGTTTCAACAATAGCTCAGCAAGGTCGAATGATAGGTTGTTCTTTACCACCTTTTATGCCAAGTCTACGGCTTCACATGACACGTTGTTTAACTTGCTACAGCTATAAATATTATGTGCAATCATGTGACTACAAAATTTCAATTCTATATCAAAAACACTGCTGATTTTCATTCCTTTGTCATCCCATTTTGCTAGGGTTTTTTTTTCCAACTTTGCCCAACCTAGGGTTTTTGTCATTTTGGCATTGGCTAGCATAGGGAGGCCAATGATTCAATGAATCATGTTCTTTGTGATTAAAACTAGTTGATCCAACCAAAATTGACCATTATGCACTTGGCTTAAGATAAACCTCATCCATTTGACTTGAAATTTGTGGGGCATGTGAGGGATATGTGTTAATCCTTTGGTTTCGAAGTGTTGGTGCTTGGGTTTCAAAATTCCATTTACACATAGTTGACCTAGGGCATCATCCATTTCCAACATGCCAATTTCTTGAATAACACACTTAAAATGAGTGTGAATATCATTAATCAAAAGTACCTTAGGAGGGATTTGAGACTGCACTACACTTAGATCTAGGGTTTTGGTGATCACAGGAGTGAGCTTGAAGTCTAGTGCTTCCAATTCCACTCCATGAACCAACATGTCAAATGCTCGCTTAACCTTGTTGTTGTTGGATGCCATCTTCGCTCAGTAAGGTTTGAGGGAATTTGAAATTTTTTGTTGGAAATTCACTCAAATCACTTGGAAGCTCTAAAGATCACATGGTTACAATAGCACTTGAAATTTCACAATAGGAAATGACTTTGACTTCATGATTTTTGTTTTAAAAATACCATAAATGCTCAATACGAAGGTAGATCGACTGACATCACATTGACAGACTGCCATCCACTATGCTTGCATTGAACACTCAGCAAAGTCTTTGTGACTTGGTAACCATAAACATCTTTATCACTCCTAACCTTGCTCAGTCGAGTCTATGACCCAACCTCACTCGATAGAGAAGATAACTCGATAGACACATGTACTCAATGATCCCTTTGTATCCTGGATACTGATTTGGATCATTTTGTTCTTTCAATCTGGAACTGTTTTGGATGTCTTCTTTGATAGCATAGTTCCAATTTCTCCTATGAGAACTTAAATAGAAATGATAGAGTCACCCAATTCTTGAGTGACTTGATCATCTTTACTTGGACTTGTGTCCTCAGTAGACTTAGGAACCCATTGTTGTCTCATCTTCTTTTAGATGTTATAAACTTTTTCCTTTTTCTCATCTTCAATTCTACTAGTATTCATGCAGTTCTTGGCAAGATGACCAAGTTCTATACAAATGAAACATCTTTTAGTATTGTCTCTTTTCCTCATATGATGTTTTACACAATTTATTCCAATCTGTCCAAATTCTCCACAATAATGAGATTTGCACTAGGTGTTGTAGTCCCAACTAAATATTGCTTTCACAATTTTCTCTATTGGATTATATACCTTGGTTTTGCATTCGGATGACTTGTGTCCATGTTTCTTACATTTATGACATTTGCCTTCAAATCTTGGTTTATCTTTGCATTCATTAGCCTTATGACCATGTTGATTGCAATTGTAGCACTTTCCATTGAATTTTGTTTTTCCATTGCTCTAGCATTTGTTTGATGTATAACCTATCTGACCACAATGACTGCAAGTAGGTCTTTGATTTTTTTGAGTTCCTTGCTTGGATGATTCTCCTTCTTCTGTATATCCAATTCCTACTTTTCCTTTTTGCCTATAGAGGTTTTTCTCATTCAATTGATTCATATCTTCTTGTGATTTCATCATTATTTCATTGATTTGTTTCTTAGAGTTTAGATCATTTTGTAATCTTTCATTGATTTTCCTTTCATAACTTAGATCATTCCTCATTCTTTCATTGATTTGTCTTTCAGAATTTAGATCATTCCTCATTCTTTCATTTTCAAATCTTAGGCTCATGATTTCCTCATTTGCATTAGAGACTTGATCAATAACGTCTACTTGCTGAAGGGATTGGTTTTGAATTTCATTGTTCCTTCCATCTATCTCTTCTTTTATCTTTTTTTTTTGTTCCATGACTTCACATAACCTTATTGCCTGAATTTCTTTCTCTCTTTTAAGTTTTCTTACCTCTTCTTTCAGGGATCCATTCTTTTCTAGGAGTTCTTTGATAACTGCATTGGCTTCATCTAAATTGCTTGAATGAAGGTCTTCAATTCTTTCTTCAATGTAGAAATGATCATTCATTTGAATTGCAAGTTCTTTTATTATTTTCAAAGATTGAGAGAGTTGCTCCTTTTCTTTCTTGAGTTGGGCAATGACCATTTCTAAGTCTAGCTTCTCATAATCAATAGCTTTGTCAAGCCTGAATATCTCTAGAGCCTTGATCTTTGCTCAAGTTGTTAAGCTTTCTCTTGAGAACCAAAATGCTTTGATACCAGTTGTTGAAAATATTCAAGACTATGCTAAGTTACTGAGAGGGGAAGGGTGAATCAGTAACTTCTAAAATATCAACAATTTCAACTCTTAATAATCCAATTAGCATTTAATCCATCACATATATTCTGATCTATTTGCATGCATAAGAATCTAAAAACATGAAAGCATTTATAACACTGTGACACAAAGATTTGGTGACCCAGAAACCTTCAAAATAGAAAGTAAAATCGGGGTGGGGATGATACCCACAACTTTAGTATTGTAGTATAAAGTTAGCCTATTAAAGCTTACATTGATTACTTTTGATGATCTGTCCTGTTAGGAGCAACGAGGACTACTAGGTCCACGTTGTGAAAGGATTTACAAATGTAAAATTAAGTATGCACTCGGTAAAGAGATTTACAAAAGACTGTTAGGGCTACCTTGTAAAAGGATTTGACTGATCCACCTATTAGGATTAAATAGTAGATGATCTTTGATCTGCAACTTGGTTTGTTGAATGAGATTCCTTTAAGTATGAATCACCTTACTATGATAGATATGTCTTTGCTGCTCCTTATACTATTGTAGCCTTTTCAATTCGCTCTTTCTACTCTTTTTTGATGATTACATTGATTTCATGCTCATACTCACTCTTATACACACTTTGGATATGATACAATACGTTACATATATATCAATCCAATTATAAAAATTACAAAGTCAGCCACCATACAAGTTACCACAAATATTACAAAGTCAACCCAGATGAAGACATTCAGGTTCTAAAGACTGACTCAATGAGGTTTTGATACTCGACATCCACTGTCAATTCTTGGCATGTCATGCAATTGGTAGACATAGAAGCTTTGTCCATACTAATCACTTCCAAGTAGTCTTGAACACAGTATACACTGGTGACTCGGTAGATACTGTGAAAACTTTTTATATAAACTGAGTCTCTTGATTTTCATTGTATGAGTCAACAAACACTATCACTTCAAGCTCAGTATAAACTAAGTCACTTGGTTAACACAGGGAAGTTCGGTTAACACTAGACTCACATCAAAGACACTATGAAATCAGTAAACACAATGCAACTTGGCTTGCATTGTTAAACTTGGCATACGATAAGATGCACAATTTATAGTACTGATCTTCACTATAACTATGATTTCTCGGTAACCACTGAGATTTCTCCAAAGGAATCAGTAGCAACTATAGAACTCAGTGACAACTGGAGTACTTGGCAAACACTAATAGCTATATAATGAGCTTGGTAGCTATATATAATTTGAATAAGTGTACATCACTAATAAAAAACTTGATTGATATGTCAACACCTATAGGCTTGAATCCAAGTAGGTCATGACTTTTCCTTCCTCTCTTAAGCTCTAAAATGTTGGATGAAATTTAGATGAATTCATACCTAGAAGCATAAAATAGAGCAATAGTAATTATTATGTGCATTCTATGTTGTTTTTCCTTGTCTATTTTGTAATAAAGTTCAAATAAATTTAGTCCTAGAAATATTGTAATGAATCTATTTTGTTGATTTCCATGACTTTTATATGTTCAATCTTTGCTTGTTTTGTTTGGTTGTGTTTTGCAAACCATGCTAGTTTACTATGAATTAAACTCCCATGGATGAATACTAGTTAGGAATTTAATTTTGGATATCATCTAAAAATGGTAAGGAACCCCTCATTCAAGATGAATCCTAGAAGTTTAATTCATAGCATTCTATATATATTTTGAATTATCTAGAACAAATGCACATGAATACTGCAAAAATGCACAATTATGTAGATTGACAACTTAAAACAAAAGTGCAACATTAGTGAACAAAAACATGACAAGAATAGATAAAAGTGCAAATCTAGAAAATAAAAGTGTAGTAGTATCGAATAGAAGCACAGGAATAGTGAACAAAAGCACAATTATAGAGAAATTCACAAAAGCATAGTTGTATTGAATAGATGCACAAGTGTAATTAATGAAAGCACAATGATAATGTTTATATGTGCAGGAATATGAAAAAAAAAAGCACAAGAGTAATGAAAAAATGTGCAAAAATATCTTTTCTTAATTAGATAGGTAAATTTTGACTTCCAAAACCTTATTTCACCACCAGTGTATAACATAAAACAAACATTTAAGTATAAGTGGCATAATTTTCCTTTCTCGTAATTTTCCTCCTTTCTTATTTTTAAGTTACATTTTAGGTTATACATCTTGCACCTTTCTAGATTATATATTTTGAGGTTTTAAGAAATTTTACCCTTAGCCATATTTTAGGAATCAACAATTAAGCTTGTCTTTTTTGTGTTTTGTAACCTTGTATCTACTTCTGAGGTATTTAATATCTAAAAATGTGATTATAATTCTTTTTAAAGTGTTTAATAAGTGTTTATTACATCTTATTGCTTATGTGATGAATTAGGGTTTTAGTGGATTACCCTAAAATGTGCCTCAAATCAATTTTCTCTCTCTCAATTGATTGATTGATTCGAGTTTGAATTAAAAAAATTTTGGTTACCAAAGGCTCATGAACTTTGTGGCTTATTGGAAGAGAAAGTTTCCTTACATTATTATAATTCTATGATGTTCTTTTTGTGAATGTGCTTTGATGCATGAGCTAAGGTTTGGGGAAAGTAGGGATATGGGACCCTAGGTTATTTTGCCATAAAAGACTTTATGTTGTTTGATTATTTTGAAAATTAGGGTATAGATCCTTGGTGAGTGGCTCACAATAGGTATTGTGACCCAAAAGTGGTTGCCAAGGATTTTATATTTTGAAGCTAGAGCCCTACGTAGGTTGGCTCCATTTGTGAGTTCATTAATAACATAATATAAATGAACTTATAGGTAGGGCTATGGATTTTCATACACTAAACAAGATAATCATGGTGGTGTTGTTGAAGTACTTAGGGAAGGGATATCATGTGTAACATATAAGTCCCTAAAGTGGGAGATTGATCTAGCATTACTTGATTGTGCCTATCCTCCTTGGAGTACTCAGGAAAAAGGATTTGTTGCAATAGAATATCCTTAATCCTAAGAGGTTGATCCCAACACCTTGGGAAGGTACAATGATACTCACCTAGATGTGGTTGAATCCCTCACTTTGATTTTGCATATGGTTGTCCATTTGCTTTGTGATTTCATTTTGTACATTATGCTTTAGTGGCCTTATGTTACTTTTGTACTTTGATTTAGGGTATAAGCCTTAGATTACCTTAAAATCTATGTGGATCATGGTCTTATCTCCTATCTTATAAAAGTGGATCATTTATGGGTTCACGTGGTTGGGTGGCAAAATATTTTGAGGTATTGTTTGAGTTTTTATGGATGGATTTATATGGATCCTTGTTGAGCAAGAGTTGTTGAAGATTGATTATTGAAGTCCATTTGTGGCATATCATTGAAATAAATCTATGTAATATTGTAATGTAAAATCTTGAAGAAAGTACGAGTCATTTGTATATTTATCATGAAATAAAAAGCTATCTAAAAGGGTAAAAGGTATCTCTAGGAGAAATGAAGGGATATGTGAGTATATTGTATTAATACAAAGGATGAATGAAATTATATCATGAAACTATATAATTCTTGTATATAGATACGTGTATGATGCATAAAAGAACCATGTACTCTTCATAATGTTATGGAATGAAATATCTAAGTAATTAGTGAATAGAAGGTGAATTGGTTTACATGTATGTTTAATGATTGTAATCAGAATCTATTTCATGTATCCTTAATTGAAACTTAAGTAGATGCATTTGATTATATGGATTATGAAATAAGTTCCTAATTTGGAAATGGATATTAGAATTAATAATGTATCAAATCATAAGTAGTAAGGATGAATGTTAGTAAGGAAATTAAGTAAAGAATAATCGTTGAGTTGATTAGATGGTAAAAGCTAAATCTTGAGAACTAAGTAATGGTACTTAAAGGTGATATTAGGGAGCTTGTAGGACTTTTACTTCTATAATTAAGTGATATTAACAAGAAAAAGATTTTAAAAAACAATTATTCACCAAACTTAGCAAAATTTAGACTTATCCTTTTGTATTCCCTAGTGGGGCATTAAAAAACTTCTAATGGCATTATCAATACATTCAAAGAAAGACTTGGTCCAAAAATGGAGAGGTAAATAAGAAAATTTAACCTAAGAAAGGGTAAAACTAATAGATTCAGTAAGAAGGTTGAAGGAAGGAAACCAAGGCTGAAGAGAAAGGGAGTTCTTCCCCTACAACTAATTACCTTTTTCAGACACTTGAGCTTTGTACTCCTTAATCAAAAAATAACCATAGAAAATCCCCTTGTAGTAGGATAAGGCTCAATCATATCCTCAATAATGGGCCTCCAAGAATATCAAACTCGTTTAGCAAAATTAGGAAGGTAAGGTTGTAAACTATTGAACTAGAAATAAGAACACACTTGGAGAAGTATTATTCATTATACAACATCTTGTCCCCACAAATAACAATAGGGATTGAAGAAAAGAAATGCAAAGTTTTACCCCTAAGAGATATATGAATAGGAGAAGAAGAGAGATTTATACTTCTAGAAGAGCCAACTACCTTAGTAAAGAATAAAGAAGCTAGAGAAGAAACAAGAGCATTTATATGCAATGAGCTAGATCCCAAATGTGGCAAATATGTCTCAATAGAAGAATCAATATTGTTCACTGGTGAAAAACCAAATAATACAACACCACAACAAAAAAAAGATTAGCAACAACCATCAACAATGACCAACATTGGTAAATTAGGCAAAATTTGGAGACCCAAAGGTGGAAAGCCACCAATTGATGATCCAAAAATTGGTGATGTGTTGATCTCTAAGCCCAAGTTGCCCATTAGCATTTAAGATTTAGTCATTTCCAAGGCAATGTTGGAAGGTCCTCACTACAACTAAGCCATCTAGAGAAGGTCGAGCTATAGAGGACTTGTTTATATTTTATCATATGTTGAGTAAGTTAGAGGTTTCCAAGCACCCCAATTAAGACCGAGTCAACATACATACCAAGTAACATAGAAGAGACCAAGCATTTAGGAAAGTCAATATATTTCAAGTGTATAGAAGTTGAGTGATAGCATGAATGTTAGTTATGACTGAGCGTTAGAACATTCAAGTGTCAAGTAAACTAGTTTTGACATATGAGTTTGTAATTACACAAACACTTATGTAAATCATTTTAGCTGACTTCTAAATGATATTTAAATATTGTAGAGACAATTAAGGAGAAGATTACATGTTTTTTCAAAAGGCCTTAATTCCAACAAAAGAAGATTAACCAATCAGAAAATTAGAAGGGTAAAATGGAAAAAGGATGAAATATGGATTGTTGATTATGATCTAGAACTTTATATGAATATATATTTATGAAGGGTTAGGCCTAAGATTATAACAATGAATGGTGAAGTAAAGGAGTGAACAAGATAAGTATAGAGTGAAGGAAGGCTAAGTCTGAATGGAGGTCAAATAGATCAACCAGAACAGTAAAGGAAAAAAAAAAAGCATATCAAAGAAAGAGGTCAGATTGAGATATTGAAGAGAGGAAATCCATAATTAGATTTTAAAGAAAACTAAAGGATCAGGTATTGAATCGATTTTGATAGATTGAGTTAGGGAAAATCTCTTAACAAAGTGGTTCTAACAGCCCTTATTTAAATCTCATAATAGATTCCTTACTTTATTGTAAGTGTAAAATCCTTTAATCAAGGTAAGACCTAATAGTCTTAAATGTTTTTAGCATAGAAAGACCCTCACAGGGTAGATCATTAGATATGACCAAAGTTTAGCCCTATCAAGTGAACTTTGTTGTTACAATAGTAAAGATTTGTGGGTTTCATCCCCACCCCAGTTTTACCTTCAACTTGAAGTGTTTCTGGGTTACCAAAATTATTGTGTTATTAGTTTATATTTTCATGGATGTTATGCTTAGACAGATTTCATTTCAGCATTATATATTTATGTTTTATGAGATCTAAGATATGAGAGGGATTAGGTGTGAATCTATAAAATGCTTTATCGGAGAAATTTTTTATAGATCCTGATTCACCCCCCACCCCCTCAACAAGTATCTTTTTTCCCATATAGATTTTGAACAATTGGTATCAGAGCTTGGTTCTCTTGAAAGAATCCTAACAACTTAAGAGTACAAATCTTGAAATGAAGGAATACAAAATGGGAAAGATCATTGAGAACCAAATGATTGAAATCTAGATCATACTATAGCAACTTGAAGGAACAAAGATGAGTTAAGGAAATCCTTAAAGAAAAGGAAAGATATGGCCATTCAGCAAAATGACATACTATACAAGGAAGTTGATGGTAATGGATTACTTAATAGTGGGAATACTAATGATAGTGATGTGGCAATAGAAGATCTACTAGAGAAGAAGAACATTCTAAGTAAAGAAGTTAGAGAAATCAAAAGAGAACAAGAAATTTAATCAATAAGACTATGTGAGGTGATTGAAGAAAAGAAGAAAGTTGAAGAAGACAAAATCATGGCTGAAGAAGACAAAAGACAAATTGCTATGAGACTTGAGGAAAGAGCATTTGATGTGTAGAATCTTACAAGCAATCATTTGGATATGATGAACCAGTTGTTAAATGAAAATCATGAGTTAAATAGAAAGGACATGAAAATTACAAATCTAAAATCATAGAGTGACCAACTAAGGAATGAGTTGAGATTTGAGAAATAACTTCTGGAAAGAATGAACAAACTAAGTGAAGCTATCAGATACTTTGAAGAACTAATGAGATCACCAAGGTAATCCAGTGATGCTTCTAGTCTAGGACATGTCAAGCATTCTTCATTTACAGAGGAAAGAGAATCATCAAAGAGTGGAGAGAAAAGAAAGACAAAGTCTAAAGGCAAACCTATTGGTCATCATTGTGGTAAACTTGGACATATTTCTAACATATGTAGAAGAAAAAATGGTATGCAAAAACCTAAACCTAATTTTATTGCTAACTATTTTAATTGTAGGAAGCAAGGCCACCAAGCACATGAATGCAGGTCGAAGAAAAGTGATGCACCTACTACACCTATATTTGAAGGACATTGTTATAACTATTAGAAATATGGACATAGAGTTCATGTGTGTAGATCCAAAGAAAAATCTAACTGGACATCTTAAAGGCAAACACATGCACCTAAGCAAGGTAACTCTTACAATTGGGATTACAATACATGGTATAATTGTCATTATTGTGGAGAGTGTGAGCACATTCTAGAGAATTGCATTAAGACACATTTTAGAGGAAACTATAAAAAATGGCTGAATGGAAACCTAGTTTGTTTGAGTTGTCTCAAGGTTGGAAATGTGAGTAAAAATTGTAGCACCCAACCACCAACACCAAATAGTGAAAAGAACAAAGGAAAAGGTAAAATTGAGATGAAAAGAACATGGAAAGAGATAGTAGAAGCTAAAACCAACAAAGAAATCAAGCTGAGATCACCCAATCCAATAGATTAGGTGACAACACCACATCCAACTAAGAAAAAAGGAATCTGAGGTGTTGTATACTTAAATGTTATATCGTACATTAGTTCCTAACAAGGAAAGTGGTTAAAATTTAATATCAACATGAATCAAGATGCATTAGGAAAAAATTGAGAGAAGTATTGGGCAATGGAATAAGTTACACTATCAAGTGTCGATCATCAATAATATAGTTTCTATTGACCAAAAATTGCAATATAGATCAAGAGATTACATCGACAAAGCTATTGTACTAGCAAAATGAATTGCTATTGACTGAGCGAGGTGATAATGACTGAGTATTTGAATGAAAAGAAGTGCAAACACAACTTGTGAAGGATGAAATAGCTATTATGCACCTACCAAAGTACAAATACATTTGTTATAGACTTAAATGGACAAATTGAAGGTATATATCAAATTTTGGTATTCATTTTCATTTCACCAAGCAATTTTCTATGCACAAGTGATTCAAAGGAAATTAAGGTGATTTCAATGAAATAGCAAGTGAATCAAAGTGTGCCACTAGAAAATTGGAAGATCATAGTAAGTTAAATTTTTTAGCATCAAGTTAAGTTGTTATTTGAAGTAAATTTGTTCAAAACTCTAGTTCAAAAATGACATCTTCTGCATCTGTGTCTATGAAGGAAATGTTGAAGGAGAGAGATGCATAGATTATGAGGAATGATCAGTGTCTTCCACCAAATTTTAAGGAATATCCTAACATTGCATTGACCGGTGATGAATTTGGTGTCCTATTATCAATTCCACCAAGGGTATTGATGATTCATGATGTATGATCATGTTATATGTGTAAAGTGGGAGAAATTGGAGATTATGAACTTCGTACAACATTTGAGAAATTGTGTGATAATAGAGTGTTGAAGGACGAGTACAAGATTGTTGTTGAGAAAGGGATGACCCATGTCCTAGACTTTCTAAAGGTTTTCAAAGTCGAATGAATAAATTTTTTGTTCAGATAAGTACATGACATGAAGATATGGTTAGAAGGTTGATCAATCAAGATTAACAAGGCTATCATATGTTGAGTTACTAGTTATCCTACTTTGGATAAACCTAAGACAATGAGAAGTGTCACAAGGGATGTTGTTGAGAAACAAACCAAAGAAATGTGGAATAGTTGTGGAATGTTGATCAATGGGATCAAAGACTATTCATTGAGTTTGTAGTACATGTGATTGCACACAAATTTTATCATTCAAGTTGAATGAATAGCGTACCTTGCATTGAAGTGGAACTTGAATAAAAATATTTCAAGAAAGATCATAGTTATGATTTTGCCGAGCTATAACTACAACAATTGATAGAAAATCTTGGAGTGATAAGGAAAGCAAACAGTACTTCATGTAAGTTTGGTTTCCTAGTTATATGTATATTCTTCTATGTGCAAAATTAATTCCCCACCATTGGTACCATAGCATGGGATAGAAGTAGATCAGTAATAGAACAAATAAATGATTTGATCTATCAATTGGGAGAAAATTTTGAGACAATAATGGATAATTATTTTGAGGAATTCAAGAACAAGATGAAAAACTAAATGAGGATACCTAAGTCGATTGTAGATAATTATTTTGATGATATATGCTTTATGGTAGATACAAATTTTATCTATGCACAAGCAATAATACCAAGGGTTACATGACTAAGGCTGATGCAATATAAAGTAAATGTTGATGAAGTTATAACAACAATAATTACATTATTGTCTAAAGATATTGATACAAATTTCAATCCATTCGCTACATATGACACAACCAAGAGTAGAATAAAATTAGAGACAGAAGTGCCCAAGATGGATAGGAAAAGGAAGAAGATTCTTGAGGGAAAACTTGGCGAAGGTCAATTTATAGTCGAGCCTAAGGAAATGAAGAAAAAGAAACTAGTAATTGTTGATCCAAAAGTGAAAGAGGATATTAAGAAGGTTGTCACAACACTTGAGCCAAAGCCAAAAAGAAGAGTAATTACAAGTTTAAAAGAAACATAGCCCCCAAGTAAAAAAGAGAAAGAAAGTCCATCAAAGAGGAAGTCAACCAAGACACCAAAGAAAAATATACCTAAGAGGTTGAGGAGAAAATTAGTTGTAACACATGAGGAGGAAGATTATGAAGAAACCGAGTCTAGTGATTTGAGCAAATTTTAGATTGTACCTAAACCACCTCCAAAAACTATTGACCAAGTATGTGAGATAATGAAAGAATCAGCTAGTATAATAGCATTAAAGACAATAAATTTTTATTCTTTGAATAAAGATGATCAAGAGAAGCTTGAAAAAGTTATGTTAGATATGATGATACAATTCAAATATACACCTATAGAGCTAGGTGAAGGCATTTCTAAAAATTTATATAATAAAGTTGATGCTAAGTGGAACTGGGCTTTATCCATTGAAAGATAAATCAGGGAGACCATGTTAGCACAAACAATGCTAGACTTAGGGATGACACACATGTCTATAGCCCTGAAAGATTTTGTAAAGAAATTTATGCCTAAGCACAAGGCTTATAAAATTTTGATGAATGAAGCTCATGAAGTTGAGCAAGAAAGCATACTTATATGGAAGGAAAAATTTGGATTGCTTTTTCTATTTGCCAAAGAAGATGAAGAAGAAGAAGGAAGAGATGAAGATGTAAAAGAAGAGGAGGATTATACATAAGAAGTTGAAAAACTTGCAGAAGAGATAAGACAACTAGTAGAAGGATGTGAACAACAAGATGTTGTCACAATTGAGGACATTCTTGATTCATCCCCATTGAGATTTCCAACATGATGAACCAATGACAGAAAATGACAAAGTAGGAACAAGGCCAAAAGAGTTTTATTATTAAGTAGGAAAACCATTTCAAAAGCATTATAATACTCTGGTTTTTATTAATGGAATATATCATTTTATTGAGCTTAAGCTTTTTATTTTTATGAATAATAAAACATTTTTTTTTATTTTTATAAAATACTAATAATATAAAAATTAAAAATAAATACATGACTATTTATATTCAATATAATAATAAAACAACTTATTTTTAGATTTTTTAATTTTTATGACACTCAAAAGGAAGCATGTGTACCATATTAAATTGGAAGCACTCCAATTCAGTGAAGATTTAGTTCCCATTTAAAGCAAGATCATCATTCATTTGCACATTTCCTTCTTCCTTCCCTTTTTTCCCTTTCTCCTAGGTGGAATTGGGGCAAAACCTAGTAGATCCTCTTTAAAGCTCCTATTTCCATCACGCTAAGCTTAAGGTAGGATCTATTATCCTCTTTCCTCCCTTCCCTTCATTCAACCACCAAAATGGTTATATTTCAAACTTTGTGCCTATTTTCTAGGATTTAGGACATATTTTGGAATCCCATGGGTTTTGGGTGTAAGAAATATAAGAGGAGTAACTAAGAGGGGAGGGGTGAATTATTTACCACTAAAATAAATCCCAAATCTCTTATATTTCAATACAAAACATAAACTCTGATGAAACTGTTGTTGTTTGATTAACACATAGGCACTTGATTGACACTAACAATATGTTGTAACTCAGTAGCCACTGAAATAACAACTGTTACTCAAAAAATACTGAGCATGCAAAACTTAAGATAATATTTTTGGTTAACCATAATTAACTTAGTTGCATACACATAAAAGAAATAGCTTGAACACAAGTGACATGAAGATTTAATGTGGGAACCCAATTTGGGAAAAACCACCAATTGAAACTAGTTACTATTTTTCACTCTTATAAAGTGAGCCATGTTAGGAGCCAACCTTGTTAAAGGTTAAAAAACACATTGTTAGGTGTCACCCTATTAGAGGATTTAATCAGCTAGTTAGGAGTGGCCTTATTAGAGGTCTTTAGACACTTCAATCTATGTCACCTTGTTGTTGAGCCAACTCTGTTAAGAGATTTAGTTCCCCACTACAATGGTTAGAGAATAAAAATGATATGACCCTACTTTCGATGCAACTATATTGTTGGTTTTAGATCTCAATTTTGGCTCTAATATTTAATCCTTTCTTATTGAATGTATCTTTGCAAATCCTCAAGGATATTCTTCTTATTCTTCTAATTCAATTTTTCTAAGCATCTTATATTCTTCCATACACTCACACACTTTCATTCTTCAATTTGACCTTATACTTATATCATACACATTGTCAAGTCAACTTGAATATATTTTAGAATAATTAATATTCATCTCCTTAGTCAGCTAGAACCAACAAACAAATCCATTAAACTCAACATGCCAAAACAAAAAAATCCTTCATTAGCCAACCCTGCCTAGTAGGCACTAACTTAGAAATGATTTTCCTATGTTTACCAAGTGAAATTGGTTAACACTGCATCTTTCCTAACTTTGGTAACTGAGTGAGCTCAATTAGCATTGGTTCCATCCAAATTTCTTTCATTAACTAAGTGAGCTCGATTAACACACAACTTCTACTAACTTATCTTCAATCCTTGAGTCAGCTCGACATACACTATCTTCTAAACTTGGCAAACATAGGAATGCTCAACAGAAATAGGAAACTATCTTCATCACCCAATTGGGCTCGGTATACACTGATTTATAAAGATATGACATTTTGTGTAACATTGAAGACAATATACAATCTATCAATTATTTTCAACAATCTCCCTCTTTGGCATTGATGGCAACACAATATGTCATAATACAATAAAATTTTAGAGCAAAATAAAGTAAGGAAAATATCCTTAGTTTTATTTTGATTCTCATCCATGAGAACTCCATCTGTCAGTGTGAACTCCCTTTGACTTCAATTCCTCCCTCTGTTAGAAAACCATGTCTTCAACATCTTCTTCTGATAGCAAACTCTACCTCTTTGATATTAGACCAAGTTCTTCCTCTTTGACATCTTCAATTAAAATTTATGTGATAAGTATACTCTCCCTCTTAAGAAAATTTATGTGATATGATATAGAAAACTCTCGACAATAATCAATTAATATCAATGTACCTCATGTACTGATTCATATATAATTTTCTCTTATATTATTGCATCAACTGACTGATCTTCAACATACTCTAATTAATGCATCACTAAACTTCATTTAGTGAGCTTCAGATAGGGGAATGACCCCTAGCTCACCTCTTAGATACAAAAATGCATCCTTAGGTAATGGCTTAGTGAATATATTTGCAATTTGTTATTTATTATTCACATATTCCAACCTCACATCTTTGTCTTGCACCAATTCTCTCAAGAAATAATATTTATTGTAATGTGTTTGGTCTTACTATGCATCACAAGATTATTTTATATATTAATTGCACTGGTGTTATCATAGAAGATAACTACTGGGTCCTTGATCTCTACCTTCATACCTGCCAACATTTGTTTGAACCAAACTACATTAGAAGAATTAACTATTGCTACAACATACTCTACCTCTATTGTAGACTAAGAAATGTAGTTTTGCTTCTTACTTGTCCAAGACACTAGTCTTTTACCAAGAAAGAATGCTCCACCACTAGTGTTCTTTTTGTCATCAACATTTCCTTCCCAATCAACACCTGTGAAGGCTTTCAAATCTAAATTGCCTCCTTTCTTGTACCATAATCCATAGTCTTTAGTACCCTTCAAATACTTCATGATTCTTTTTATTGCCATCATATGATTTTCTTTAGGATTAGTTGAGAATCTTTCCACCATACCAACTATTAATGTAATATTAGACCTTGTATGCACTACATGTTGCAGCTTTCCTATCATTGATTTGTATGTGGTTTGATCTACCTCCTTGGAATCATCATTTTTGGAAAGCTTATGTCCACTAGACATAGGTGTTCCAACTTGTCTTGAATTCTCCATTCCAAATTGGTTTAGTATCTCTTTGATTTACTTAGATTAAGTAATGTAGATACCATCTTTCTTCTATTGAATCTACAATCCAACAAAGAATTTTATCTCTCCAAACATAGAAATCTCAAATTCCTTACTCATTTCCCCTAGAAAGGCTTTGCATAAGTCATCATTTCCAATAAACAATGTGTCATCCACAAAGGCTTTTGCCAACACAATCGTCTTGTCTAGTCCTTCTTTGATGTATAGGTTGTTGTTATCATTTCTCCTTTGAAAACCAATCTTCATCAAATAGTTATGAATTCTTTCATACCAAGCTCTGGAAGCTTGCTTGTGACCATACAATTCTTTGTGCAACTTGTAGACCATATCCTTTTATCTCAAATATACAAAGCCTTCAGGTTGTTCAATGTAGACTTCCTCTTCAAGAATTCCATTCAAGAATGTAGATTTCACATCCATCTAATAAAATTTAAATCCTCTATGTATAGCATAAGAAAGTAAGGTCCTAACACCTTCTAATCTTGCAATAGGATCAAAAGTTTCACCATAATCAATACCTTCTCCTTGAGAATAACCTTTGTATACCAATCTTGCTTTGTTTCTTGAAACTTCTCCATCTTCATTTAGCTTATTTCTAAAAAACCACTTTGTGCCAATTACATTCTTATCCTTGGGTTTAGGAACAAGAGTCCAACTCTTATTCCTTTCTACATTTTCTATCTCTTCATTTATTGCTTCAATCCAACTTTCATTATCCAAAGTATCTTTAACTGATCTAGGTTCAAATTTAGTAAGCAAACATGTACCTTTCAATTTATTTATTTTCATTGTTCCATCTGACTTGTCTCCAATGATCTAATTAGGTGTATGGTGCCTTATGACATATCTTGCTAACACATGTACTTTGGATCTAGAACTTATTCCACTTGCCTCATCATGATCTTCTACATCATGCTTGAGTCCCATTGGGTGTGACTTGGGTCCTTCATATTTAGACTTGAGTTGCACTTCTTGCAACTTGGTAGCCTCTAACTATGACTTGGGCCCTTCAAACTATGACTTAGGTTGCCCTAGAGGCAACTTTAGTGCTTCTAGAGATTTTTGGGACTTGAGAGGTGAAGTCTATTGACTTCCAATTGGATTTGGCAATGTATCAAGTTCAAAGTAAATAAACTTTTTATAATCTTTAGGTTCTTTATTGCTCTCTTCTTCACTCTTTTCTATAAACTCATCAATTCTCACATGTGCACTTTCTATGATCTTATGAGTAGTTAGATTCAAACATTTGTATGCTTTACTTCTACTGGAGTGTCCTAGGAATATGCCTTCATCACCTTTGATATCAAATTTACCTTTCCTAGTCTATTTTAGAATATAACATTTTCTATCAAATACTTTCAAGTAACTTACATTAAGTTTGTATGCATACCATAGTTCATAAGGAGTTTTATTTGAGTCTTTCTTTAGTTATAATTTGTTCAAGGTATGCATTGCTATACTAATTGCTTCCTTCCAATATTTTATTGCAACAATATTTTCTATTATCAAGGTTCCTGCACACTCCATGATTGATTTGTTTCTTCTTCCAGTTATACCATTCTACTGAGGTTTACCAAGGGCTGATACTTGTCTTTTGATTCCTCTTTTAGTGTAGAATTCATTGAACTCATTAGAAATGAAGTCACCACCTCTATCTAATCTCAAGCTTTTTAGCTTCTTTCTTGTTTCCTTCTCTACTCTTTTCAAATACCACTTAAACTTTTGAAAAGCTTCAGACTTATCTTTTAGATACATTATTGTCATCATTCTAGAATAATTATCAACAAAAAGAATAAATTACTTATCTCTACTGTAGATTTCAATTCCAATAGGTCCATAGAGGTCTATATGAACTATCTCTAAGACTTCTTTAGAATGATAGTTCTTTCTCTTGAAACTTGTCTTGCCCATCTTACCAATTTGACAATTTTTGCATAGGCACATATCAAGTTTCCTCAAACTAGGAATACCTCTCACTCTTTTGTTTTTTTCTTATCTTGATCAGATTATCAAAGTTCACATGACACAACCTCTTATGTCATAACTAGCTTTCTTCTACTTGAGCAATGAAACATGAACTTTCACTAAGATCTAGATAGAATAAGTTGCCTTTTGTTTAGTTACCATACCCAACTAGATTTCCTTTTTCCATCTAGCATTTTGGCCTTCCAATTCATGAATTCTACCTTGAATCCAATGTCAGTTATGTCACACTCAATAAATTATGCTTCATTACTTCAACCCAAAAGCATTATCACATCTAAGTTCATTGGTTACTGAGATACAACCTTTTCCCTTTATGCAACATGGTTCATTGTTTCCAAATCTTACACTTCCACCATCATAGTGTTTCATGTGTTCAAACTTTGTTTTGTCACCAATAATATGATGTGAATAACCATTATCAATAATCCATGTATCATTTTTTCTAACATGATAAATAAGTGTCATTTTAACTTCTTCGTCATCATATTCATCTTGTACAACAATGTAGACCATTTCATCATCATCACTACTATCTAAATCTTTAGCCATAAAATAAGACTTCTTACCTTTTTCCATGTAATCTTTGAAGTTCTTGAAATCCTTCTTGCCTTTGTAATTGTTGTTCTTCTTTTCATCTTGTTCTTCTCTGTTTGGACACCTTGTGGCAATGTGACCAACTTCTTCACAAGAGAAACAAAGTAAAGGAATTTTACCTTTGACTTTCCTTTGCCTTTGGGATACCTTCTTGTAAGTAATTCTTTAATGGATTCAAGATCACTATTAGAACTTTCTTCCTCTTCACTTTCAAATTGTTTTCTTTTAAACTTTTTAGCTTTCTTCTTGAGTGATAACTTGGCTTCAAATGCAAACTCAATATAGATAGAACTAGGAACATAATTATCATATTTATCTAGCTCAAATGTTGTCAATCTTCCAACTACTACATCCAATGTTGTATAATTCTTCGAATTGCATCTCATCTCTTGAACTATTGATACTCTAATTACATATATAGGAAAAAGTGTTTTGAGAAACTTACATACCATTGTCTCATCTTCAATCTTTCCTCCTAAGGCTTTGATTGCACAAACATTGGCTTTGATTCTATCACTATACTTTGAAATGTTCTCATCTTTATTTGATCAAATTATCCTCTAAGATTTTCAGCTTTAGCTCTTCTTACATTATCATCTCCTCCATAGACTACTTTCAACTTGAACCATATTTCATAAGCATTACCATAGTCTTTAACTTCATCAAATTTGGCATAATTGAGAGTTGAAGAAATATCAATCATCATAATGTTGTGATTTTTCTTCTTTGCAATTTCTTCAACAGTCATAGTTCTAGTAGGTACCGCATACTTGGCATTAAGATATTTTAGACTTGAATCACTGATGGTTTCCAAATATAACTTCATAATTTCTTGCCATGCATTGAAGTTATCTTTGTTCAACTTGAGGATCTCCCCTCTGTAAGAGATCCTGATCTTTAGCTTAGGTCCTTGAAACCTTCTCTGCAACCACCAAAAGCTTTGATACCAGTTTTTGGACATATAAGAAGAGTAAGTAAGAGGGGAGGGGTGAATCAGTTACCACTAAAATAAATCTCAAATACCTTAGATGTCAATATAAAACATAAACTATGATGAAACTGATGTTGCTTGATTAACACATAGGCACTCAATTAACACTAACAATATGTTGTAACTCAATAACCATTGAAATAACAACTATTACTTGAAAAATACTGAACGTATAGAACTTAAGATATTATTTGTGATTAACCTTAATTGACTTAGTTGCATACACAAAAGAAATAGCATGAACACAAGTGACACTAGGATTTGACGTCAAAACCCAATTTGGGAAAAACCACCAATTATAACTAGTTACTATTTTTCACTCTTCTGAAGTGAACCATATTAGGAGCCAACCCTATTAAAGGTTACACAACACATTTTTATGTATAGCACTATTAGAGGATTTAATCAACCTATTAGGAGTGGCATTGTTAGAGGTCTTTACACACTTCAATCTAGGAATGCCACCTTGTTAGAGGATTTACAAATAGTTGTTAAGCCAAATCTATTAAGAGATATAGTTCACTACTACAATGGTTAGAGAGTAACAATGATATGACTTGATTTCTAATGTAACTATATTGTTAATTTCATACTCAATTCTAGATCGAATACTTGATCCTTCCTGATCGAATGTATCTTTGCAGCTCCTCAAGGATATTCTGCTTATCCTTATAATTTGCTTCCTCTAAGCATCTTCTATTCTTCCATACACTCACACACTTTCAATCCTGAACTTGACCTTATACTTATATCATACACATTTTCAAGTTGGTACATCTTAGAATAATTAATATTCATCTCCTCAATTGGCTAGAACTAACAAACAAATCCATTAAACTCAATATGCCAAAATAAGAAAATCCTTCATTAGTTGACCCTTCTCAGTAGACACTAACTCAAAAATGATTTTCCTATGTTAAACAAGTGAACTTAGTTAACACTATATTTTTAATAACTTCCTTCGTTAACTGAATGATCTTGGTTAGAACTGGTTCCATCCAACTTTCTTTCATTAACCAAGTGATCTCCATTAACACTCAACTTCTACTAACTTCTCTTCAATGCCCGAGTGAGATTGGTATACACTTTCTTCTGAACTTAGCAAACATTAGAATACTTGGCAAACATAGGAAACCATCTTCATCATCCAAGTGAGCTCGGGATACACTGACTATAAAGATATGACATTTTGTGTAACATCAAAGACAATAAACAATTGATCAATTATTTTCAAAACTGGGCTCTGGTTGTCAAGGGTGTTATTGGAATCAATCATTGTAACATAGCATGATGAGATTGTATAATTACACCTAACATAATTATATAAAATGATTAATAAAATTGACATATATTTCTTAATTTTTATATAATTTTTAAAATTATTTTGAAGGTGTTTCATATATGAGATGGATGGGTAGCTTTTGTAATCGATGGTCCATATAATGTAAATACCAATGCAAGATAATTTACTTTGTCAAGACTATCGAATGAGTATGTCAGATGAGTGATTTCCTATATGCATTGCATTCACATGATGAGTTATATTCTATGATTATGTTGTCTTATGCATTATGTGAGTATAAATAATGAGTACAAGTAATTTTGAGACCATTTTTCTTATTTAGTGGACAAATGCTTAGATGTACCATTATTCTTCTTTTTCTTTTTAGTCAAAAAATGCTTTGATCAATGCTACAAATAAATTTATTTGTGTGTGATAGAAGCAAAGGAATATGGAAAAATGCTTCAATCTACATTCAACCTCTTCAGACTCCCTTCAAAATAAGCACAAACATCCACACATGAGATCCATGAATGTTTGGTAGAAGGCACTTCATGACCAACTGCACTTCATCTCTAAATCCTTATAGTGCTTATAGATCAGCTCATAAGTATCAAAATTAAAATCTAACCATAGAAAAATTCCTTTAAAACTTTTGCAAATCAAATTAAAGTACACTCAATTTGAAGTACCTTACCTATCCAAGGGAAAGTTTCTTAGTGTGAGGAAAATAAATATGAAAGGCATATAAGAAAGTAATGCCTTTGGAGATAACATAGTGAACAAGGAAAAATATTTCATCTTAAAATTTATGAGAGCCCAATTCCTATATAGATACTTCAAAACCCTAACTACCCAACTCGATTCTTGGCAGCATCATTCTTGTTACTCTTATTCCTTGTTCTTTTTCTTATTTCTCAAGGGTGAGAGGGAAAAGGAATATTGTATTTTCTATTTCTACAATACAAGAAAAATAAACAAAATATTTCTTATAGAAATAATTCCATTCCTAAACAACATTCTTCTTTGGGCTTTAAGTCAAATAATTTGTATGCCTTGCCAAATACCTAGCCAAAACTTATCTCATCTTTACCCATGTCCTACAATAGTGAGAGTTGGTTGATTTGACTATCATTGACCACTCACAAGATGACAAGTGGGTGGAAGTTGATAACAATAATAACATTGGATGGTTGAAGCAATGAAGACAAAGTGTACTACCTTTAGAACATCTTGACGTGTCTTTCAAGACCATAACTACTTCTTTCTACAGAAGATGTTATTGTTGATATCTCTAAGTCTTGTTGTCTATTAGTGTCAAACACTTAGTCGTATATAAGGAAAAATTAAATGGTCATCACTGCGACTGAGCTACTCTATATAGGTCGAGTCATGTAAAAACTTGTAAATAATCATGTATATGTTAAGCTCTATAGGAGCCGAGTAAGTCTTTGGTCGCTGAGTATTTTTAGTACAAGTTGAGCCTCATGAATGCCAAGAAGATAGAGCACATTGATGTTGATTTGTATAGAAGGTGTCAAGTACAGTTAAGTTTGAGCAATAGCAAAGATAATAGTTATGACCAAGCATCAGAAATAGCGAGTGTCGAGTAACACAAGAGAACATAAAAGTCTAGAATGATACAAAATTTGAGGTAAACTATTTCAAGCCAACATGGACATGACATTTAATGATTGTAGAGTTTGTTATAGAGGTTTTTACGTGGATTGATGATCCCTATGAGGAATGAACAATTAATTAGTGGAAGAGGCAAAAAGGGGAGCATCTAGAAGACTCCATAGAAGTTTTTAAATAGGTAGATCCAAATTTTATTTTAAAATAAGTGAAATGTTCTATCACATAAGAGATTGCAAAGTGTGTGAAAGAAGCAAAGAAGTTAAGTTTTGGATGCTACACGCATGATAGAATTTTGAAGAATAGAGTATAGCAACCTTACAAAGCAATGAAGGGCTAAGTAAAGACATATCATATTGGAGATAAGATCAAATATTGGAAGGAGGAGATCTGTAATCAGCAATTATAGTGTAGATTGAAGGATTGGGTACTAAGACAGTTCTAACAGATTGAATCAGGGAAAATCTCTTAATATAGTGGTTTTAACAAACCTTTTTAAATCTCCTAAAAGATTCCCTACTTCAATGTAAGTGTAAAATCATTCAACAAGGTAAGACCTAATAGTCTTAAACATCTTTAGCAAGATAAACCCCTCACAAAGTTGATCATTAGATGTGATCAAAGTTATAACCCTAATAGGTTAACTTTATTACTACAATAGTGAAGATTTGTGGGTGTCGTCCCCACCCAGTTTTACCTTCGCCTTGGAGGGTTTTTGGATAACCAATTTTTTGTGTTATGTGCTTAAATTTCATGGATATGATTGATAGTTAGATCTATTTATTACAGCATTTCATTTTATAAGTTATGTTATACATAAAATAGACATGAGAAGGTCAATATGGTGAATGCAATAAATTTTTCTTGAAGGATAAAATTTTTATAGATCCTAATTCACCCCCCCACCCCCCCCCCCCCCCCCCCCCCCCCCCACCCCCCCTTCCCCCTCAATATCTTAGTTTCCTAAATAAACTTCCAACAATTGGTATCAGAGCCTAATTCTCTTAATAGAAGTCTAACAGCTTGTGACTTCTAATCTTGGAGATGGTGGCTTACCAAATGGGAAAGGCTATTAACAATCAGGTGATTGACATCTAGCTCATATTGCAACAACTTGAAGTGGCAAGAGAGGAATTGAGAAAATCCCTCAAAAAGAGAAAGGATATAGTCATTCAACAAAATGATACGCATTATGAAGAAGTTGACACACAAGGATTGCTTGACAGTGGAAATTCTAATGAGAATGATGTAGCCATTAAAAATCTACTAGAGAAGAACAACATCATGAATAAAGAAGTCAGAGGATTGAAGAGAGAATGTGAAACCTAGTTAGTAAGGCCATGTGACATGACCAAACAAAAGAAGAAAGCTAAAGAAGACAAAGTTGTGGCTGTGGAAGATAAAAGACAAATAGCTATCAGACTTGAAGAAAGGTCATCTGATGTGCAAAATCTTATAAACACTCAGGTAGACATGATGAATCAACTAATTCTTTCAAATTAGGAATTGAATAGGAAAGACATGGAGATAGAAAATCTAAGATAAAAGACTAACCTACTAAGGAATGTGTTAAGATTTGAGAAAGAACTTGTGAAAAATATGAACAAGCCAACTGAAGTAATTAAATACTTTGAAGAATTAATGAAATCACCTAGTTCATGTGGCAACACTTCTGGACAAGGACATAGAAAGCAACATTCATCCACTAAAGAAGGAGAGTCATGCAAGAGTGGAGAATCGAGGAATGAAAAGTTCAAAGGAAAACAACATGCTATCATTGTGGTAAACCTGGACATATTGAAAACATTTGCAAAAGCAATAATGGTATGCAAAACCCTAAACCTAAGTTTACTGGTTATTATTTTTACTACAAGCATCAAGGACATCAAATGCATGAGTGTAGATCAAAAATGAAAAATACATCTAATACACCTAGATTTGAAGGTTATTGTTACAATCATCAAAATTTTGGGCATAGAGCATATGAATGCAGATCACAGGCCAAACCCTACTAGACAAATAGGGATGTACTATAGAAATTTCATTCTAATTGTCAAAAGATTGGACATGTGAATAAAAATTGTAGGAACCGAGCACCAAAACCAAATAATAAACACAACAAGGGTAAAGGAAAAATGGATGTTGAACAAAAAAAGAAGGAGATGAATTAAACATGGAAGAAAAAGGTGAAAACTAGAGGTAGTGGAACAAATGAAGTTAAGGTCACCCAATCTAATGGACAAGGTGATCACATCACCTCAAACTGATTAGGAAAGGTATGTAAGGAATTGTGTTTTTAATAATTTTTTGTACATCATTTCCTAACATAAAATGTGCAAAAGTTCATATTAGCATGAGGAAAGATGCATTAGAAAAAATCTATTGAAAGAATAGTGCAAAAGAATTATTTACACAATGGGTGTTGAACATTAGTAAAATACTTAGCTGTGTTTAAATGCAAAAATTGTAACACAATCTACCCAGAAAACACAGCTAAGAATTCTAATGGATTGTGGAAAACTACTATCCACAATTAGTAGAATTATCTATATTGATTGAGCATTGTAATATGGACTGAGTACCCCATATGTCAAACTAATGTATAGGCTAAGTTAGATGGAATTGACTAAGTTGTATAGTGGAGATTGGGTTCCAAAGTTTAGTAATGATTGACATAGCCTGATTCCACCTAATAGATATTACAGCATTAATGGAGACCCTAACTTGAATGAATGGAGGTATATATCAAGAATTTGAAGGTATATTTCACACCTTGCATTCAAATTTCAAGATCACAGAGAGAATTAACAAATTAGTCAAGGGATTTCAAAAGTGATTAGAAGTGAACTAATAGCAAAAGAGTGATTGATTATTGATCTTCAGTTGTTTTGAATAGTTTAGAAAGAAAAGTTTCAGAACCCTAACATGAGAATATGACATCTTCATCATCTACAATGAAGAATCAAGGAGTAGAAGTAAGCAATTTTGAATTGATGATGAGTGATGCTTTTCCTCTACCTAATTTGCATACTATTCTAGATATTGCTATAAAAGGAGATTCAACAGGTGTGTTATAATTGATACCACCTAAGGTTATCATGATACGCGATGTATAGAGCTACTACATGTGCAAAATTGGTGAAGTTTGAGACTATGAGATCCATGTGGTGTATGATAATATATATGATGAAGGTATACTGAAGGATGAGTTTAAAATTGTTGAAAGAAAAATGTAAGAATTTGGTATAGCTCTGATACCATGTAAGAATTTGCCTAAGACAATAATTCAATGCTAAGATCAAGAAGCTCAGTAGATAGCACAAGAGAGAAAAATATTGATCAAATGAGAATCTCAATAATGATCAAGATGATAATGGATATCTCATAATTAGATATGAGAAGAATACACACTAGAAGTGCCTTCTATATAAAGGCAACTAGAATGACTAGGAGTCAGCAAAGAGATAAGGATTACAACTCAACACATGTCCACCAAAGGTGGATTATCCTCCATTGAGCATAGGATTTTGTGTGATGATGAGAGGATAAGTTTACATAGGTGTATCTCATAAAGAGATGTTGTAGACACCATGTTCTCTAATAATTTGCTAACTTTTGTGTTGTCAACAAGACAACTCATATGTCTATGCATATTCCTAGGTGTCTACATGACAACTAATATAAAAATGCATTATCCTAAGTAAACTTAAGTAAAGTGTAAATAGTAAATACTTATTTACACCAACACCCCCCCTTAAGTACAACTTAGGGGAATGCACTTAAGCTCATAAGAGCTAGATTAAAATGCATGATGGGTCTCTGCTATTAGGCCATGTTAGGTACCCATGTACAAATGCAATGCACTACATATAATGTTATGCAATGCAATCTCTTTGAAAATGGAGAAAGAGGGAAAACCTCATGGAAAAAACCTCCTCCAAAAAGATAGATGAAGAAATACAAGATGCATGCAAGGATGGAGTAATCAAAACCCCCCATACATCATGGATGTACAAGCATATATTCCCCATAAGAAAAATGCATGATGGTATCTCCCCATATTGAATAATCTCCTGCAAGGATTTTATGAAGACAAAAAAGTATCCAATGCCTACAAATGACATTTCTCCCTTTAGGAAGAAGATATACCAAGTATAGGTGCAAGTATACTTCCCATTTTGGATAGGAAGATGGATGAGAAATCCATATGTAGTATGCTATGGATGTTGCCTCTAAATTTTTCTCATATTTTGACAAGTCCTTGATGAATGTAGATGCCACAAGCCAATCTGGTGGATGCCCAAAAGGAGGTGAAAAACAAGGTAACATATCCCTGTATGAAAGTGAATCAAACTCCAAAGACAAAGAATCATACTTATAGGAAGATATGGGAAGAGAAGCAATGTAGCCTCCCCTCAATAATGAATGCAAACCCATGAAAGAAGCTCCTTGATGACTGAAGAAGCTACAACATGAAAACTAAATGATGTTCCTTCTTGTAGGAAGAAGTGGTGACATAGGTGTAGTAGAGAATGCTCCCCAACTAGTAGGAAGAATCCTCAAAAGATATGATGTTTGAGGAAACTGGAATAAAATCTCTAAAGATTGATATTTCTCCTTTGAAGTAAAAGAATCCTCCTCCAATTGCTGAAAAGAAGTGTCCACAATCATGTTAGTCTCAAAAGAAAGATCAAGTGGTTGAGGGTTAGAGTGTTCCCTTGCAACAAGTGAAGAAGAATTCTTCTCAACAAAGAGAAGATGGATGTCATCAATAATGTCTCCCACATCTTCAATGTAAGACTCCACAAACAATGCTACAATTTTTGGAAGGAATTCATCCCATGAAGCTGAAATAAAAAGACATGGTGTTTTCTGGTGCACTAAATTAGGAGCATCTATGGATGGAACTAGATTAGTAGAAGCAACAAGAGCATCAGGAGGTATGATCTTGACTAGAGCTATAGGTACCACAACTGGAATGACTAGAGGTAGAATGTCCTCTGGTAATGGAGGGGCTCATGGATTTCCATATGCTTCCCAAAGACACATCCAAACATCATGAGGACTACTTGCCTTACTAAGAGGAGCATAAGATTCCTTACTCATACTACTATACATAAAGAAAAGAAGAAGAGAAAGATGTCCCCAATTAGTATTAGGTGGAAATATCTTCAAATATAGATAAGGAAACACTTCCTTATGTTCTCTTAGATGATCAATCATCAAAGCACTCATTTTCTAATAGTTCCTTTTTGACAATTTGAATCTTAAACCAAAGTGACACTTTTGACATGACTCCATGAGATCAAATAATATATACACCCCAAAAATGCAAAAAAATAAAATAAAGAAACCACCCCTAATGCATGATTTGGAACTTTATATTTAGTGTGATTACAATGGCCACTTACCAATTTAGGGCATAAGTGGACTTCTGATTTTGATGGCTACAACAACAAATATGAAGCTATATCAAACTCAACAAGATAAGACACAAGACCTCTCAAGGTTCTAATCAATTACGAGTGCCAATAGGCCAAAATGAGACCAAATTTTGAAAGTATTGTCTACTCAAAATTACTCCAAATTGATACCAAATCTGGAAAGTAGACAAAAAATCATGCACTCTCAAAAAAATAGCACCTAAATATGTGTCTAGATGAGCCTGAACTAAGCCTTTAAAGTTGCAAAAATTTGGATTTGCAATTTGCAAAAAAAATCATGAACAAAGATTTCAAACAACCTACACCAATGTCTAGATCATGAAATTCTACCCCAAAACAACAAAAAAAAATTGTTCAAAAAAAGGAGTCCGTATGAGGGAGATGTCATTGTTTGAAAATCACCTCTACAATTATTTTTCCTAAATCATCGTTGCCACACCTTCAAAAATCAAATGACTCTAGATTTCACCTCAAATTTTTGATTTTGATGAAACAAAAGTTGTTTTGGAGGGTTTTTTGACCTTTTGAATGTGATGCCAATATTTGATTTGCACTAGCAAGCTCCAATCTTGGCTTGCAAAAAAAATATCTCCAATGGCTATGAAATGAAACTCTCATGGATCTGATACCATATAAGAATTTGGTATAGTTCTAGTACTATGTAAGAATTTTCCTAAGGAAATAGTTCAATGCTAAGATCAAGAAGCTCAATAGATAGCACAAGAGAGACAAATAGTGATCAAATGAGAATCTCAATGATGATCAAGAGGATAATGGATATACAATAATTGGATATGAGATGAATACACACTAGAAATGCCTTGTATATAAAGGAAACTAGAATGACTAGGAGTTAGCAAAGAGATAAGGATTAAAACTCAACACATGTCCACCAAAGGTGGATTATCTTCCATTGAGCACAAAATTTTCTGTGATGATAAGAGGATAAGTTTAAATAGGTGTATATCATAAAGAGATGTTGTAGACACCATGTGCTCTAATAAGTTGCTGACTTCTATGTTGTCAATAAGACAACTCATATGTCTATGCATATTCCTAGGTGTCTACTTGACAACTAATATAAAAATGCATTATCCTAAGTAAACTTAAGTAAAGTGTAAATAGTAAATACTTGTTTACACCAACAAAAAAGGATTAACTTGTGCCCTAGATTTTCCAAGGAATTTTAAGATTGAATGGATTAAATTAGTTCTAAGCAGAATTCATGATATGAAGTTGTGTTTAGAAAATGGACTGGTCAAGATTTCAAAGAAAGTGATTCATAATGTAACTGGGTATCCAACAATAGATAAGAAGAAGATGATGTGTTTCTTAATTAGAGAAGAAATTGAGGCTAATACAAAAGCTAAATGAAATTGATGAGGATTGTCTATTTCAACATTATAGGTCCAATGATTGAGTTTGCAATGAGTCATCTCTGATAAGTCTTATTAGTCAAGTAGACTGAATAATGTGCCTTGTATGGCAATTGACCAAGCATGGAAGATTGTGATGAAGGATCATGAATATGAATTTGGATCATTAGTTATGTGTATTTTCTTCTATGTTCAGAATTATTTTCCTATTATTGCAAATATTGTTTGGGAGTAAGGAAAACTAGTTTCAAAATAGATTAGTGTGTACATAACATAGTTGGGAGAAAATTTTGAAAGTGTTATGAATAAGTACTTAAGGAATTCAAACAAAATATGAGAAAGAGAATGAGGATTCCATCATCATTAGTGATGAAGTAGTACAATGATGTATGTTTTCTAGTAGACACAGATAATACATTTGTTCAAGAAGTTAAGCCTAGGAAAGCATGGCTTAAACCCTTTGATTGTGAGACTGAAGCTGATAATGTTAGTGTGAGCATTGTTGTACTACTCAAGGAAGAAATTGATGTAGAGGTAAAAACCTTTGGAAATTTTGAAGAAGCAAAGACTAGAATAATATTTGATATCAAGATTGCTTCTACATATAAGAAGCAAAAGAGAATGATTAAAGACCTAGAAGGTAAACTAGGAAAACATACAAAAGGTAAAGAATCTTTGATGTTGAATCAAGGTCTAGGAGAAGATGAAGAAAATGATAGTGGTGATGAGGAAGATGAAGAAAGAAAAGAGAAAAGGGGCAAAGCCCTAGCACTGGTTCCCCCACCAACAAAGAAGGCTAAGATAATGAAAATCACAAAGCCTAAGGTAAAGATTGCAAAGAAGAAATCACCTAAGCCCCTCTCTCCTCCTACACCACAAATATTGAGGACTAAAAAAGTAACAGTAGTAAGTTTCGAGCCACCTATGAAGAAAGGAGTGGTTAAAAGAACCAAACCTAGTGGCACCAGTGTAGAGAAGAAGAAATTGCCAGACACTAAAGGCCAAAAAAAGAGTAGAAGGCAAGAGAAGAAGAAATATATTAAAGAGGAAGAAGCAAAGAAGATTGAGTCTAATGAACCTGGACATCACCAAGTCATAGTACCTATGAAGAAAATAAACATTGACAAGGTATGTACCAACATCAGAAGCTCTGCAAGATTGTCAAGTTTTGGATATGTGAAATATGATACAATGAGAAATGTTGATAGATCCAAGGTAGAAGAGGCCATGATAGATATGATGGCTAATAATAAATTGGCTCCTACTAAATTGGAAAAGAAGATTCCAAGTGATTTGTGTGGAAAATTAGATACAAGGTGGGAACAAGCATTAGAAGTAGAGAAACAAATAAGAGAAGGCACATTGGCCAAGAGTATGCTTGATTTATCAAATAAAAAAACATTTTTGGAGAAGCATAGTAACCAATTCGTTCCTAAATTCAAAACATTCATGATTCTATAGAATAAGATTGAGGTTGTTGTATAGTAAAATGAATTTCTATGGAAAAGTATTTTGGGGTTAATTACTAAAGGAGTTGAACAAGAGAAAGAAGTGGCAACTGTGACCATTGAAGATGATCAAAGTGGTGAAGAAAGCTTAGATGTGCTGATTACACAAGGTAGCTTATCATATATTTGCGATACTACACTTGACACTCATTATTGAATAAATAAAGACCTCAGAAGCTGAGGAACCAGTAAGGGAGAAGCAAGAGTGGGAGGAATCAATCAAAGAAGTAGATGTAGAAATGTTTACTATAGGTCAAGAAGGACCACATGTCTCAGGACCTCAAGATGAGGGAAATAAGAAGACTAGACAAGAATAAATAGTAAAAGAGAATGTAGTTTCAAGTGCTACCATTGTTGTTCCAAGCACTAAAGCTCAAGAAAGGCCAAGTGGTGACATCCCATCACCCTAGTCTTACTCTAGCAATGCCAAGAAGCATCACTCCTAAGAAAATTAAAGGAAAGCAGGTTAAGGATAGCTCTCCAAATATTATTTTTAGTCTAGACTAATTAATTGATATGCAAAAATGGGATCTAGCCAATGATCTCAATCTTGAGAAATTTGTCACCTTATAGGGCATCTTAGAAAAGAAGAAGCAAGAAGAGATGAGGTGAGAACATCAATAGAAGCAAGTGTTACATGACACCAAAGACTTATTTGTTGATACTTTTGGCATTTAGACCATTGATGAGCAAGCCCCCATTATCTCTTAGTTGGTAAAATTTTTTGAAAAGGTCAACATTGAAGATATTGAGGCAAATGAAAAATTAATGGCATGGTCTGAGAAAAAATTGAGAAGGTCATAGAGAAATTTTCTATTGCCATTGTAGTTAGAAAATTAGAGTTGCAGACACTTGTACAAAATATTGAAGAACTTGTAAAGAAAGTACAAGATTTTTAAAACATATTTTGTGATGTTCCAAGATTCATGGATGAGTTTCAAGAAAACATATAGAGAATTTAGGCTGACATGAAGCAATCAGGAAAATCTATCTCTTAGTCACTTGAATCAAGCTCAATGCACTATAACAAATTATTGTTTACACAAGAAAGGTTGGTTGTACAACAAAATGAGAACCAAATTGATCTCTATATAATCAATGTTGATACCTCATTTGGAGGTTATGCAATGAGAGATAATTTCAGTAAAAGATCTAGTGCAAAGAGATCATAATCTTTCAATTTCTAATAGCTTGATTGACTTAGTAGAAAAATTGGAGTTGAAGATTCATGTTCTAGAATCAACAAGAACCACATGGGATCATGCATTTTCTACTCACAACCAAAGTCATAAACCATTTATTGATAAATACGGTTTGATTCCATGCTCACAACCCCAATAGCCAAAGCATCATACATAAGTGTAAAAAACATGGCAGGTAGATGATTAATGATGAAAGAATAAAGGAGGATAGACAATCATGAGAAAATGATGAGATTTAGAGATCAAAAAGTAGACAAGGTATGACAAAGTTACAATCATACTTTCGAGTCATGTAATGTATTATATTGTATATTGTATTGTAAAGGAAATTTTGAAGATCTATAGGAACTATGTCATAGGCTTAGAGGGAGTACTATTATTCTTTGTACTATAAAGATGTAATCATGACAAAGTGTTTTTGCCACTAATGTCAAAGGGAGAGATTGTTGATATCTCTAAGTCTTTTTGTCTATTAGTGTCAAACACTTATATATAAAGTAGAGTTAGACGGTCATCATTATGACTGAGCTACTCTATATAGGTCGAGACATGTAAAGACTTGTAATTAATCATGTATATGCCGAGCTCTATAGGAGCTGAGCAAGTCTTTGATCATCGAGAATTTTTTGTACAATTCATTCCTAGTGTATGTTGAGCTGATGGGGCACATTGATGTTAAGTTATATAGAAGGTTTTGAGTACAGTTAAGGTCAAGCAACAACATAGATAGCAGTTATTGCCAAGCATCATAAATAGTCAGTGTCGAGTAACATAGAGAGAACATAAAAGTTTGGAATGATACAAACATTGAGGTAGATTATTTCAGGCTAACATGGACACAATATTTAATGGTCATAGATTTTTTTACAGAGGTTGTTACATGTTTTGAGATGGATCACTGATCCCTATGAGGAATGAACAACCAATCAGTTCAAGAGGAAAAAAAGGAAGCATCTAGAAGACTCCACAAATGTCTTTAAATAGGTAGATCCAAACTTTATTTTCAAAACAAGTGGAATTGGCTATCATAGAAGAGATTGCAAAGTGTGCAAAAGAAGTGAAGAAGTTAATATTTGGATGTTGCATGCATGATAGAATTGTGAAGAAAAAATCATAGTGACCTTATAAAGCAATGAAGGACTAAATAAAGACATATCAGAGATTAGGAGGAGATTTGTAATCAGCAATTATAGTGCAAACTAAAGGATCAAGTACTATGACAGTTGTAATAGATTGAATTAGGACAAATCTCTTAACAAAGTGCTTTTAACAGACCTTTGTAAATCTCCTAATAGATTCCTTACTTCATTGTAAGTGTAAAATCCTTTAACAAGGTAAGACCTAATAGTCTTGAATGCCTTTAGCAAGGAAGACTCCTCATAGGGTAGATCATCAGAAGTGATCAAAATTGTAACCCTGATAAGTTAACTTTATTGCTATAGTAGTGAAGATTTTTGGGTGTCATCCCCACCCTAGTTTTACCTTCACCTTGGAGGATTTTTGGGTAACCAAATTTTTGTGTTATGTGTTTACATTTCATGGATATGATTGATAGTTAGATCTATTTATTACAACAGTTGATTCTATAAGTTATGATATGCATAAACTAGACATGAGAAGGTCAATATGGTGAATGTGGTAAAGTTGTCTTAAAGGATAAGTTTTTTATAGATCACGATTCACCCCCCTCCTAGTTTCCCAATTAAAATTTCAACAATGTACTACCTTTCAAACATCTTGATGAGTCTTTCAAGACCAAAACTTCTTTTTGTAGGAGACATTACAACTTCTTGAATGTGAAGTCTCCACATAAATCAACTAAACATAAGATATAAAAATAAAATTCAAATCAACATCAAGAATATGGAGATAGATAGTGAAGAATGTGGATCCCAGACTTTATTGTCACAGTTGCAATACTCAAAGGCACTCGACAACTAGATGCTACAAAAACAAGAAAAGAGGACAAAGAAAATAGGAAAGTTGAATCTTACATAATTAAATCTAGATGGCAATATCACAATTTGACTTATTGTGGAAAATATCTCTTATTTATCAATGAGATTAAAGGGATTTCTAATGAATGGTTCATAAGTTACAACACTTTGTGAAGGTTTTGTAAATTGGGTTGCAAGTAGAGTGGGTTTAACCATGGAAGAAACTCCATAGTCAAACACACTCAAATTGGATTAGTACTAGGATGGATGACCTCCTGAGAAGTCTTGGTGCTTCACCTCTATGAGTATTAGCTAGACGAAATGAGTGTTCATTATCATGAGAGATGCATTTGTGTGAACCACACATGAAACATGGGTCAATGTGTTTGACTCAAAAACTACACAATTGAATCCTGATAGAAATATCAAAGATAGGAAAAGTTGTCAAAATATAGAGACCATAAGAAATTAAAAAATCCCTAACATAGTAGTAGCCAAAAAATGGAATATGGATAACTCAGTCAGTATAGGGAACACATATATTATAGGAAATTTAGTCCACTCTAAAAGCATGAAACCAAGGAAAAAATAGTGACAACAATTGAAACATATAATGAATAAAAAAAACCTTGCAAATGAGACAAGGGAAAGAGAACTCAAAATGGTCTTGTGGAAAAATAGAGAGGACACACAAATTACATTCTCAGATGGAACAATGAATCAGAGGGAAGTATCATGAAATTGTTCTAAATTGGAAGACTGGGAGAATATATTGTTAATGGTGAATACAACAAAAATAAAGGAGTGGGCACAAGACGTAGAATGAAAATATTCTTAGGAAGATAAAAAAATAATGAAAATAACATTAGTAAAAGGGACTTTAGCTTCTAAGGAGTTAGAAATCTTAGAGCCCAAAACTATATCCTAGAAAATAACCAAGATCCAGAAAGGAGGTCCATACAAGAGAAGCAAAGGCATCAATTGTGAATGAAATGGAAGAAAGATAAAAATAAACTGACTTCAAAAATTTACTCCTAGTCTCTCCAATAGAATGAAAATTCTAAGATAATCAAGAGGAGGGGAAATAATATAAATTAAAGGATGAAAATTATTAGTAGGAAGTGTGTGTGGGTGTAGTACAATAGATAAGGGAACACGGCATCAAAGTTTGAAGGGGTTGTAAAAATAAAGATCAAGGGGATATTGTGAATGTGGGTTGCGTAGGAACAAATAAAGCATGGATTTTCTAAGAAGAAGAGAGAGGCAAGATCTAACATCATCTTGGATAAAAAAAAAATGTGTGAGATAGAGAAGCAATATAATGAGTTTTCTTTTTGCAATGTTAAGAAGTCAAATAAAGGAAGAGATGTCTAAGAAATTGTCAAGTTTTCCTGAGAGAGAAAGAGAGGGAAGGAGGGAGGAAGAGAGAGTTGAGAGGATATTATGTGTATTGCCAATGATAATTTGAATGAAAAAGAGGAGAGTGATGTAGGCTTGAATATGTTATCTATAATTTATATTATTCACTAATAAAGGAATAATTCATTTTTAGTTTTTAATGCATTTGATTCCATTGTTGCAATCTAAATGCTAAATTGGTGTTTAGGGGGAAAATGACATCAATGAATTTAACAATGTAAATTAGATGTGATAAATTTATTAAAAAAAACTTTCACACTAAGTCATTCAATACAAAAGAAATAATGGCTTCTGAGCATAACTCTCAATGCAACTCAAGTTAGATTAGCAAAACTCAAAATAGGATGAAGGGATGCTAATACTCAACCCAAATCATACTAAGGTAGTATGAAAGAAAGTCCTTTTTCATCCAATATTTATTGAATTTAGATGTGGAATGTGAATGTAAATTGAACCAATTGATTAAATGAAAAAGGTAAAATAAATCTAGAAGCAATATGTATGCAATTAGCCCAATTAAAATATGAAAATAGGTCTATGATAAGAGATAAAAGGAAGAGTATAATAATGACCTTGTAATATGAAAGGGAAGGTGTTTTTTTGCTTCAAATATCATGGATCTGAAGCTATGGCTAAGAATTTTATTGTAGATCTAGTATCAAAATAGAAAACCCTAAAAATATCAAATCTCCAGATACATCTCAATTTGGGTGATGTTTATTGGTAGGTATATGAAATAAAATCCATGTTCTTGAGGCATTGTAACAAAGTGGACCTAGATTTTCCTAAAGCCCTTAGCCAATAGTTTTATTGGACTAATTGCCAATATCCCCCTTTGGGATTTATTACATGACTTAACTACCTCTTATGTTTTATAAGTCTAGTAGTTGTATTAGGTATTGATAGGTTGATGAAAACCCTATCTTATAAAAAATTTCTTGATACAAAGTATTAATTTTGATAACTTGTTCCCGCATACAAGAAAATTGGTTTTTTATTGTTGGATGAGGGCTTGCCTTGGTCAAGCCTTGATTGAGGAATCAATATTAAATTGAGATGTAAATAATGATAAAGAAAATTCTTGCATGTAGTAGAATTTAATCAACAATGAGAAATGCAATTACCTTTTTAGATGAAATTGAATTTAGTATGTGATCAAGTATGTAAATGTACTAACCTTGACTGAAAGAAACCAAAAGGAAACCATAGAATTTAAAATCTTATGAATAGAAATTTTTGTGACATGTAATGATGAAGAACAAAACAACTTGAATGGATTAATGGAATATCCCCTTCTTAGAACTCAAACTCTATTGTCACCTTGAAGGAAGAAGTTGTGCAAAATGGAATTGTTAGGTTTTGGATGAACTCTTGAAGAATGCTTGAAGATGATTTCTTGAAGTCTCATGTGTTTGTGTGTGTGTGTGTGTGTGTGTGTGTGTGTGTGTGTGTGTGTGTGTGTATTCTTTCTCTCTATTGCTTGTGTTATGATGATGGATGAACATGAAATGCCCAAGCTTCCATATATACTAGTATAGGATCAAGATAAAGCGGTCCAACCCAAGAGATAGAATCAAATAATTTAAATACCTGAGACACTTTCAACCCTGGGACCTAAATCCCTTAGGGTATAGGTGAACCTGGTCAACCTATACCTTGGGTATTCCTAAGAAATGGGACCTCTAGGTGTAGGGGAAAGTGTAGAAAGATTTTGTAAATAATGAAACTATCAAAAGATGTGACCAAAAGGGTGATAAAATAGCACCTAAAGGGCTATGCCCAAAAATGAGAGATGACTTAGAAATTTTAGAAAATTTGGAAGAAGAAAAGTTAGACTAAAAATATAGTAGGGAGGGCTAAAGGTTCTCAAAATAAATTTCTTCCATTTTAAGATGGTATATTTAGCCCCCACTTTAGTGAGAGTATGAGGCAAGTCAAATTTATGGTAAATGAGGAATAATATGAGAAGTGATAAAAAGACATATCAAAAATAGATAGAACATCACCAAGCTTAAGGACATAAGCCCCCAAACCTGGGATCCTAACTTCATCCTCATACATAAGAGCATGAACACAAAGAAAAAGAAAACAAAAGAAAAATGAAAGAAAAACAACAATAAAAATTAAAAGACTTAAAGGAAGTTAGTACTAAAACCCAAATCAACTAGTGAAAGAGACCTTAGTTGAAGAACATCTCACTCACTAATATCATGTTTGGAAGACTATTGAAAAGAATAAATTATCAGATAAGAAAGATAAGGCACTACAAAGGATCATATTCCTCATGATTCTATCCTACTAGCATAAGAGAGCGAGAGAGAGAGAGAGAGAGAGAGAGAGAGAGAGAGAGAGAGAGAGAGAGAGAGATCACCTTTTTTAGAAAGGTTTGTGCACCTTAATGTGAATCATAAAAAAAATGGTCAAATGGTCTAGCAATTTGTGTGTCTGGTAGTTAATCTTGTCTGACTGTTGGTGGCTTTTGAATTTATGTGTGTACATACATTGATCAAATCCTTGGTATCACCACATAGTGTAAATATGTTTGTGCTTTCTATGGATGGATAAGGGCCCATTATTTTTGGAGACATGTTATGTGTATGTAAATTCATTTCCCTAGGATGGAGAAGTGTAACTTACATCCATTAGGAAGTGGGGTGTTGTAATGTAAAAGTTAAAAGGCATAAAAAGTAAACTATAGGATAAGGTGGGTGTATGTATGTCTTCCTCCTTATGAAGATAATGTAGCCATAAATATAATAAGGAAGAGAATCAAGGATAATTAATTCTAGCAACAAGGAGATATCCTTTAAGCAATAATGTATGCCACAAACATAGCAAAGTGTGTTGGCTCATGTAAGCTAAGAAAATAGATAATTATGAAAGGATGTTTCACTTATGAGAAGTGACCCTTGAAAATTAGAGATATTTTTAGCAAGGCATCTACCTTCAATAGAAGTGTTTGAACCAAGATAACATCTTCAAGAAAAAGAGGGGGGAGGAGCAAGGTAGAACAAGAATGCACTCATTTGCCCCCCTATGTCTAGAGGAAAATAAGGATCCTTAGATGAAAGATGACAAAATTTAAATTACATATTAAGGTTAAATGTTTATAATGAGCATAATTTTGCAAATAAGAAAGAGGTAACAACCAAGGACATGCACCTCTTGCATATAAGAGATATTTGTGATCAAGACAACAATTTCTTATAGGAAAATAATGTCACACGATAAACAAATGTCATTGTACTAAGGAAAGTTGATCCACAGACAAAGAGATAAATGACGTACAAGAAACTTTTCCCCCAATTATAGAGGGAAAAAACTAAAAACTATTAATAGAAACAAAGGGAGGACCATGTTAGATTATAATACAAAATCTTGTAAAATACAAAGATAAATTGTAAGCAACGAGCATAATCTAGCCTTGCACAAAACAAAAAACTATTTATCAAGCAAGATGTATCATAGAATAATGCAACACCATAGAGAGAGGGAAGGAAAGATACATAATAGGATATGAAATTTCAAGCAACATAATGTTATGCTGGAAAATATATGACATATGAAGTAACTATAGAAAAATAAAAGATACTATAGATGACTATTAAATGATAAACACTCAAATCCAAGATATGGAAAAGATTTACTAGGAAATACAATCATGTCTTACATGAAACAAAACCTATAGAGAAAAGCTATAGATAAATGAAAGAGGGAGAGAAAAGGATACCATGCTATGACTACTTAGTTATCATTAGAGGAACAACAGCAAGATAATGGATCCTTAAAAGAGAAAAGAGAGAACAAGATAATCATTTTAGGATAGATCTCATATAATAAACTTATGATACAAAGATGCACAATAAATTAATGTAAAGCATATTATAAAGAATACACATATGCAAGGAAGATAAATGCAAGAGAGGGCTAACGTGTTTCCTAGATACCTAGTTTACACTTCCTAGAAAGGATTGTAAAGTATTAAAAAACATTCAACAAAGAGAAAAAAATAGATCCCAATAAAAGATGAAAATTTACCCCATGTTAAGTGGAACAAAAAGAAAGACCTATTGTGTCACTCTTAACCATATAATGTAGAATAATATAGAGTGGCCCCAATATAGATTATAAATGCTAAGTAACTTTATAAAGAAGGAATAAAATGACTTGTGTATAAGAAATCTTACAATTTTCAACTTTATCATGAACATATAAAGAAAATTCAACACAAACACAAAGTAAATGTTCATTTTTATAGGAAAAAGGACATGAAAATCTATTAATATCATTATTTTCATAAGTTTATATCTTAATTTAGGTTCATCTAAGAGGTAATGATAGACTCTCAATGTTAAAGCTTCCCTAGTATTATGAGGAGGTAAAGATGGAGTTGGAAGAAGAAGATGAAGAGTATGTTGTGGAGGAGGGAAAGTAGGTGAAATATTACGAGGGGAGACATAACCAATGCCCCACTTATGTTAGTGTTGAGGAAGGTAAATGGGGATCTTAATATCATGTCCATTGATCTCATGACATAAACCCTTATAAAAAATTTAGTTATAATATTATAGCTCGTGGTATAGGTCATTTGAAGGGAAGATGAAGAAAATGTTTTTCTTGATGTCTATGAGCATATGTAGTGCAAGAAGGAATGGAATGAGGAGTGTAGTTTATAGGAGAGTGAGAAGTATTTGTGGTAGATGGAGGAAAAAATGGCTCATCTAATAATTTTCTAATGTTGGGGTCATGAACCATACTTTGAAGGTGTTGGAAGGTAGTAGAAGTATGAGGGGATTGATCATGAGTGAGATTTAGACATAGGATTAGGAGAATCACTATCAAAATATTTAATTAATTCTAAAAGATAAATAAGGAATCCACATGAAAGCCTAATAATGGTCTTGAAATATGCCTCATTGAAAAACCTTGTATTAGTTAACCTCATAATACCATAGGGAAGAAAAATGTGTAAAGAAATGAACATTATGAAACGAAAGAAACTTGCATAAATACCATAAGCATGATAAAGAGATGCAAGAACAAAAGTGACCATAGATATGATTGCCAAATCTATCTCCAAAATATAGGAAGGAAGTTGTCATGAGTGAGGTTCACCAAAAGAAGGTAAATACTCAATGTAAAGAAATAATTTAAATCCAAAAAGAAAGGGGTTCATACTGGGTTCACCAAAATATATAGGTGGAAAATGGATGCAATGAATTTAAAAATATAAACTAGATGAGATAAATTTATTGACAATGCATATGCAATAAATTTAACATTGTAAACTAGGTGAAATAAATTCATGAACAATGCACTTCCACACTAAGTCATTCAATGCAAGAGAAAGAGGCATTTCCGAGCATAAATATCAATACAACTCAATTTAGATTAACAAAAACCAAATAGGATGGAAGGATTCCAATACTAAGGCCAAATTATAGTAAGGAAGTACGCAAGCAAGTCCTCTTTCATGCAATGCTGATTAACTTTAAATGTGTAATGCAAATGTAAATTGAACCAATTGATTAAATAACAAAGGTAAAATAGATCTAAAAGTAGTATGTATGCAATCAACCCAATTAAAAATATAAAAATAATGATAAAAGATAAAAAGAAGGGTAGAAAGAAAATTTTAAAATATGCAAGGAAAGGTGCTTTTTTGTTCTAAAAAATCACATACCTAAAACTGTGGCTGAGAATTTGACTATGGATTTGTGATAAAAAAAAATTTAAAAAAATGAAAATCTCATATCTCTAGGTACAAGTTGATTTGAGTGATGTCTACCAATAATTTTTGGGATTAAAGACATGTTCTTAAGGCACTGTAACAAAGTCAACCTAGATTTTTCCTAAAGCCCTCAACTGATAGTTTTCTTATCCAAAATTGCAATTCTAATAACCTGTTCCTACATGCAAGAAAAAAAAAGGTTGAACTAGGGCTTTCCTCAGTGAAGCCATAGGTTGAGTAATCAATATTAAAATTGAAATTTATATAATTAAAGAAAATTTTGGCATGTAGTATAATTGATTCAACAATGAGAAAAAAAATTACCTTTGTAGATGCAATTGAATTTAGTATGTGATCAAGTATGAAAATGTACTAGCCTTAACTCCAAGAAACTAAAAGGAAACTATAGAAGTTAGAACCTTGTGAATGAAAATATTTGTGAGATCCTATGATGAAGAATGGAAGAAATTGAATGGATGAATGGAAGGTCTCCTCTTTAGAAGCCAAACTTTACTACCTCATTAAAGGAAGAAGCTTGAGGAAAGAAGGAAATGCTAGATCATGGATGAATGCTTGATGCAGATGCTTGAAGATGATTTCTTAAAGTATCATGTATGTGTGTATGTTTTCTCTTTATTGCTTGTGTGATGATTATGGATGATAATAAAATTCCCAAGCCTCCTTATTTACTAATTCTCATGATTGAAAATAAAGAAGGCCAACTTGGAAGATAAAATCAAACAACTTAAATACCCACAACACTTTGGGTCCTAAGGCCTGAATCTCTCTAAGTACCTAAGGGTATTCCCAAGAAAGGGGACCCTAAGGTCTAGGGGAAAGTACAAAAAGATTTATGAAATAATGAAACTGTCAAAAGATATAACCAAAAAGGTGATAAAATAACACTTAAAGAATCATGCCAAAAAAAGAGAGATGACCTAGAAATATGAACAATATTGGAAGAAGAAAAGAGAGACCAAAACCACACTTAGGAGGGCTAGAAGGTCTCAAAATGAAGGGCTTCCATTTTAAGATGATACAATTGGAAGGAAAGTCTTTATGAATATTTTACATCTGAGTTTTGTGGTTGTGGTAAAAAAAGAGTATTTCAACTTGCATCAAGTTGTCTCATCCCACCATTTAAATTTTTAACAAAATTGACTAAATTAAATCAATTAAATATAATAAAAATGAATCATGTTATGAAAAATATGACAATTAATTTTACCAGTTGTAAAACCCTTCCAAAAATCAATATTTAGTATACAGTTGAATGAACGTTAACTAGTTGTATCATCTTAAATTGTAAGAACTTCAATGTAATGATGATTTAGCACCAATTTAATGTGATTTCATCATAAATTATATTTAATTTGCATTTCCACATTTCTTCTTATCGCTTTTTATTCCTCCTAGATGGAGTTGGGGTAAGATCTAATGGATCATCCTTGGTATTCCTATTCTATGGCACAAATATTGAAGTAGGAACCATCCCTTTGGTGTCCTCCTTTTTCATCTTCTAATAACAAAATCTCTTTTTGACACTAAAAAGTGACTTTTCTCGAGATCTACACCTAGTTTTCCAAAATTAGAACTTGTTTTGAAGACCCAGGGGAATCCTAGAGCTTTATGAGCCTTGGGTTAGGGATGTAATATGTCCCTACCCTAGGTTGAGGATGTAATGTGTCCCTACCTAGGTCAAGAACACGGTGTATCCCTACCCCAAGAACTATTTTGAGTCCCCTTCTCAACATTTATGTTGGGGTTGATGTAAGACATTGTATTGATTGCTTGACCATCTGATGGAAGAAATTTTATTCTGAATCCTTTATAAGAACATCCGATTTCCTCATTTTCCATCTCTATACATTCACATCAATTACACACACTCAAGCATTCAAGTCGTCAAACATTCAAATATTCAAGATATCTTCAAGTACATTCATGGAGATCTTTTTGCAACCCATTGGAGAGGACATCTCTTACATTCAAGGAGCTTTAAAATAGTTCATTTGAGAGATTAATCATCTATCTTCCATGCTTGTGTCACAACCTTTCATGACCTAGCTTCCTCCATTAGTGATAGTGGATCTTGTCATCAAGAAAGGGTTCCAATATTCATTATTCTTCTACATTCATACCTTATTGATCCTAATCAACTTGGTAAAGTGAGATTATTGCATTTGATTTAGAAATCCTACTATTGTAAGGTGAATTTGTGTATTTATTTTACATTTCTAGCATTGCAATTATTTCAAATTGAACATTAATACTTAAACTTGGGTTTGACCAAGGAAAAATCCCACATCAACAAAACAAAACCATTTTTCTTGCAGGTTATCGATCTCAAAAGGAAGACTAAAGTACAGATTCAGATACCCTTTTAATTGAACTTTGGAGATCCAAAATTAATTTTATGATCATACAAAAAAGGTTAGGTCATATTTTATCCCTAACCCTATAGATTGACCTCATCCTAGATTGACATTGATCTTGTAGGTTAACTATGACCTGGAACTCAATAATTTTTGTGTTTTGTAGACCTCACAATTTTTTTATCCACTTTTCAATGATAGTCATTTATTTTATTTATTCATTTTAGCTAATTTTTTTCATATCTATCGCCTTAACAATATCGCATAGATTGTGTTGTATTAGGGTTTAAAGGATATTGGATTCTTTCTCTATTTCTATAATCATTGAATCCTTTTTGGCATTAATGACCTTTCATCATTTGGATTGTGTTAATGCTCTTAGATCTAATTATCGTAGAGTTTTAATTGAAAGGGTTAATTTCCTTAGCTTCTACTAAGGTGTAAAGTCAACTCCAACCATGAAATGTATAGTAATTGAGAGCTTTTTTATTGCTTTACATTTCACCTTATCATTCCTCTTCTCTAGTGTGCATTATTGATAGATATTTTCCTTCTATTGATAATGTCACTATTTGAGATGAGCCTCTTGCTGATAATGTGGACTATTCTCTTCCTCATGAAAAAGATAACATGATTATTGATACCTCTTCATTTCAATATGACAAGATTCATGTTTCTTCTTTTCCTAATTTGTATCCTCCTCTTAGCGATATTTTAGAGAAAGAAGAAGATATTATAAATAATTTTATCAAGGTGACATTTCCTTCATTTTATGATCCTAATAGAGTGGAGCTATTAATGAAAATCCACAATCTCTATTCTAATGATTCCTTGGAAAAATAGATAATGGAAATCTCTTTAATGCTCTTCCTCCTAGTGTCGAGTCTATGGAGAAATAAGATCTTAATCAAGTTAATGTTTCTCAACCTATCCTTACTCTCAAATTTCACCTTCCATCAAATAAACCTCTCATCACCTTGAAGGGTTGTCCTTTTGTAACTCTTAAAGGAAAATCTAATGCTCATTTAGATTATCAAGCATTGTCTCACACCTATCATATAATGAATAATCCTCAACCTCCTACTTCTATCCCATCTTTGCAACCCATTCTTCCTCCTCCACCTCATCTTTCTCAAAGTCTTGGAATGAATTATGATTTGGTATCACAATTTTAAATAATACTCCCACCAAGATTTCTCTTTGGGAACTTCTTCAAACATTTCCTACATATCGTGAAGCCTTGAAAAAGCTTCAATCACTCTTTCAATTTCACTTCCTAATCAAGATAATATAAATACCTCACTATAATGCATAAGCACTACCCTAGTCACATCTCTAATTGTGTTTACTTGTGATCATTTACCTCCTAAATAGATTCAAGATCATTATGACACTCTTATGGTAGTTGTGCCTGATAATACAAGTATCATACACAGGAATTTGATCGATAATACCTTTGGTTTGAATATTTGTAATATGGATATGTTAAAGGCTATAAATGTTGATCTTGCATCTATTCACTTAGATAACATTCCTATATAAGGATTTGATATTATTGCTAAGAGACCTTTGGGTATCATAATGCTACTTGTTAAAGTGGGTTTGATGATATTGGATACTCCTATGCATGTTATGTCTAGTCCCCTCAATTATAATCTTATCTTAGGGAGACCTTGGTTGCATTCTATGCATGTTTTTCCTTCTACTCTTAATCACAAGGTTAAGTTTGTGTATAACAATCTTATGTGTACCCTTATGTTGATGATGACTCCAATCCTTGGTTAACTATAGAATATGCTTGGGTTTCTCCTCTTACACAAGAGGTGAAGGAACTCGAGACTAAAGATGAACCTAAAAAGATAGGAGAATCTTCTTCCTTCTCACTATCTAAAGATGGTTGGGGGACATTTGATTTTAATCCAATTTTTTGACAAAATATAAAGTTAATGACCTTTCATTCATGAAATCTCAACCAGCTCCTCTTCTTAAAAACTTTGTTGCTACTTCCACTCATGATGAATCTCTTACACCTAGTGATATGGATTCTTGTTATGGTCTTTTGTATCATGGATTCAATTAGAATGGATGTGTTAAACAACAACAACAAGAAAAACATGCCCTTAGGAAATGGGGGGCATGAACATTCTTTCAACACCATTGTTGATCATGCATTATGATGTATGCAAAGAGTGTTGAATTTCATTCCTTTTCCACATCCTCTCCTTTATTGTCTAATCTATCCTCTCCTACTAATCAAGAGATTATTTTTCCTAAAATTCTTTATTCTAAGGTGATTACTAGACCTAAACATAGATAGAAGCATAAAAAAACTTATGAATCATTTATTTTTTATGTATCACTCTTATCATGATCACTCTACTAATAATGGTTAACCTTTATAATAAGATACAACAACTCATTAATAATGAGACTATTCACGTATCTCTTTCTGATGAGCTCTATTACAATCCTAGTTTCTTTAAATAACATCTAAGTCCCTATTGTGTTACTCCATGCCATGTCACATTGTTAGCCTATCTCTTGGGGCTCACTATCATACATGGTTCACTTTGTGAGTAGTACAATAGTTCCTCTTTAATTATCTTTGTTCCTACACTTGGGGGACAAGGGAACCTTATCCATCTTTATCATTCTCTCAAGGATCCACTATTCCTTTGGTTGTGTGTTATTTTTTTATCATGTGACATCCAGTCTTATATCATTTGCAATTAGATTTCCATGGTAAATAGATCACTTATCTTGAAGCCTCATAATAGTGTGTTATCCCTTGCAAGGATTTAATTTTTCACTTCTTGTATGGTGTCTTGTCACATTCTACCCTTCTATGACCTCATAGGAGCCATGATCTCTTTGGTTTGGACTAGGTGTTGTTTTTGGATTTTGATGTTGAAATTTCTTTGTCCTTCTTCATCACTTCCTTGAGATGTTAAAATAAGCACATACTTTTTCATCTTAAGGGGTCCATACATGGTCCCCTTAGTTTCATATGTTTTTATTTATTTCAATCACAATATATAGAATACACTAGCATGACACAACTTGCTAGGGCCAACTAATCTCCCTTTTACATGTCTTGGATTGGTTGACTAGCATGCTACACACACTCGCTAGACCATTTGACCTATCCTAGCACATACATAAATCATTATCATAGTATAGGAGTACTATGTCATGGGGATAACTAATTCAACCCCCCCACTCGCCCCCCATCTCTCAGTTATTCTAATCATTCTAATAATTGGTATCAAAGTCACTTTCAAAACCATCTTCTTTAGCAATGTAACAAGATTTCTTACCTTTTCCCTTGTAGTCTTTGTTACCTCGGTTGTCTTTGTTGTCTATCCTTCCTTAGTAATTTTGTCTTTTCTTTCCTCCTTTTCATCTCTATCATGACATCTTGCAACAATATGACCAACTTTTTTACATGTAAAAAAAATTATGGGAAGTTTACCTTTGTATTTTCTTTCTCCTCTTGGTAGCCTTCTCGCCAATAATGCTTCTAGATCATCAAGGTCATCATCTGATTCACTATCATTGTTCACAAGCTTACTTTTTAAACATTTTCTTCTTTTAGATCTATCAAGGGTTAGTTGAGACTTGAAATCATAGTCAACAGTAGAAGGTGTATAGTTATCAAATTTTGACAACTCAAATGCAGCAAATCTACCAATTAGATTGTCCAAGGTTAGATCATTACCATACACACATCTCAATTCTTGTATTGCAGATACTCTAATGACATAGATGGGAAGTAAAGTTCTCAATACCTTGTTGATCATAGTTTCTTAAGATATGTCATCTCCATCTCGTCTAATTTCATTGACCACTTCTTTGATTCAACCACAATACCATACACAAATTTCTCCTTCTTCCATTATCCTGTCATCAAACTTCCATATTTAGCCCATAACACAATTTTGTCTCCTCCATGAATTTGTGTCAACTTATTCCATATTTTCTTTTTTAGTAGTGCAATCCTTCACATCATCAAACTCAGCATAACTTAGGGAAGATGTTAGATCTATTGTCATTTGATTGCGCTCTCACTTCTCTATGATCTTCTCAATTGTCATGGGTCTAGGTAATTGAATGTATTCATTTTCCAAGTAGTATAGTACATAATCTCCAACTCCAAATTTATGCAATCTCATCAAGCATTGCCATGCTAGGAAGTTCTCTTTATTTAGCTTAGGTAACTCTCTCTTGTACTTCTTGATCTTTTAGCTTAAGTCCCTTCAAAATTTTTACAAGCACCAAAAGCTCTAATACCAAATGTTAGAATAATTAGAATAACTGGGGGGAGGGGTGGTTAATTGGTTATGCTTACTTCCATATGTACCAATTCAACTTTTAACAACTTAATCATACTTATAAATCCACTTAGCCAAAATAATATTTCATCAATAATCCAACTTATCATATCAACACTTAGCTCTATGTTAGTATATGTCATATATCAAAAACATTTAATAGTAAATAGCATGAAACATGGAAACGACATTCACACATGTATGACACCAGGATTTAACATAGAAACCCAATTTAGGAAAACCCACCAAGTAACATGGTACCATTTTTTCATTCTTCTAAAGTGATATCGGTTAAGTGCCAACCCTATTAAAGGTTACAAGACACACTGTTAGGTCTCACCATGTTAAAGGATTCAATTACCCTATTAGGAGTGGCATTGTTAGAGGCCTTTAAGATATTTCATTAAAATATCACCTTAATTAAAGGATTTACAATATGACTATTAGATCAACCTTGATAAAGGATTCTACTAACATAATGGTTAGAAAGTAACAACTAGGTTGATTTGATAAAATAAAACTTACTTTGTAAGTTCAGATCTCCATTTGGCTCATTCCTAGTATATTGAATGGACTTCATCACATTCTTCATCTTTGATTTTCTCGGTAACTCTTCAAGCATTCACTCTTTCACTAACTCATCACTTTTCTTCTGCAACTCTATTCTTCACTCTTTCTCCATCCAATAACCACAAATTATCCCTTGTACCTCCTTAAATAGATAGGTTTAATCTTTTATTACTTGAACATAATCGTATCAGATTCATTGAATATTTCCATCATTTTGTCCTTCTTCTTCTCTTAAAACTTCTAAAAACTTCTCTTTGAATCCTCACCTTAGATCACTTAACAAACTCAATTTATGTGTTAAATACTCCAACTCATCAATCCTTATCTTTTATGTGTTTTGACTCTTTTGTAAATTCAATTGTGTCAGCCTCAAATCTTGATTCTTTCATTGCTAACACTTGGTCATCACTATGCTCTTCATCTTGATCATAACTATGTAGCTTGGCCACTACCGATTTGTCTCACTTAGTATACACTGGCTTGCTCAACTATCTCTATGCTTGGTTGAATATGTTTATTTCACTTGACCATTACCATCACTCAGTTATTACTATTTGCTTGGCTATTACTTAAGTTCCTTAATCTTATGCTCCAACTTCTTCATTAATCTAGTAACTCATCACTTGGTCATGCTTAGTGTTTTACTCAACTTCTAGTCTTATATTAATCAACTCTTCTACACTTCAACTCATCTTTCTTGTTCACTTAATAAAATGATTAAACAACACATTATCTTGTCAAATACTAACTATTCAAATGCCTATTATAATCCCATCATACTTACTCCTCTTCACTCAAAAACTCTACTACTTCATCTTGTTATCTCTCTTTCCAAATCCTCTTCATCAATAAACTAATATGGCACTCTACATTGTTATTAAATGTCTTACCAGTAAGGTTTGACATCAATGACAACATAATAATTGTTCTAATTACAGTTTCCAAATGGGGGTGTAAAGTCACCACAAGGTCCAAAATTTGTGGCATTGACTATCAAGCACACAAACATGTTAGACAATTTAATCCTACCCTTTTTTGACTTCTATAATTCAATATGTTAAATCTTATACATGAGTAACACATTCAAAAATATAACATTCTAAGTCCAATACATGGGTAACACATTTTTTACTTTATTTTTGTGTGATGTAAGATGTGCACTTCTCATTGGATGAGTTATTAACACCTTATTTTTCTTCCCCCTATTAGTGATTTGACCCTTATTCTGATCTTGGAGTTAGGAAAGACTCAATCCCTCAAGGGTTTGATGGATTCTTTGTCTCCTTGATTACAGTAATATCATCTCATGTTCTATGCTCTACTTTACCAATAGTTTGGGTTCAGACATACTATCACTAATGTGGGCGATGAATGTATCATTTAAAATTGGAAGCACTTCAATTTAATGAAGATTTAACACCCATTTAATGTGATTTAATCATAAATTGCATTTCCATGTTTCCTCTTATCTATTTTTATTCCTCATATATAGAATTAGGGTAGGATGTAACTAATCCTCCTTGGTATTCCTATTATAAGGCACAAAGATCAAGATAGCACCTATCCCTCTGATCTCCTCCTTTTACATCTTCCAATCACAAAGTCCCTTTTTTGCACCAAAATAGGGCTTTTCTCAATATCTGGACCTCATTTCCCAAAATTAGCACTTGTTTTGGGACCCCAAGGGAAACTTGAAGCACATAGTGCATTTCTACCCTAGGTCAAGGACATAATGTGTCCCTACCAAAGTTAGGGATGTAGTGTGTCCCTACCCTAGGACCAATTTTGGGTCCTGTTGTTGGCCCTTGTGTCAAGGTGGATCTACGAAATTATTTTGATTTTCAAAATAGCCATTGGGGGGAAGTTTATTTTTAATCATTAATAGCACATCCAATTGCCTCATTTCCTATCTCCATACATTCACATCAAGCATATGTGCTCAATCACTCAAGCCCTCAAAAATGTAAGCATTCAAGCCATCTTCAAGTACATTCAAGGAGGTTCTTTTGCAATCCATTAAGAAGGATATATCTTGCATTCAATCTGCTTTCAAGGAGCTTCAAAGGAGTTCATTTTGGGGCTTCATCATCAATCTTCCATGCTCATTCCATAGCCTTTCATGACCTAGCTTCCTCCATTGGTGATAGTAGAGCTTGTCAATAAGAGAGGATTCCAATATTCATCCTTCTTCTACATTCACAACTTCTTGATCCTAATCAACTTGGTAAAGTGAGCATATTGCATTTGATCAATTTAATTCTACTATTGTAAGGTGAATTTGTTTATTTACTTTACATTTCCAACATAGTAATTATTTCAAATTCAATCTTAATTCCTAAGTTGAGATTTAACCCATCATCAACAAAGCAAAACCATTTTTCTTGTAGGTTATAGATCTCAAAAGGCATAATAGAGCATAGATTTAGATACCCTTTTTATGGAACTTCATAGATTCAAAATCAATTTTGTCATTGGACACAAAAGGTGAGGATCGCATTTCATCCTCGGCCCTATTGATTAACCTCATCCTAGACTGACACAGAACCTATAAGTTGACTCTAACCTAGAGCCAAATAATCTACAAGTTTTATAGATCTTGCAATTTCAAGGATAGGAACCATGCATGTTCACTAATCAGAGCAATACAAAGGGTATAAATTCATATCCAATATTTCATCCACTTTTCAAGGTTGGTCATTTATTTTGATTATTAATTTTAATACATTTACTTTTCATATCTATGGTCTTAATTACATCTCATAGCTCTTACTACATTAGGGTTTTAAAGATATTGCATTTTTCTCTAATTTTATAATCATTAGATCTTTGTTGGCATTAGTGTTCCTTCATCATTTGGATTGCATTAATCTACTTAGATCTAATTATCTTAGAGTTGGAATTGAAAGGATCAATCTCCTTAACTTCCCTTTGAGATATATGGTCAACTTGACCATGAAATGTGGAGTAATTGAGAGCTTTCTAGTTGCTTCACATTTCACTTTACACACAAACATCCTATTCCAACTAAAAAGCCAAAATTAAAAAATTAAAAATTGCCAAAAAATGAAATTATTCAATTAGGAATTCATCTATTTTTGCATTTGATAAGTAGGCCATATTTCTAACAAGTCAAGTTGTGATATTTTCTATGATGATTGGATTCAATTGTGATTTTTTTTTTTTTCTAAAATGTCTTTGGGAGATTGTGGCTTAATCTTGAATAGGGTCTTTTGCTCTGAAATTGGAAATTTGTTGTAGAGACAAGTGAGCCTCCTCGAGCTACAGTCCCATCCTTCTAGGGCCTTCATGACATATGTTTCTCATTTTTCTTAGTCATATTGTGTACTTGTTTCTTTTTTTCTTTTATTATATAGGGATTTTCTTTCATTTCCTTGATTTCTTTACTACAAAATGAGTTTGGCTTCCTGCATGTGCCTTGTCTTTCATTTTTATTGTGCCTTTAGTTTTTTTTTCCTTTGAGGCCTCATGTGAAACACTTGAATGGTCAAGACTAATGATGGAAAGGACAATTATTGAAACGGTGACATTAATATCACTCGTTAGGAAGTTGAAGTCATTGATGAACCTGTATGGTGAAAGATAAATATGGTGTAGAATGCTCATCTACTACTCTTTTCAATGGATATTTCTACATAAGAAAACATTTGGGCCCAAGATGACCTATGGAATCATAGGCTAATGAATGTTCAATGGGAAATGGTGGCATCCTCAAAGTTGTAGTCATCACAGGAGGAGAAGAGGATCCCCCTTACTAGCTTGAAAACCCTTTCTCTTTCTCCTAATGAAATCCAAACAATCCCATCTCAAAAATATTTCCATCTTTTTTTATTGTACGAGCATTAAACTTATCCTTGCAAGAAAATTTCTTGATGGTTGGTTTAATAATGTCTTGGGAAAGAAGTTTGGAATTATTGTGAACTTTATTAGGATGATTCAAAGAGGGGTCTTTATTTTTTTTCTCAAAAAACCATAATATACAAGATAGAGTTTTGAAAAAATACTTCTAGAATGTTGAGAAATCTTTTTTTAAAGCTTTTCCTTGGTTGCCTAATTGAAATATGGATCAAGTTGTGGTCCGCTCATCACTCGATTGGGTTGAGTTGTAAAATGTTTAGCCATAGTTTTGGTCATTTATTCCACAAATGTTAAAGCCCTTTTAGTTGATGATGCATGTTAAAGAATCTATAGTAACGATACCCCATTTGAATGCTACATTTTATTGCTTTATAACCTTAAGTTGAAATTCCTAAAGTTATTTTTTTTAATATAGAAGGAAATGAATACTCTTGGAAATTTAGGGGCTTGCTTTCATTGTAAAATTAATGGACATACTCATAGAGACTAACCTTGAAAATTTTTCAAAGAGATTTTACTATTAACCCTAATGTGATGAATGGAAAAAATAATGTTAATAATTTGGGTTCTAGTTCTAAAAATACTATATTGCAAGATCCAAATTATTCTAATGTAACTAATATTACTAATATCTATAAGAGTGATAGGCAAGAGCCTACAACACAATGATATATTGTGAGCTTCTTTTGTGGTAATTCTTGGATCCAATCTACTTGAGCTTAATAAATAATAATAATAATTAATCACAACACATAATTAATAACTAGTCTTGGCTGTGGTCTCTTATGGATAAAAAGAATATTTAAAAAAAATATTGATAAGAATGATAATATGGCTCATAACCCATCCAGAGATATGGAAAATCTTGTGAGGAACAACAACTTTGTTGCTCTGGCCAACTCTCTCTTTGAAGAAGAATATGAGTTGGTTACTGCCAATGGAAAATAATTGTTTGATACTCCCCCGAATAATTGTCAATCAAAGTGCCCACCTCCCCCTATTATTACTAATAAGGATAATGTCCATGTGAAAAATAATGCCTTAGAAATTGTCAATGAGAGAGATGAATGGATTCAAAGTCATAAATAATGTTCTGTAGAACATAATCTTAGAGTGATAACATTTTTTATTATTAATTTAATCATATTTATTTAATTATTAAGTCACTTATTATCTCTAGTTTACTTAAGTTAAACTTTGGGCATATAATAATTAATTCTTTTATTAATTATTATCATGCAACCTAGGTTTTACCTATTAGGATTTTGATCTCCTTTTATAAGGATTGATCTCTTTGTAATTTATTCATTCACTTTTGATAATAGCAATTTCTATTTTTTCTCATCAAGAATGTCTCATTTGTGGATCTAGAAATTCTAGCCTCCATAGCTTTTGCTTCTCTCTTTCTGTGATAGGTGTTTTCATGTGTTGGAAATATAAGGTATGCAAGGTTACTAAGAAGGGAATAATTAATCAGGAACCAATAAAACTTTATCTCACTTCACCAATTAATCCTTCATATAATATTCTAATCTAGTTGCATGCATGAAAGAATGAAAGTAAATAAACATTCATAACACTTTGACACAAGATATGGTGACCCAGAAACCTTCCAATTAGAAAGTAAAACTGGGATGAGGATGATGCCCACAACCTTTAGTATTTTAGTATAAAGTTAACCTATTAAGGCTTACAAATGATCACTTCTGGTGATTTTCCCTTCTAGGAGCATTAAGGACTATGGCATCCACCTTGTCAAAGGATTTACAAACATACAATGAAGTATGCACTCAGTTAGGAGATTTAGCAAAGACTGATAATTCTACCCTATTAAAGGATTTGGTTGATGCACCTGTTAGGATGAACTAGTGGTTGATCTCTGATCTACAACTCTAATTTTTTGGTTGAGATTCCTTGAATTACAATAGATCACCTGATTGTAATAGATAATACTTTTTTGTCCCTTATATTGCTTGTAGCCTTCTTTAATTTGCACTTCTGTTCATCATGTTCTCTTCACATATATTACTTTGATATGATACAATGTATTACATATATACCAGTGCAAATTATAACTTACTAGAGTCAGCTAGAATACCAATTTCATCATAATTCACAAAGTTGCCCCAACTATTGTAACTTGGGTTTTGAAGACAAATTCGGTGATGTTATGATACACAACAAACATTCTCAATGCTTGGTAATCTTTGGCACTTGGTTGAACTTGAGGCTTGGTCCATACTAATCACTTCCAAGTAGCTTGAACTCGATCAACACTGTGTGACTCGGTGAACTCTAAAAAGATTGATAGTAACTAGATCACTCGATTGACACTACATGACTTGGTCAACACCAGATCCACATTGTTAACCCTGTGAGCTTGGTAGACACTACAAAGCTTGGTTAATACTACAATCTTTTTTACTTCCACTAACTAGCTTGGTAGCCTCTTCTATGCTCGGTTTACACTAAACTTTGTCTCTAAAGCTTGGTAAACATTGTGTAGCTTGACAAACATTGTAAATTGACTCAGGTTCTTAGTAGATACTATATTCTAACTACTTAGCTCATTTACAATTGAATTACTTGGTTAACATTGCAAACTAAATGATAAGCTTGGTTGCAACTGTAGAGCTCGGTAGCAATGTAACCAATTGACTAAGTTTTGAGTCACTAAGAGACAAATTAACCTTTATGTCAAAAATCTCCTCCTTTGGCATTAGTGAAAAAAAAAATTATCAAAACAAAAATCTAATCATTCAAAACTATAAGTCAAAACTTCCTTTTCCATCATTTTGTGTCTTCAACTCATTTTTGACTTCCATTTGTTGTGGCTTGGTAACATACTCCATTTTTTTTATTTTTCAAAATTGCTTTTGTAAAGGTATTCCTTGCTTGTGCATACTACACTATATTGCTCCCCATGCATATATCTCCCTTATACACATACATAGTATAGTATACTCATCTTCCTTTAATATTATATACACTACTCCCCCTTTTTGACATAAATGCCAAAGGTGTATAATATCTATATGATAATACCAAAATATGACAAAAATTTAGAATGTACCTTTAGAATGAGTACCATTGTCTTTCCCCAATTTTCTTGTAGTACCTTGCTTGCATGCAATGCAATATGAACTTCTACTGATAATTCCATCATGTGATCAGCTATGGACAAGTTGTTATCATGGATGAGTGTCTTTGCATGTTCAATATGCTTCTACAATGCAACATGTTTGTAAGAATCATGCCTTGGATTTCTACAAGTGTGGCCCTGATCTTGGCTTATTCCTCCAATAGTTCTGCCTGTAGATTGGTCAGATATCTGATTTTTGAATAATGTGCAGAGCTATGGCTTGGGTCAAGTGACAATTGGTGTCCACTTTCCTTCATGTCTTCATCTATCTTGGATAGTTTCTCTTTGATATCCTTTGTAAAGATAGATATGTTACTTGAAAAATAATGATACAACATTATTGATAGAGGTTTCTAATGAATCAAGAATAGTAGCTAACTCTACTTGATCTATTGCAATTCTCTGTGTAACTTGTTCTAACACTCTATTTTCAAATTTCCTTTCTACTCTTTGAAGTAACTTCTCTTGTCCATTCAAGTCTTCATTGAATTTGTGGACAATATCTACTAACTGACCCAAAATAGGTTGTGTTCCATCAACCTCAATACTTAGAGTACTAAAAAATATGCTCTTTATGTCTTCAAAGACTTGGTTTTCTTTCTTCTTTTCTTCTCTAAGCTCCTACTACTTAGGTCTCTTTTTCAGTAATTCACCCATGGTATTCATTTGACTAGGAATGAGGATAGAGATATCCCAATTTAGAATAACTATATCCTCATCGAGATCAACAATTTCTTTTTCTTTGCCCTTTTCTTTCAAAATGGTGGAAACAATTTGTTTCCCCTTGTCTAGGACTTCAATACTCAATTGAGACCCTTTCTCAACTGTCATTGTACTTTCTATGGATATACTTGGAATAGAAGTAATAGTTGAAAATAATGGACCAGCAATAAAAGTCAAAATGACACTAACAACATGAATACCTTATTGTTGCTCGATCAAGCTTGATGATGGAGGACCTTGCTGCTCAGTAGATGAAGTGTTGGGCACTTCTATCATTGTAACATTCAGCTGAATAGACTTAGAGATTAGTTGGGTGCTTGGTGTAGTAGTGTTATCCAGGACCAACTTAGTAGAAGCTATCTCTAAGCTAGATTGCACTAAGGTTATGCGTGGAGAGTGAGGAAATGTGGCCATGACTACTACTACAATTTTTTTTGCATTAGTCTCCTCAATACCTTGTATCTCTAGAAGACTTCCTCTAGTAGCTTCTTGTTCTTCCTCCTCACCATCCAGATTGACATCATCAAGTTCATCATATTTTATTTCTATGTCCTCTTCCTCATCTTCTTCATCTTTGTCTTCAACATGAAAAATAAAGTCACTAGGTTGATGTAACTAATAGATGTTCTTCCATGTTGTTGTCGCTGCTTTCATCACATATTCAATGTCTTTCATCAATATCATACGCGTGTTGAATCTAGGAGTAAACTTCTCTTCATTTTTCTTCAAGGATTCTTTCACTTCCTTTTTACTAAGATTTGGCATGAGTTTCTTCAAGGTTTTCTCAAAGATGTCCTTGATAGTCTTTGTTACACTTTCTCATCTAGGTTTGATTACTTGTAGAAGTTCATTGGGAATTTGTTGTGCAAGTTGATCTGGTGAGTACTTCCATTTGCCCAATTTTGACATAAGCATTTCCTTAATTTGTTTTTTCTTATTTGCATTCTTGGTCTCATATTTGAGAGATTTGAAATTTTCCATGCCAGCTCCTTCTTCCATTTTCTTTAATTTTTCCTAAAGTGTAGGTGAATATCTTTTGAAGATTATTTGCTTGGCTTCATCTTCACCTAACTTCAATTTCTTCCTTGACTTGGCCACCCTTCTAGTGAACACAATAGGGAATGACTTGGAAAGTTTGGTTATTATAACCTTACCTTTCTTCCTTAGAGGCTCTTCTTCCTCAGATTTTTCTTCTTCTTCTTCACCCTCTGCATCATTATCTTCTATGTCATCACTTTTTCCCTCGACAAGCATTAGAGTAGAACTTACTTACCTTGTGCCTTTTAGTATCTTCTCTACTCTTTTCCTTCCTTTGTTTATTGCTTGATGTAGCTTAATCTCAATCTCTATTATTGCCTTAGCTTCATCATATGTGCCAAAGTATGTAGCTTTGGGATCCTCAGACTCATTCAATAGAGCCTCTATGATGTCTTTAGTATCATCAATGTTAATCTCATACTCTAGAGGATTAACCCATGCCACTCTAGTTTTGACTAGTTGAATATATATACTTTGTCATAGTCCACCATGAAACATATATCATCTTTGTAATCTTCAACAACTTTCTTAGGGATCCTATATCTATTATTCATCTTCTCCTTGAATATTTCAAAGTAGTTGTCCGTGATACTTTGAAAATTTTCATCCATCTCTACTATATACTCATTAATCTGATACAAAACAAGAACATCTTTTCTCCATACTATTGTACCTTTGAAAAGGAAATTTTTTGAACGAAGAAGAATAAACATGTTAGAAGAGATTTGAACTTACATGGATTATTCTTTGAACCTCTAATGCTCTCCATATTATTTTTGAATTGATTCAACAACAACTTGGCAAGGTTCAAGAATAGGTTATTCTTCACAACCTTGTAAGCGAGATCGATAGCTTCACATGATACCCTATTTAATCTACTCAAACTTTAAATATTATGTGTAATGATATGAATTCCAAAGTTTGATTCCATGGTAGTTGTACTACTAATCTTCATTCCTCTTCCATCCCACTTGGCAAGAGTTTGCTTTTCCATATCTACCCAACCTAGGGTTTTAGTTTTCTTTGCTTTATTAAGCATTGGGAGTCCAATGATTCTATGAATAATTTTCTTAGTTATTTGAATAGGTTTCTCCAACCATAACTATCCATTATGTACATGGCTTAGAATATATCTCATCCATTTGACCTGAAAGTCTCTTGGCAAATGAGAGATATGAGTCAAACCCTTAGTTTCCAAATGTTGATGTTTGGAATTCAACGCACCATCCACACATAATTTCCTAAATTCCTCATCCATTTCTAGGATTCTGAGTTCTTGGATTGAGCAGTGAAAAAGAATGGATGTGATGCATAGGTAATACCTTAGGTGGAATTTGAGATTGTGCACCAACAAGGTCAAGCACCTCTACAATCACTAGACTTAACTTGAAATTTGGTGCCTTGCAATCAAGTCCATGAACTAACATTTCAAAAAATTTCTTGTATTTTTTGCTAGAAGATGTCATTTCTTGGTAGGGTTTCTGTAAACTTCAAAAATCTTCAACAACAAACACTTAAATCATTCAGAGGCTCTAGATTTCCTCTTCACAAATAGTTCTGGAAATTTGCAGTTTCGTTGATTTCTTCCTTTTAAAAATTTCCATTAATTCTTAGTACTTCATACTCGCTAGGTGACAGGTTGTCCTCCACTCAGTTTGGCCTTTAATGCTTGGAAGACATCTACAACTCAGTAGAGTCACCATCACTCGGTAAGAACTATCGAATTAAGTCTACAATAATATGTAACTCGACCTTGCTTGGTAAGGTCTTGTGACCTAACCTTACTTGGTAAGGTCTTCTACTTTTCATTATGTTTGGTGATCCCTGTGCATCTTGAATTTTGGTTAGATTGTTCTTTCTACTAGCTAGAACTAATGTTAGATTACTTCTTTTGAATCACAGTTCTAGTGATATCCATAAGGAACTAAGTTGAAGTGTTTGGACAACCCAACTCATTGACTTGGGTGTCATTCACTTCATGATCTTAGTTTTTATTCTCTAGATATTTTGGTACTTATTGTTGCCTCATTTGATTTATGATATTATCAACTTTGGCTTTCCTTTCATCTTCAATTCTACCTGTGTTCATATAGTTCTTGGCGAGATGTCCAAGTTCTATACAGATAAAACATGTTGTAGTAGTGTCTCTTTTTCTCATATGATGTTTCACACAATTTTCACTAATGTGCCCAAATTCATCATAGTAGTGACACCTACACCATGTATTGTAATCCCACCCAAATATTTCTTTCACAATTTTTTCTACTGGGTTCTACTACTTTGTTTTGCACTTTGAATATTTGTGTCCTTGTCTCTTGCAATTATGACATTTACCTTCAAACTAAGGTTTCTCTTTACATTCATTTTTTCTATGATCATGCTTATTACAACTGTAACATTTTCCATTGAATTTTTCTTTACCATTACTCTAGCATTTATTTGATGTATGACCTATCTTACCACAATGATTGCAAGTAGGTTTTTAATTTTTTTGAGCTCCTTGCTAAGATGATTCACCTTCTTCTATGTATCCGATTCTAGATTTTCATTTAGGACTGTATTGATTTTGTTCATTCAATTGATTCATGCTTTTCTGAGATTTCATCATTCTTTCATATGTTTGCTTTCAGTGTTGAGGTCATTCTGCAGTCTTTCATTCTTTGATCTTAGATACATAAGTTCTTCATTTACATTGGTGATCTGATCAATGAAGTATGCTTGTTGAAGGGATAGATGTTGAATTACATTGTTCTTTTCTTTTATCTCTTCTTTGGATTTGTCTTTTTCTTCCATGACTTCGCATAATCTCATTGATTGGATTTCTTGTTCTCTTTTCAACTTTATAACTTCTTCTTGAAGATTGGAATTTTTTTCTAATAGATCTTTGATTGTTTCATTAGCTTCATGTAAATTGCTTTCAGGATATATATCATTAATTCTTTCTTCAATATAGAGATAGTTATTCATTTTTACTGCAAGATCTTTCCTCCTTTTCAACGATTGAGAGAGTTTCTCCTTTGCTTTCTTTAGTTGCCAAATAGCCAATTTAAGATCCAACTTTTCATTGTCAATAACTTTATCTAGCCTATATACCTCCATTGTCTTTGATCTTTTCTCAAGATGTTAAACTTTTGATGTAAGGACCTAAATGACTCTAATACCAATTGTTGGAAATATAAGGTATGCAAGGTTACTAAGAGGGGAGGGGTGAATCAGGAACCAATAAAACTTTATCTTGCTTTACCAATTAACCCTTCATATAATATTCAGATCTAATTGCATGCATGAAAGAAAGAAAGTAAATAAACATTAATAACACTTTGACATAAATATGGTGACCCAAAAAAATTTCAATTAGAAAGTAAAATTGGGGCAAGGATGATACCCACAAGCTTTAGTACTGTAGTGTAAAGTTAACCTATTTCTGGTGATCTGCCTTGTTAGGAGTAATAAGGATTGTGAGGTCCACCTTGCCAAAGGATTTATAAACATACAATGAAGTATGCATTCGGTTAGGAGATTTAGCAAAGACTATTAAGTCTACCTTGTTAAAGGATTTGGCTAATGCACTTATTAGGATGAACCAGTGGCTAGTCTCTGATCTACAACTCTAGTTTGCTAGTTGAGATTCCTTGAATTACAATGATCACCTGATTGTAATAGATAATACTTTTTTGTCCCTTATACTACTTATAGCCTTCTTTAATTTACACTCCTACTCATTATGTTCTCTTCACATATATTACTTGGATATGATACAATATATTTCATATATACCAATCCAAATTACAACTTACTAGAGTTGGCTACAATACCAATTTCATCATAATTCAAAAAGTTGGTAGAATTGTTGTAACTCAAATTCTGAAGACAAATTTGGTGATGTTGTGATATAGAACAAACACTGTTAATGCTCGACAATCTTTAGCACTCAGTTGAACTCAAAGCTTGGTCCATACTAATCACTTCCAAGTAGCTTGAACTTGGTTAGCACTATGTGACTCGGTGAACTTTGAGAAACTCGGTAGTAACTGGATCACTTAGTTGATACTACATGACTTGGTCAACACTAGATCCACTTTGTTAACCCTATGAGCTTAGTAGACACTGTTGGACTTGGTTAACACTACAAAGCTCAATTGACACTATGATCTTCTTTACTTCCACTAGCTAGCTCAATAGCCTCTACTACATTTGGTTTGCACTAAAATTTATCTTTGAAGCTCAGTAAACACTATGTAGCTTGACAAAGACTGCAAACTGACTCAAGTGCTCAGTAGATACTATATTCTGACCACTGAGCTTGCGAATGATTGAATCACTTAGTTAACACTGCAAACTAAATGATAAGCTTGGTTGCAACTATAGAGCTTAGTAGTAATGTAACCAATTGACTAAGTGTTGAGTCGCTAATAGAAAATTAACCTTTATGTCAACATCATGTAAGTGATTCTTGGGAGCTATGGGGTTGATCTTTCATCAACTTAAAATGGTATCAGAGCTCTAGATCTTCATGCCCCTATTTTGTTTATGGGAAATTTGGCTTGGCTTTTAGATCTATGTTTTTTCTTTCATATAGTTTCATTTTTTAGAATTTTTTTGTATTGAATCTAGGGGATCACCATTTTTCAATGCACTTTGATCTCAAATGGACCTCGCCATTGAGCTCAGAGTGCCCAAAAACCCTATTTTCAAATAATATTTGTCTAATTTGGACACAGTTAAAATTTGAGGCAAAGAAGTATTGTTCCTAGAATGGGTACATTTCTTGAGGTGACAATTTTGTGATTTTTAGTATGGAAATCAAGATTTTTTCTCTCTCAAAAATCAAGCTTTTTGACACTAATGGCGTAGTTTATTTGGGCTTCTGATGTTGTTTGGTTGCCATTTTATGTAGTCAAGGTTAGGGGTTCTATTTTGCACTCCAAGAGACATATCTTGAGACATTTTATTTTCCAAATTCTACTCCAGGCACATCCCATTCAATTTTTTTCTTTTTTGCATTATGGTGGATATCTTGGTTGTTTCAAGTCTAAAGATTGATCTTGTTGCTTCATACAATTTTTCATGGGTTATACTATCTCTTGAATTAGCCTTGTGTCTCTTTTGATCTTTTTTGACATCCTTTTGTATTATTTTTGCAAATGCACTGAGATAAAGTGTCACTCTATTGCATTTTAGGATCTTGCACATCTTTGTGTTTTTTTGTACTTGCACTACATTATAAAGTGCCTTGGGGGGTTTCATGCTGGCCATATTTTCCATCTTCCTATGTCAAGTGTGTGTTCCTTCCACGATATTATCCTCATGATGTATCAATGACATGTGTCATTATAGGTGTTTGTACTTCTTTTGCACTATCAATGTTCTTAGTTCTTTTTGTAAGAGATAGTGCATTCAGTTTTAGTGTTCATGTATTACCTCTCAGCATTATAGAGGAGTTATGTTGGTTCTATTTCTTTCTTGGTTTGATGGATTGAGCTATGTATTCATTATTTAATCCTATGTACTAGGCGATTGTAGTGGATAGATACCTATGCATTTCAGTGAGATGAATCATTTACCATATAGACATTCTTTCATTCCTATTTTTGGAGGCCATGAAGATACCTTCCATATTTGATTGATCATCTCTTCAAACTTACTCTTCTCTACCTATTCATGTTCTATATAGTGGAGGTTCTTTAGATCAATAGTTTGGCAGTGTTTGCATCTTCATGCTTCAGTGGTGTTCTTTATGATCATCCTTTTGTTCCTATCTTTAGGAACATTCTTTCCATCTCTTTTTGGAGTAGCATTTTTTCCATGTGATTTTCTCTATTTCTCCTCTTTTTAGAGATTTGGTTGTGCTTGGTTACTTCATCAGGCCTTTTTTCTAGGACCTATTCTTCTTTCAGTAGTAGTTTCTAGGTTTTTAGATACTCCCTAAGTTTATCTTAAGGGGGGTGTTAGAGTACTAAATTTTTTTCTTATTAATTAAATCATATTGATTTGATTATTAAGTCACTTACTATCTCTAGTTTACTTAAACTCTGGGCATATAATAATTAATTCTTTTATTAATTATTATCATGCAACCTAGGTTTTACTTCTTAGGGTTTTGATCTCCTTTTATAAGGATTGATCTCTTTGTAATTTATTCATTCACTTTTGATAATAGAAATTTCTCTTTTTTCTCATCAAGAATGTCTCATTTGTGGATTTGGGAATTCAAATCTCCATAGCTTTTTCTTCTCTCTTTCTATGACAGGTGTTTGCATGCAAGTGATTCTTGGGAGCTATGGGGTTGATCTTTCATCAACGTCAAAACATAATGCCTTGTTATGTGATACAGTGAAGCCTAGGAGAGACATTGTTGATAATAATAATTTTGCAACACATCTAAAGCTGATGGATGTTATGTCAATCGATAGTAAAGGGTTTACTAAAGTCCATAGTAAGCCGGTTATAAAATAGAGGAGGCCCTAAAAGTTTTGGAGGTGGTGGAAAAAAAGCAAGTAGATATGCCTGAACATTTTCATAGGATTTATAAAAAATCCTAAACCATCCCAATCTTATTTATGATGACTAATCTACATAATTGGAATGTTAGTGTGCTCCTAATAGAAAGTACATTGTTAGAAAGTGATGTAATAGTCTACTCCATAAAGATATTGTTTATCTCTAGGAAGTTAAAGTGGTTGCATTTAATGCCTTTAATACCTTGAACTTTATTTGAGATAAGGCTAAGAGCTATTGTACTAGCCATGAAAAAGGGAAAGGAGGTGTGGCTATTCTTGTGGGTTTCAAATGGGTAGATAAGGTGGTGGTTGATGGGTACTCTCCCTATTAGAAAGCCCAATGGATCATTCTTCAAGAACACAAGGAACTCTTTGGTATTTGTAATATATATACACCTAATCACTACAAAGAAATGGAAATATTTTGGGATTGGCTTGCTTTCGATCTCCTATATGGTCACTAGGAAATTATGGGATATTTTAATATGGTTAAACATAGATCAAACAAATATGGTGGTAAAAATTTGACTTGGAAGGGAAATGAGGAGTACTTTTGGGCTAAACTCAAACAAAAACTTAAAATGACATCCCATTATTCGTCTTAAAAAAGAATTTTATGATATTCACTTTTCTTCATGTAATAATCAATCAAGTAAGAACATGGTATATTATAGGATAAACAAAGTTTATTCATGTACTTCTCACGCATCATTTGTCCAGACAATGGGACATT